>CM031918.1:55379391-55967433 GCA_018703695.1 Prunus fruticosa | reverse complement strand
TTGTCAATCAGCATGAGGCCCAACCCCTAAAAAAGATCCTCACCCGACCAAAAAACGTAATTGTTGTATACTGAATATGAACCAATTTTTTGTTGTGTCTGCTTTGAAAAGATATGCTTCTATATCACGTGATTATTTACAATCAGTGATAAGGCATATTATTTTGTGTGATGAAAATAAAAAATGAAGAGCTAAGGTCTTAAAACTAAGTTTTGAAATAGCGACGATACCTTAAAATAAATTAATGATGTTGGGATTAAAAAAAATTTATAGAAAAAAACTATAAGAAGAGCATAAGAAATGACTGCCAAAGTTTGCTGAACCGACTCAATTGGTGAGTTGTTTGTTTGAAAACTTAGAAAATGGGAACAATTTTACTATCTAAATTAATGTGTTATGTCGGTGGTGAATAACTAGTGGAGTACTTTCATAATCTTAAGATTTCGAACAATTTTCCCTCAGTACTTTCCAGCTTGCCATACTCTCTCCGAATTTTCCTTACTTATTTGTAAAGATGTTTAGATATTACTACTATATTATGTAGCAGTGGGGATACGGGGGTCAATTATTTTCTATTGCATAAACCTATTGTCGGTTGATTTGGGTATTTAGTATGCTTCCAAATGCGTGTGGGCCAGTTTCCTCCTCTCGCCTTCCTAACTTCCACCCAAAAGAAGAAGGGAAAAGACTTCTATAATCCAATCCAAAATTATACAAACAATATTCTTCAAGACCAGGGAGGTGTTGGTTTGAAAAATTGCTAACATAGCGAGGATCACCTTTTATACATAATGGTTAGGACGAAGCCACCCCTTGTAAATAATTTCAAATCCCCCTTTCTTTGTAGATTAGATCAATTTAAGCAGCTATCATTCTTGCATTTTAGCAAAGCTACACCCCAAGTTAATTTAAGAGTGAACCAACAAATGCTCCAAAATACATCCAAATAATGCACATTATACCAAAACCCCAGAACAATGAGAGCAAGATGAGCACTTGAGGAGAACAATACATATAGTAGGTAAAAATATATAACCACAAGTTTTTTTTTTCTTGGGGAATTTATTGCTAATTTGAATTCTTCGAACGTTGATAAATTTAAGCCACCACACACGCATCGATGAATTTGCATCTAAATCTGAATTCACTTTAATTTATGTTTGATTTGCTTTGTTGTTGTTGATATTGTCGTTGGTCGTTTGATCCAGTTCCAGTCCCAGTCCAGAATGGGCAGACCGCCTAAGTCCAAGTTTGTCATGTATCACTCTCAATTTTCCTCTCTAACGTCAATCCTTCAATTCTTGCTGCTATTGGATCGGTTTTAACCCTCACGTCTATCTCTTGCGCATTACATATACACCAACAAAATATATATATATATAAAAAAGAAAAATAAAATATATTAATGCAAATTTATAAACAATCTGCTTCATCTTATGCTACATCGTGGTCTAAAATAGTACAAATGATTTTATTTTTAATAATTAATTACCTGGATTTGAGAAGAACCAAGAACAAAGGCGCATAGAAGAAGCACAATGGGGATGACATGAACGGCACTTTCTCAGCAAACTTATGCTATACCTTTCCTACTACGGTACACCGCTATGGATCGAGATAAAAGCAGCTCATTACTTGCCTAATTTACCAACACTAACACTCGTAGTCTTTACTCGGCCCCCTTCCCAGAGCTAATAGGCAAAAATTTGGGTGCATGAAGAACCATTCTGCCCGGCTCCAGCTTGCCTACTTACGTATCTTGAATTTTCTTGGAATATTAGTGTGGATTAAATTAAATTATTTTATTATTTATAGCTAGTACGTGACAAATAAGACTTGAATTGATGTATATCGGGTAATGAGAATGATGATCAGAATGTGTGAAGGAAGAGCAAGGGGTTCTGAAAGGTTGTGTATGTGTGTTTGTTAGATGTTGATTTGAGTATAAAGTGTGAAGTGAGAGAGAGAGAGAGAGAGAGAGAGAGAGAGCAAGAGAAATACCCAAGTCAAGGAAATAGGCTAAGATTTTGGATCAGAACTAGTTTTTTGGATCATTATTTTGACTCCGCACAAATATTCTGAGGTTCTTTCAATTAATTTTATATGCACATCCATTCCACATAGATATGGTGAACCTGGACCTTGTAGCAAGAACCAATGAATTAAACCTAAAATGCTCTTTCTTTGGATATATGCTCCCTCAATTTCAGCTCCCTCTTTATATCCAATTTACAGATGTAGGATCAGTTAAGTATGTCAAATTTTGCAGTAATTACCAATTATGTTATATACTTTATATAACTAATCTTAATCTAACTGATTAACCCTAACGATTAACGAGCTAACCTGAAAAAAAAGGTTAATAAGGTGCAACACTGTTAAAAAAGATGGTACATGGTACAAAAAGTTGAGGCTAAAACACATCCAAAAAACCCTAAACACGCCTTTCGGGCTAATAATACACATGATGCAAAAGAAAAGAAAATTAAACAACATGATATCAAAGCCATAAATTCTAAGCCAGCAAATAGTGGCACTATTAAGCTAACTTTGCTTTCAGTCTGCTACCCTTCTCCGAGTAATTAGAGCTCTTAATTTGGTCCAAAAAAAAAAAACTAAGAAGTCTTTTCCAAAAACTGAGAAAATAATTAAAATCAACAGACAAAAAAGAGCACTCACTATAGAGCTAGCTTAAGGCTTGAAATTGTTATTTTTCTATATTTTGAGTGTGTTAATGAAGCTCTTCCCCTCTGCTAGATCATTGGTGGAGAGAAATTCAGAAAATCTTTGAAGCTGCTTTCTTGTACCTCCCCCAGGATGCTCCTCATCCACAAGCTCTTTGGCAGTCCCATCTTCTCATCCAATCCCAAACTATGCAGACTCGCAATGGAGATTATTGTCCTCTCACTGTTCAATGTGGCCCTGTGCACAACGCTCTTGTCCAACCCATTGCTTAGCACCTCAAATGGTACCCACATGGACTTGTAGGGCACATTGGAGTTGGGGGACTTGTTCTCAGGCTCCTTCCTCAGCGTGCATGATTTCGAGCCCCTGACAGCTCTGAAGGACAATGGTTAAGCAGCTATAGTCTGAATGAGGAGGCAACCCTAGTGCAATTTCAGGATTTGGGCATGGTGGGTGACAGTTGACTGTAATGACTTGCATCCCATCTTCCAGTTTGTTGCTCACTGTAGGTTGGGCCTATGCAAGCTCTCAGTGATGGCTTCTGTTATCTCCAAGCTTAGTTTCTTCACTTCTTTGCAATACTTTCCCATGGTTTCCCTAGAGATATTCATTTACTAATCAATTAAGATTTATAATGAGAACAAATTACTAATTAATAAAAAAATAAACTTGTGCAACAATGTTAATAACTGAGGTGGTCGAAGTATATGCCAACTCTTTTACCAATAATTGATCACGTGATAGTGACTATGAGAACTTAAAAGACACGTCCTCCCAAAAATGTCTCTAGATCATCCTAGATCATATGAATAAAGCATTCAAAGATTGAAAGTCAATTGATGACGCATGGGAAAAGAACAAACTGAGTAAAAAGATGAAAGCTACATTAGAAACGATTATCTGTTCCTGTTTGCCATGCTCGTGAGCGCTAAACAATGCTCCATGACGGTTGATATTTATGAGGATCAGTGGATATATATGTATACTAGCTAGTGAGAGTGACCATGTCTTATTGAAATATTTTAATGTGAGGCCTCCAGATTGCCAAAGTTCAAGAGCGGCAACTGCCCAAGGATTTACAAGTATGACAAAATAAGCCAAGACAACAATTTAGCTGAAGACAATGCTCTTAAATCAGATGTATGGCTGGTTATATAGTTGGCTACGTACTTATGTTTATTTTAATTTTCTCTTCTTTTTGGGTTTTTTTTTTTGTTTTTGTTTCTTTTGGAAATACAAAGAAAATATAAGGGTATATACGGTATACCTATAGTTAGATGGATTGTTAGGCCAGGTATTGATCCAATCTGCAAGGGTGAGCATAATGCTTGAGAAACACCCTCCAAAATTGAATCTTATCAACTCCATCCTTGAAACTGTCCCATACCTCACTGGCTTGTGAACATCATTAGACATGAACTTGGCCTTCTCAGAACCTGGCAACTTGAAAAATTCCAAGGCCGAAGCAAGAGCCTCATCTAACACAATTGACAGATTCCATGGTTGACAATCTGTTTGCATGTTATATATATGCATGGTTAGGTTATGAATGGAACATGAAGATCATCTAACCAAAAGAAAATTATAGAGATTAAGCTTACTTGAAAGAATCCTAGTCGACGACAAGCTGTTCTGATTTCTAGAATAACTATTGCTCGTTCATGAGAACCTTGTTTGATTTGCCAAAATCAATAGTGGGGACATTGGCAACATCTGGAGTCACACTTGGACGATGTGAAGTTGGAATTACATAGCACTCGGGTACATATGACAAGCCCCTCTCTTGTGCACTCTTCCCGATTGAAAATGAGCTTGAACAACTTTTATCATCATCCATAAAGTTGCCTCAGCTAGCTAGCAAACTATGGAATTCAAACAGAAGCAGAGAATGAAAAGGTTCATATCTTGTAACACACAAAGGGGAACAAGGTAATGGTTTGATGCAAACAAATATGTAAAAGTAAGGACGGGTTTATATAGTGAAGTTTTTAGGTTTTTATAATGGCTGCACTTTGTATATGGGCCTTTTGGTTTGTCATAAATCTAGCTAGCTGAAATCTTTGTGCCACCATACTATCAAATTAAAAGCAGGTCCAAAAGCACTTTCTTAATGTTTAATTAATTGCCTTTTCATGTAAATCTAGAGAGTTCCATGGGTCTACAAAACAAGGGAAATAAACTAGACATTTGTCACATGTGAAGAATAAATGTTGTGGAAATTGGAAACTGCTGGGAAACTAGTTAAAGTATGAATTTGGCAGATAGTGGGAAATGAATAGGTCAACATATCCTCTTTGTATTTGGCAATGCCGCTGGGCGAGCTCCATCCACTTGTCCCTCATTTCAGGTTCATAGTTTTTTTTTTTAACTATTCTAGTTTGGTGCCGCTGTTTTTGCTTGTACAACTGTAATGTAATACCAAGATTTCAATGCCACTGGCCTTTTCCTCCATTAAATTCTGCTAGACTTGACGGGTAAGAACAGAAAAGGAGAACATATACAACCACATTTCCCATAACATGATCTTTCTCAAGGTCTCCTTATAGTACCATGTGATCTGTCTTAACCTTAATTTTGAGAAAAAGGAGGTATAGGATTGTACTAATGGAATATATGTAATAGATTCCTGTCTAACCTTATATGTGTTTTATTCCTTGCTGTTAGCAATAGCTTGGCTTCACACCTGAGCTAGCTAGATTTCTTCTCGCTTCTAAAGAAATCCTGCACAACAGCAGTAAAGAGGACAATAGAGACTCGGGTAATGACTTAATAGTAATGGATAATGCCTCTAAAATACTCTTATTGATAAACAAAAATCAGGGAAAAATTTGAAAAGAAAAAAAGGATCCATATATATATATATATATATATATATATAAAAGAAGTATAACCGCTTAGCTATACTATTTATTTAAAAGAAATATTAAAACAAAAAAACCCAGTAAAGCCGAGCGGCTGTTCTAATTTTTTTTAAAAAAATAGGGTATAGCCGCGCGGCTATACTATTTACGTAAAACAAAACAGAGCAGCCGGTAAAAAAACGTATAGCCGTGCGGCTGTACTATTTTTTCAAAGGAGGGCTATTTATGAAATAGTGAGACAATCAACTGAAATGAAAATTAGTAAAGTAGAAAATGTAGTCACTATATGTACCAAAATTACTCTGAGATTGAAACTATCCATGCAACCTCTTCTTTTGATTTTGTAGACTTTACTAGCACACGACCTGCCAAAACTATCTCAGAAGGCAATATTACTGGCCAGTGTACACCTTTACATTCATGGTTATGTTCAGGAATGTGCTCAGAATCAACATTTAAAGTGGTCTCTGCAATGTACTTTTCAAGATCAGCTGATAAATTTTCATGAATCCTTTGATTGTTTGGGTAACCAGCAGATAGCTCCAGCCATCCGTGTCTCTGAATTTCTTTTTTGGCTTCTCTTTCTTCTGTGTGATTGGCTATTGCGCTTGGACAGGTAGTAGCTAAGGGGGTGTGTTGTTCATTTCACGTCCCAAAAGTCTCTTGGTCTAACCCTAGCTGGGCTAGTGGAGCTTGTTACTTGTGTAAGTTGTGAAAATTGAAAATAGTATTTTATTATAATATTATTGAGTATTAAGATTCCATACAGATAGATAGCCGAATATGCGATGTTCATTCTGTTCGAGGCTTTTTGTCTTCCAAAATAGACAAGTCCTCATTTGCTAGATCTGTTTGTTCATTGTCTTCTAGGTTGGAGCTGTTGTGGTTGGATTTGACCAATTTCAACTACTACAAAATTCAGTAAGTTCTGGTGATTCTTGTTTATGTCAATGCATACTGCAAATTATTTTTGTTGCAAGGTACTGTACTTTCCTTCGTAATTAAAATTTAAACTTTAACGCCTGTAGGTTTGGATTGAAAAAGAGATACCACATAACTGCCACAATTCACTATATTTTTTTTTTTATTTTTTTATGGACTGTACGTGTGCTCAAATATATGCAAACATTTTGTTACAAAGTATTAAATGGAAGGTAATATACATGTTACCATACCAAGTGCCAACACCATATAAACATTATGGTCTTATTATATATGCAGTGCACTTGTTACATGTATTGCATTTGGTGTTCTCTGGTGGCAATCAATGTTCATGTGATGGAAGGTATGGGACACCTCTGTATACGTGAAAACCCTGGATGTCTTTTCATTGAAAATAGTTTTTTTATTATGATATTATCAAGTTTGCCTCTAAATTAATGTTTTTAATGCCCTTTAGACTTGACTAGCAACTGCATAAAGAAGATGCAGATCCACCATCTTGATCAAATAGAAGAATATATGTAAAAGTGCATTTGCCTGCATATAATATTAGCTTGCATTGATGTCTGATGCTTCTTTCTGTTGGGCGTAGTGTTGGAGGCTTGGAGTCAACACTTTTCTCCAAAACAAGCTAAAAGCTCTAAAACATAGGCATAACAGAATTTGACAAAGTACAGATGACGAGCACATTTCCATCATTCCTGCCTGTTGCTGCCAATCTGCTCAGAAAATGAATAAACTCCAAAGCCTCCCTCCATTGACCTGCAAAGAACCCAAAAAATAAAACCTACTCCTTCCAACAACACCCAAATTGTTTTGTCAACCTCTGTATTGACTCAGTGGCGGATCCACGTAGGGCAAGGGGGGTGGTCACCCCCGCAAGCCCAGAATCTTCCATTGGAGTTGAAGAACTTGACCCCTGTAATTGCCCAGAATCTGTTCGATGAAATGCCCCAAAGAGGGAGCAGTCATAGCCAAGCTACGCAGCGCGCGCAAGGCCAGCGCTTTTTTTTTTTTGTGTTCCTGACGTCAAAATGACGTCGTTCTACTTAAGGAGTTTTTTTTTTGTTTTCAGACGTCAAAACGACGTCGTTTCATTTAAGTGAATTTTTTTAAAAAAAACCTTACCTAAACCACGTCGTTTTGGCTCATGTTTAACCAAAAAAAAAACCAAAAAACTTACAGCAGCCCAAGCAAATCGATAAAACAGATTGGAATGGGTTTTTCACTCATTCCTCTCATTCAAACCCTAAATCCCCAACCCCAACCCTAAGTCTACTCAACTTTCACTCAATCTGAAGGCCTCTTCACGTGAATCATCCTCCGCGGCGTTCTCCTCATCAAGTGGTGGCAACAAATCCCAAATTCAATTAGCTTTGAAATTTGCTATCAAAATTGAAAGTATGTTATCCTATTTCATAATCTTTTTTATGCTTTGATAAGATTGATTAATATGTTGATTAGTTTGAATGAATTAGAGTTTTTAATTAATTATATGTTAGTTTGTATGATTTAATTAGTTTGTAATATTATTGTGATATGTTTGATCCTTCAAATTGAAATTATGTTATCCTATTTTCTAATCTTTTATTATGCTTTAATTGATTAATAAAGATTATTGTACATTTGTTGTTGTTGATTGTATTTGTTTGAAGTTTTTGATTATTTTGGTTAGTTAGAAAAATTCTTGGCAAATTAGATTATTAATTAGTTTGTATATTTTTTGCATATAAAGTTATGGAACGATACTTGAAGAGAAAGTTCTCGTCAACTACTTCTAGTTCGGATAATGTGAGTAGTTCGAACTCAAGAGATGTGGGTATTTCAAGATATGTGGGTATTTCAAGAGAAAGTGAGTTGCAAGATCTTATGAATAATCTTCCTGCAGACTTGGACTTCGACCTCAAATGTTAGATTATGATCCTAACATAAGAGACGAAGTTCGAAGAGCATATCTACAAAAGGGTCCTTGTCAACCTATAATGGGAGATCAATGATTGAGTGATAGCTTACTTGTTTACATTGAGAAAGATGTGTTTATTTGTATTGATAATGACTCTATAATGCAACGTTTTCAGAGTATGAAAACTCGTCGTGAACAATTGTAATCTGATTTTTTCTATCAATTAAGAATTGTAATATTATTGTTTCATTTTTATTGGTTCTATTTTGTATAGAATTTTTTTGCCTTTTAGATGTTGACCCCCGCAAGTAAAATTCCCTGGATCCGGCATTAACTCCAGTGAGCTCTTATTGGGTCTTTTTGGTCTATGTGTGTCATAATTGACAACTGTAAACTTGTCTGAGAGCAAAGAATATTCATCAACTAGGCTGACATATGTCCACAATTAATAATAATGTGTGTATATGTACTTATGTATGTATGTATTTATGCATCTGGCTCTCTTCACCAAAGCCAACTGAACAAACTAACTCCCTGATTCTGTGGATTAGATAATGTCCAAGTCTAAAACTTCTATAGGGCTTCCTGTCTTTGACATCTCTCAGCAATTAAGCCCATCTTTGCTCTCTTCCCCTCTCTGTAGCATGCAAAGAATGGGTCTTCTTCCACATTAAAAATCATGGCGTTTCAAAAGATCTCTACAAGAAACTGTACTCCCTCTCAAACCATATTTTCAGCCTTCCTCTAGAGTCAAAGCTCAAGGCTGGCCCATCATCAAAGATTAAAACTTTCACTCCTAATTTCATTGCTTCCCCTTTCTTTTTGAGTCTCCGAGTTCCTGGATCAGACTTCTTTGCTTCAGCACAGAATTCAGCCAAAGTTCTTCTCAAGCAGCAGAGTTCAGAATTAAGGTAATTAATAATAGCACATTGGCATTTTATATGTCACAATTACAAGTGCAGCATAAATGTTTACATGTTTGTTGGTTTGCTGTTCTATTTGCAGTGAGATACTTAAGTATGGAAGCAAAATGACAGAGCTATCAAAGAAAATAACAGAAGTTGTATTGATGAGCTTAGGAGAAAACTTTGTGAAGGAATTTTTTGATTCCGAATTTTGTAACTGTCAGGGTTACCTGAGAATAATCAACTACTCACCCAGACTGTTTCAGAACAAGGAGTTGAAGGGTTTGGCATGCACACTGACATGAGCTGCATAATGTTTATCAAGATGAAATTGGTGGGTGAGATCCAATGAAGGGAAATGGGTGGACATAGAACCATGTGCTGAAACTCTTGTGGTGAACATAGGGGACTTGATGCAAGCATGGAGCAATGGAAAGTTAAGGTCATCTGAGCACAGGGTTGTTTTATAATAATCTATTGTTTTAAAGCAATGTGTTAGCAGATTCTCATTGGCTTTCTTTTGGTGCTTTGAAGATGAAAATGTGATTTATGCCCCAGATGAAGTGTTAGGAGAAGGGAATCTGAGGGTCTATAAGCCATTTATTTGTGCAGATTATTTGAAGTTCAGAGAAAGCAATGAGGAAGACAAGTTTGAGAAAGTTGGCTTCACTGTAAAAGAGTTTCCTGGAAATACGGGTTGAACATTGTTTAAAATTAATATGGACGAATATTTATATTTGTTGATTGTTTCCTTCATGAGAGTGGTTGCCATGAATATGAAAGCTTATTTGGGTTTGTCATTGATTAATGATGGGTTCTAAAATTTTACGTTAATTATCTTGAAAGCTTTCATCTTTTGATCCAAAAACCATACATGTGTGCTTATGATGAATTACAATGTTCATTTTTGTAAATAAATGGACAATAAAACTGATGAGAGAGGTAATAAAAAGCAATGTAGTAGATTAGGGAATCATGGGAGGAGAGCCAGAGGGTTAGTCTGATTTTCAGTGGGGGGATTGTGGGGAAGAAAAAAAGGAGAGGAGAGGGCAGGTGTAGACTGTCTTATTAGTGGGATAGCATGCGGGTCCCTAGGGTGGGGTGGGGGCATAAAAGTGGGAGTATCATTTTTATTGTTCGAGTACGTCAAAGCCTGAAGACTCAAGTTCCATACGCACACACAAGTCCAAACGAACTTTTTCATTGGGATTCTTTATTGCTTTTGATTTGGGCAAAACAAAGTAATTATGATACCGTAATGGTACATGCATACAAAGCCTCAGCCGCCTAAATCCAACATTTGGTCTCTCTCTTCTCTGGGGATGGATGGGGACATTTGGTGGGTTCCTCTCCCTATTTCCTATTTTTTCCCCTTCGTTTATCCTTCTTCTTCTTCTTCTTCTTTTTTCCCCTTCGATATCATAATTACTTTGTTTTGCCCAAATCAAAAGCAAACCAAATAAAGAATCCCAATGAAAAAGTTCGTTTGGACTTGTGTGTGCGTATGGAACTTGAGTCTTCAGGCTTTGACGTACTGAAACAATAAGAATGATACTCCCACTTTTATGCCCCCACCCCACCCTAGGGATCCGCGTGCTATCCCGACTAATAAGACAATCTACACCTGCCCTCTACTCTCCTTTTCTTCCCCACAATCCCCCCACTGAAGATCACACTAACCCTCTGCCTCTCCTCGCATGATTCCCTAGTCTACTACACTGCTTTTTATTACTCTCTCTCATTAGTTTTATTGTTCATTTATTTACAAAAATGAACATTGTAATTCATCATAAGCACACATGTATGGTTTTTGGATCAAAAGATGAAAGCTTTCAAGATAATTAACGTAAAATTTTAGAACCCATCATTAATCAAGGACACTTTATATGAATGTGAATTTGATTCCAACTGAAATGATGGTACAGAAAGTAGCATTTAAAAATAGTGGCACTTGCCTATCAGTCACGACGACTTTCTTCCTCATTGTGCAACTTGATCTGTTACAACACAAAATGCATTTCTAAGCTATGGACAGAAGGAAGTGCATATCCAATAAGAAGAGGCACACAAATTCAAAACAAAAAGTTTAAGACCTACAACAATGCATTAAGGTGAGTCATGTCGCAATGTCTATAGTTGAATATCTCTACAGATTTTTGTCGTTCAGCAAGAAGAATACCATCAATTATTGACGAATGGTTCAGTGCATCAGAAAAAAATGGCAATTTTTTCATTAGTTAGGTGTTTTTCCAGCAGCCAAGAGAGAGCCAACATTTCCCAAAGCTACCATCAACGCCATAGTGGCTGCAAATCCTGTTGGACAAAGAAGGCAATCCTAGTGGATAAATTTGAAACAAGATTGCATCAGTTTTCACTTTTGAGCTAAAAAAACCTAAAAAATGTATTTCAATAAACCAGACATAAAGTTCAAAACAACAGAATCAAAGGCTTTAGAGCTCCAAAAAAACCACACAATTAAACTTCGTCTAGAAATGAAAAAGGAAATGATGTTCATTGACTGGGAAAGCGTGTGTATATTTTCTGACAGTTAAAGCGAGCATAGTCTAAATCCAAGTTTCTACCAAATGACCCTTGACACCACGGGCCATGGCCAATAAACAGGAAGAAGAGAATGAATGACAAAGTTCACATAAAGAAGTTAAATCAGCAGAGTATAATGTATAAACAGAGCCGCTCATACCTCTTTCTTCTTTAAGTCTGCAATGCATGACTCGAGTCGCCTATGGTAATCGGTATATCCGCAGATTAAAGCAGAGCCCCTGGGGTCCATCCCATGTTCTAGGACTGCCTGGTTGAATATAAATCCTTATTATTACATGGTAACTTAAAGATGCAATTTTTACAAAAATTATGCAAAAAAGACAACCTTGTAAGCAGCTTTTCCAATGGTAGGATGTGAGCTCAAGCCCAAATAGTCATTCTCAGAGAATAGTAGGAGCTTTCTGAACTTATGGGTTGGGTACCTTCCTCATCTCCCATGAATTCCATAAACGTAACGTAAGTTCAAAACAGAGAAAATTCCACAAAAAGCAAATTGGAAAATAGTTGTTGAATTGAACCGTACCGGAACTGAGAATGTCGTGGAGCCATTTCTGGAACGTGGGTTCAGGAATGTGGACCTCCACAGAGGATCGGTCCCACGGCTGCATTTCTTGGACATCCTTAATACTAGTTTGAGAATACAAAAATTTCGTTGTTCATTGTTTTGTTCTATATGACATTTTCAAGGAATTGAGTGAGGAAAAGAGGACGGATGGTGAGAGATTTATGAATATACCAGGTGTTTGTTTCATTCCTTAATTACCTAATATATAATGTTCCGTGTTTTTGTTACTCTAGTAAGTTTTAAATCAATTTCTCATTTGTCAAATGGAATTGCTTATCTTTTTTGTTGGTGTGATTCTTAGAATAAACGTGGTGGAAGAATGAAATTGCAGTCTTCCGATGCCTATTTCTGAGTTTGATCATGCAGAGAAAGGAGATGCTTTATGTTGTTAGTTTTATTGGCCGCCCTCACTTGTGTATTTCTGAGGAAACCTATACTAAAATTTTGCCCCCCCGGATTGTCTTTTATTCTATGCATAAGGTGTTGTTTTTCCAAATTATCATTCGTCACTTGGAATTTACATGACAAAATTTCTTGGTGATGTTCTCGCATCAGTTAGTGTTTATTCATGTCATAGCACGGTAGACATGAGTTTTGAAGGAATTTGTTGCCTGCTTAACAATGAAATTGGATGTGAATTATTTCATAAAATGTGTGCTGGATTATATTTAAAGAAAAGAGAATGGCATGGTCCTAAGACCTGTAACATCTGTTTATTATTGAGCTCTACCTATGTCCTATTCTTTTGAATTTAGCCATGGAGCTTGTGTTGTCTCTGGAGAAACTGATAAATGAAAAGCTGCTCAATTTACACCATGTGAGACATCTATTCTTATTTTGATGCCCAACTTAGACTCATTTAATTCCATTCCACGATCCATTTTTGCAAATTTGGTGCAAATCTTTTGAAAACTAGAATTAATTAAGGTTCTTCAAAGGAAGAGGTGACCAAATGGGAGAATTACATTTGGAGAGAAAATAGATCTCAGAAAGAAGAAAAAAAATTGTTAGTTTATGGAGAGATCCGTTAAAAAACGGAAAATTAGTTGTTAGTCTAAGTAAGACAAGAACAGAAAGCATAAAGGCAATAAAAACCTTACACCAATTGCAATTTTTGGATCAACAAAATACAATATCCATACTCACAGCACAAAGCAACCAAGCAGTTCGGCACAGAGGGTCCTATGAGGTTCATCACGCCAATCGTATTCAAAGATACGAGTAGACACGACTTTGACGGATAAGGATCTTGCATCATCACTATCAGTGGCAGGTTCATACGCTTTGGAGATGGAATATTCAAATGTTTGGACCATAAGATGCATCTTCTCACCCACTCCCATTAAAAGGATATTCATAGTCTCGCGAGTAAGAGGCCAAAACAAAGCAGACTTTTGTACCTCCTAAATGGGCAAAACTATACGAGCTATTCCTCTCCCAACGTCGATTAGGCGCTCTTGCAAGGGGCGGCAAAACTTGGATGCGCCGAATACGAGACTCGTTATTGTACATGTGGTAGGCTACTATACGCCAATCATCTTCAGCAGTTTCTTGATACGCAAAGAGTAACTTATCCTTGGTACCACCAGGACGATTTCGACGACGGCGATGGCGTTGCAAGTCCACTACTAAAGCCCTCCCTACGAAAGGAAAAGGACCGCCAGCGCACATAGAATGCAGTATTTCCCATTCCTGCTTCGGGTCTGCCACGTCGAAACAGAACACCGGAGTGTCTTGGGTGCACACCATAATCTTAGTGCCGGCAATGGCATAAGAGAAGTTATGAGGGCCGGCCATCAGGAAAAATGAGGAGTTCTCATGGAAAAGTGGAGGGTTCGGGAGAGGGGCCCACGTTTTGCATCTCTTGTTGTCGAATACCTCGAAGCACACATCGCTGCGGTAGGCTGTGGGATTACCGGCAAGAGCATAGAGTCTCCCGCGCAGCTCCACCAGCAGAGGATGAGGTTTGCCTCCTAGGAAATTGCTAATAAATCTTTTGGGCTTGATGATGATGTTGTTTAGCTGTGAACTACTGGATTCAACAGTCGAATTTGAGGTTGAAGGCATCTCAAACCCACAAAGTTCTGTGCCGGACTGACACTCGCTAGGAGACACAACGCCGCCTGCGAAAAGAATTTGCGAGCCAAAGACGCCGCAACCCATATGGCGGGGAAGGGGAACACCGTCCTCGTCATTGTAAGAGCAAGCCACTTTTGATAACTGACTAGCAGTAGTACTAGATTCAGAGGAGGAATTTAATAAGTCTTCCAATTGGATGGCATGGATGGCATGGTTGAAATCACAAAGGACATCATACTTGGTTTCGACGGTACATATATACAGATGCTTCAAACCCCACCCAAGATTGTCAGGAACTATCGGCAGCGTCGGCGGATGCATGTATCCAACAAGCAGTGTATAAACTCACAATAAGGTTCGACCAAAGGCAATTGCAAACTTGCGATGTGTTTGCATAATCAACTCTCATTTTATACCATCAAAACCCTAATTTAGTTAGGAAGATAAATAATAAAATATACAATAAATAAAAAGGAAGTTTAGTTTAGATAGGTTTCGGTTTTAATAAGCAAGTTTTGGTTTCAGTTCTCTTTAGTTAGGAGGAGTTGTCTTTGGTTTTCTTTCTGGACCTGCAGGGTTGACAAAGCTAAGCTCACCAAAAAGAAACAACAAAAAAGTAAAAAAGAAGAGAAGTTTGATTTTGTGATAAATTCGTAATCCAAAATGGTACTTGCATCCCTCTCACCTGTTTTTTCTTCATTTTGCAAATTTTTTTACCTCCTCGTTTTTATTTCTCTTTTTGGGGCTTCATGGATTGGTCCATTTTGGAGGTAAATGGGTCTGAGAGAACGGAGGAGTTGCAAGTGTTCAAGTTTCTGAAGAGCTTCTTCGACCCAATGATCCCACCACCTCAACATCTCAATGCAGCTCACTTCTGCAATTTGCATAGCAGAGAGAGAAGAAGCCGGCGAGCGTAGTTGGACTGTTGGAGCGTAACGCCTTGAGCAGAGTTAAAAACTCGGAAGAGGCACGGTTAACCACGTATGTCCTCAACTGCAAAAGGACCAATTGGCAATTTGGGAATAGTTTCGAATGAGAAAAGACAAGACACGTTGGGGTCAATTCGTGAATAAAGATAGATAGGCAATGCCATTTTTACCCTGCTAGATTACAATACCATTAAGTCCATTATTGATTTTTCACATCTCATTTGTGTTTTTTTTGGTCAAAACATTTATTTTAATTTTTTATGTTTTGAATATATATGTATTTTTTTTCTTACAAATATTCATAAACAATCTGGGAAGACAAATTTCACAGCAATCACTCTACATATTCAAATTTCATCACTCATTTGCATTGATATAATTGACTATATGCATACATACATATATACATACATATTTTTTTCTTACAAACATTCATAAACAAGATGTAAAGATAAATTTGACAATGATCACTCTTGGACAGAAAATAAATAAAATATTACCATATTTAGTTGATGCCTCTAGTATTATTCTTATGGTACATTAATTGATTCTTACTAGAGTTATCAAATTTTGGTATCCAAACCAATCAAATCCTAAAGCCTTGCATAACCATTTGAGCCATAGATGCGAATTTCTTGGAAATTGACACAACGAGAGAGTGCAGCAGTGATCCTCTCAATGTCGTCCCTTGTGTGCGTTGTGCTCAGTGTCATTCGTAGCCTAAATAGCCAAAAAAATTACAAAAAAGGATACAAGAATGTGCACAAACAAACAACATATTACAATAGTATATAGATCTTCATTTTCCTAAGTTTAATGAGTTAGGTTTCATTTTCCCCAAGTACAATCCAAACTGGTAAATGTTACTACAGCAGAAAGGGGAATTGTGAGGAAAGATTGGACAGAGAAACCTGCATGAGTTGGGTGGCACTACTGGGGGTATGATACCAATTACATGGAAATCAGATTTCAACAGACTCATGTTCATTGATGGTAAACAAAGTCAGATGAAGTTGTAGAAATCATCTCCAAATCACACATACAAACAGATAGAGAGCGAAACCAAACTGGGTGGCTTGTCTAGCTTTCTCCTCGCTGCCTACGATGAGATATTATGTGATTGTTTATGGGGATTCCGGTGAGAGCACGAAACTCTTGCACCTGATTCCAGATTGCCCTTCTACCCCATGATTCCTCTTGCCACAATTAGAGCAGCTGCAAAGTTTATATTTGTATTGTGAACAACATGAACCACAATAAAGAGAAAAAACAATCATACTATGTGAGGGAATGTAGAATGGATGTTATTGTTCCATCAAACTATAAGCACCTTAACCAATCATATAATAGGTGACAATCAAGGCATGAAATCTAAATTGCTATTGAGACAAAGATCGTCCAAGTATGTACAGATGTCAGAAAAGAGGTTAACATCCATTGCAATCTCTCATCTGTTAACATAATTTGATTATAACGATGAAAATTTTAAAGATTTTCATCCTTGCTACACAAGTTGACTTTCAAAGTGACTCTATTATGAGAAAATTGTAACGAAATATCACACTGACTCTCAAACTAAATAGAACACACATGAAACTTTGTTTGCAAGTAGATGAGAGAATGACCACTTAGTTGAAAAACGTGATTTTTATATGTCGATAGATAGCATTGTCCTACAAAAATGATAATCTACGGATTTGCATATATGGGTGTGGTAACCACCCTCCAAAGGGCAGATCCAGGAAGTTGTTTCATCATTGCTTAACCCTCTTGTTTCTTATATGCATGATTCAGAGAGAGAGAGAGAGAGAGAGAGAGAGGCAACCTGTGAAATAAAGAACCCATTTATTGGTAATTCAAAATCATCGGAATATTGAAGACAGTATGATAGCCGAATATATGTGCAATTCCAATTTTCTTTCTGGAGGCGTTTTTGAGTAATGGTGAGAAACATCCTACAAGAAAAACAAGAAAAATATATAAGTCATTAGCTACAACACAGCAGGAGCCCACGTGTCAAAACCAGTATAGCCGCGGCTATACTATTTAATTAAAAAAAATTAAGAAAAAGGGACGCTCCTGGGTGCATTAGTTTATACTTTATAAATACTAGTCTCTCTACACGTGCTTCATCACCCGCAAGAAGCCTTTTTAAAAAAAAAATATTTTTTAAAATTAAAACATATAATGAGTAGTTGTGTTTCATAAAAATAGAATCAATTATCTTATTTTTTGATTATTTTTAATTTTTTTAATATTAAAAATTGTGAATTTATCATATTATCCTCATTTAATTAATAATTTTAATTCTTAATGTTTGCATTAACCAATGACATTTTCTGGTATTTTGAATGTTTTGTCATTCTCTACCTTTTGATTTATATATATATATATATATATATTAATTTGCTAGTTTCAACGTATCCAAAGCAAATATTAAACGGCTACTATATAATAATTTAATATAATTTTTTAATATATATAATTTTTATTCAATAATATGTGAGAATTATTTGTATAATACATTAATTTTGTGTGTCTTATTGAAACTTTTGCAAGAAATATGTGTATTAAACATGAGAAATATGTACGTTCATATACAATATAAGTATTGTATGTTTTCTTTTTAAAAAGTGTGAATTTTTCCGAGTTTTTAAGACATATACAGAACACGGATGTATTATTGAAAATATGTACATAGGTGTATAATAGAGTATTAAAAGTGAATGTGTTAAATTCTTTATATGGGTACTAACTCTGGAAAAGTAAAAAATTAAAAGGGGACAATAGAGACTCGGATAATGGCATAATAGCAATGGATAATACTATAAACTACTTTTATCAATAAACAAAAATCGGGAAAAAAATTTAAAAGAAAAAAAATCCCAATATATATAGAGCCGATTGACTATACTATTTATTAAAATAAAATAAAATAAAATAACAAAAAAACACAGTAAAGACATGCGGCTATAAATCTAGTTTATGAAAAAGCAAAACGGAGCAGCGGCGTGAATAGTGTATGGATACAGCCGAGTATAGCGCGCGGCTATAATATTCGCACAACAACAAAACAAGTCGTAGGCCCGTTCGACGGTTCGATGTGTCCAACGAGAGAGAAGAAAGAGATGTGATCGACGGCAGGAGAGAAAGCTAGGCTTTCTCAGTCCTCGCTCGCTCCTCTCAAATGGCAACAAGCAAGGGAGTTTGGGAGCGATGGGAGCGCACACTCTTTGAACTCTGTTCCCATTTTACCACAACCCCACCAATTCCTTGCCTTTTTTTGTCTGGTAGCCTTTCAATTCTCTATTTTCCCATTTCGATTATATAAATAGCGAGAAATTTTTGATTCTGACATATTGGGATAGTTGGAACTCGGAAGGCATCAATCAGTAGATTTGAAAGAAAAAAACTTTAATCTTCTAGCAAAATATAACCCAACCACTGATTACACATGTTTGGAATTTGAAGCAGCCGGAAAAACCAATTCTCACAATGATAGAAATCAGAGAAAAATATTCTGTTTCTTTATAGATAAACATTGTTGGGAGAGAAAAGAAAGGTTTTTTTATGTGTAGTGAATGTATAATTGTATATGCCAATGTGTATAAAATTTTGTCTGGTTATGCGTTTTTAGTGTCTCGTGGTAGAATTGTAAATTTAAGGACTTGTAGGAATTCAGTAATTGATTTTTTAATCTGTCAATGTAGTTTGGAGGGAGTTGCTCTTGGGAGCTTTTGCTGGGCCATTTGTTGTTGTGCGGAATCGTCAACCAAATATGAGTGAAAAATAAACAACAACTGGCAGGAGATAAATGGAACACAAAACAACACCAACAAGAACACCAAGATTTATCCTGGTTCGGCAATGCCTACATCCAGCTTGGAGACGACGGAGTAATTCACTATATTCAAAGAGAGTATACAAAGTGTTTATCACTCAAGAAAACCCAAAGCCCCAAATACACCCAAGTCTCACTCTCACAACAATTGAAGAGAAAACAATGATACAAAGCAAAGAACAATTAGAGAGAAATGTTTCTCTCTTTGGCAAGATACCTTTCTTGCTATTTTTCTCTTCTACTCAACACTTGGTGGGATGCTTCAAATGAAACAATTTGCTTCCAATTTATAGCCAAAGATGCATGAGTGTGAATGCAAGCTTCAACTATTCATATGTTGGCTACCAAACTTACCAATGGATGGCTACCAAACAATCCACCCTTTTTGACCTCATAGTAAGCCAACATTTACTCACATGGGCAACTAACTTTGACTCACATGGGCAACTCCAAAATTCTTTTACATTTGAGCCAATTTCCAACAATCTCCACCTTGGCTCAACATGTAACAAACTCTCATAGTAACACTCCCAATGGTCGTCTCCCAATCCCCCAAGGGGCAATCAACAAATTTTACGAATTCCAATCAAGTCCAAGCAACGCTTAAACTTGAACAACGAATCAATTGTAGGACTAGTGTCTGTAACTTCAGACCTTACCTGGAACAACTGGAGTCTTTAGTAACTCCACCTGCTTTGAACTACTCATGGTCTTGGTAGCTTCAATTTCACCTTCATGCTTGTTCTGATTAACCATAGCAGTCTCATCAAAAATCACATATCTGCTTACAACAAATTTCTTCTCATCTGGACACCAAGTCGGTATCCCTTCATGCCAGTGCTAAAGCCCATAAACAGAGCTTTCTTTGCTCTTGGATCCAACTTGCTTTCCCTGACATGGTAGTAAGAAGAACAACCAAATATGTGTAAATACTTGTAATCAGTACAAGGTTTACCAGACCATACCTCCATGGGTGTTTTCCCCTCGTTCGCAGCAACAGGCAACCGATTAATGAGATGGCTTACATAACTAATCGCCTTAGCCCAAAACGCCTTGCCTAATCCAGCATTAGACAACATACACCGAACTTTCTCAAGCAAAGTACGGTAACTATAGCTCGTTCATGAGAACCTTGTTTCAGTTTGCCAAAATCAATAGTGGGCGCATTGGTTACGTATGGTTCAAACTTGGAAACTATAAAATTTAAACTGAAGCAGAGAATGAAAAAGGTTCAAATCTTAATTTTTGGTACAACTTTTCTCAAAAAAGACGACATTGTGCTTTTGTTTGGACTTTGTGCAGGGATGGGATGCAACCAATAAAAGACAGTTTCCTCTTTTCCATTCTCATGGGTATTGGGAAATTGAACTTGTGGATCATAACTTTCTTCCCCTTCTGTATGCACATTCACTGGAATATGGGAACCAGCAATTTCTCATGTTGGGGCTGCTTCAGTTGCAAATCAGATTATTGAGGGTCCCTAGTTAATGTATGAATCCGTGCATTCATGGATTGTTGGAACAAAAAAGAGTGGTGCATTATTCCATAGTTATGATGAGATTCAATGGGGAGAAGAAAATATATATTATTTTGATTTTTTTTTTCTTTTCATTTTGAGGAAAAATCTACAGAAACACTTAATCACATTTGCAATATATGGAAGCTGCAAGATTTGTGTTGAGTGTCTGCACAAGCAAACTAATTTCTCATCTTAATTTCTTGTACAAAGCAAACAAGCATATATGTTGTCGGCAAAGTCAGCAAAAAAAGAGTTTGGAGTTGGAGGTGTTTAACTGCTCACCAACTTGCTTATGAGGAACAATATATGTACTTTGAATTGATCAAGAATGCAAGTCATTCTCACAGTTGAAGTTAGGTCATCTAATAATAGGAAATCCTCAAACACATAAATCTATAAAATGAAATCCCCCTCTTATGTTTTATCTCATCTTACATTACATTCTCATTCTCCATTGAAATGGGAAAGCTGCTTCCAGTTCTTGTTTTTGGTCTTGCTGTCCTTGGATTTGCATTGACATGCTCTGCTACAACTTACACAGTGGGGGACACCGCTGGCTGGGACATAAGCACTGACCTCAGTACATGGTCCAACGACAAAAAATTTAACGTTGGCGATGTTCTCTGTAAGTAAAAGTTATACTACACATGAATTCTTATTGAATTAAGCAACTTGTTGTCTTTAATTTTTGTTTTGTTTTGGGTTTATTTCTGGTTGCAGGGTTCCAATACTCATCATCTAATAGTGTTAGTCAAGTGAGCAAAAAAAGCTTTGACAGTTGCAACACAACCAATGTTGTGAAATCATATACAGGGGGAAACACAACGGTCACATTGACACATCCTGGTGACTGGTATTTTGTGAATGGTAACAAGCTATACTGCTTGGGAGGGATGAAGCTCCATGTAGAAGTAGAAAACAACCAGGCTTATGCGCCGGCTGGCGCACCACAGGCAGCAACTGGTTCCGGCCAAGGGGATCATCTTCCACAACCTACTTCTAAGAGCAACATTCCTACTTCAAGTGCATTCATCAACTGTGGACCTAATTTCTTTCTGTTGGCTATCTTAAGTCTTATAGCTTCCATGCTATATATGGATGTTAAAATGTGAGTCCTGTATGAATATATATATATATATATATAGCAGCCGCAGCTATATAGCCTGCAGTTTTTGAAATAACAAAAATTTCCAAATCTCTTTAGTTTTTCTGTGCTAATTTAGTATATGATTGTATTAAATCAGGAAAGCAAGAATCTTTGATGAACAATAGATATAAACTTTCGTTTTCTACACAAAGAAACGGGTCAAATACAACTATAGTTGATTTTATTATCACCTAATCTGTAGTTGTAGCTACATTGATTAACCACTACCAACAGCATGTCATTTTGGTTGAACCGACATTGCTTACATCAAACCGAAGCTTTGACTTTCTACACTCTCCAACTTGTAAAGAAAGAAAACCGAAAAAGAGTTGTAAAAGAAACATATAATGCTTGGAAAACAAATATTATTTGGTCTCTTTTTCTCTTGATGACATTGCGAAAGTAATGGTCTCCCAACATTGTTTAAAAGAGGAAACTTGTTGCTTTTCTTAAACAAAAACAACCTATATTTTACATTCTTATCCTCCCGCGGTCCCACCTCACGTGTAGGGATGGCAATGGGTCGAATCGAGGGTGGGTATGTCATTCCCATCCCCATCCCCGTTAAGCTCTTTTTCCCCATCCCCGCCTTCATACCCGCAATATTCATATCGGGGATTCCCCATCCCCACATTCGTTGGGGAATGGGTTCCCAACCCGTCCCATTATGGAAAAAAAATCAATATATAACTACTTTGTTGAAGAAAAAAAAAAGTACTAAGGCAATATATAATATATACTTATTAGACAATATAAGAATGTTTATATATGTATTGTAAGTTAACTAAATAAATAAGTAGTGTGGCTTAAGATTTGTATAAATTATATAAGTACATAATATAATAATAAAAAACTTAGTTGGTACAATTACTTTAATAGCATATTTATATATACTATAATATATATACCTCATCAAAAAATTTATATATATATATTCTAAACGGGGAGGGTTCGGGTTGGGGATTAAAATACCATCCCCGCCCCTCCCCTACACCGTACCCAAAAAATTCCCCGTACCCATCCTCATACCCGTTTTTTGTCCTTCATCCCGGACCCATTAGGGTCGAAATCCCCGCGAAGACGCTTACCCGGGGAAAAATTGCTATCCCTACTCACGTGTGTGGGTAGGTACCGCCAAGTTGCCAGAAGGCGCCACACAATTCCTGAACAATATACATACAAAAATAAATAAAATTAGAAAGAAAGAAACAAAAGAAATAAGTTGAAGAAAATCCTGGAGAAGAAGACCATCATTTTAATTTCCATAGGCCAAAAAAGAACGCAAAATATTCTGTATAATTTTCATTTTCGATTAAAAAAATAATTATGAATAACTACCTCCCAAGACGAAACTCTCACTTTAGCCCGAAATAAAACCAAAAAGAACACGTCACACCCGAAAATGCTCAAAACCTTAGCCACCATCTCCACCACTTCACCACTCATCTCCACCGCCATAACCACCCCTAAACTCTCTCTCTCTAAGCCCTTCCTTTTTCTCTCAAAACTCCGAAACAAACCCACCTCCCCCTTCCCACAAACCCACAGACCCATCTCTTTCAACAAGCCCCAAATGAACCTCCTCAACAAGCTCGGCTTCGGCCCAAAGACCTCCGACCCCACCTCCGATTCTTCCTCCATCCCTCTGGGCCCAGACGACGATGTTCCGGCCCCAGGTCAGCAGTTCGCCCAGTTTGGAGCCGGGTGCTTCTGGGGTGTCGAGTTGGCCTTTCAGCGAATACCTGGCGTGACCAAGACAGAGGTTGGGTACACCCAAGGGTTCTTGCACAACCCGACTTACGAGGACGTGTGTACGGGCACCACCAACCACTCCGAGGTCGTGAGAGTGCAATACGATCCTAAAGAGTGTAACTTTGAGACTCTGCTTGATCTCTTCTGGTCCAGGCATGACCCCACCACGCTCAATCGCCAGGTGAGTCGTTCTGAATTTTTTCTATGGAAAAAAATTTTCGTTGGGTTGTTTTGTTGGGGTTTGTTTGGTTATTGTGGGAATATGTTCAATTGCTTGTGTGATAGGATCAAGATTTGATTTTACTAGTGTGGTGGTTGATATGTTTTGTGTGTGTTATTGATGAATTAGGGACAAAACTTTGATTGATAATTTTTGGGCTTTTCTTGTTTTGCCCTGTAGATAACTGTGTCAATGTGTGAGAAAAGGAGATTGTAATTGACTGCACAACTTCTTGTACTAAAGCAGTTAGTCCTACTTTACTCATCAAATTTAACGGTTTTTATGTTGTTAGAATTCAATGAGTTGCATGTAGCAGCATTGTCAACGAGATCTCAGTTTTATGATAGCAGATCATTGGGATTGACCCGGACATTAGTATTTTCAGAGATATGATTACTGAAACAGTAGCCTTGCTTATGATTCTCTATTTCATAAACCCCAAATCCCTCTTTCTCTTAATGGTTTGTCTTTTGTTGGCTCTTATTTTCTCATATCCATAAGCTACACCTAGAGATTGATTGTACATTTATAGATTTGTACTGATTATTCTCATAGAAATTCGAAATATGTGATATGTGATTTTCCTAATTAGAGTGTGATCCAAAAAGTACATTTGTCTTAGGGCTGAAGTAACCATAAGGGTTTTTCCATATGTAATGGGCAGGGGAATGATGTGGGAACACAGTACAGATCTGGAATATACTTCTATACACCTGAGCAAGAGAAGGCAGCACAAGAATCCTTGGAACAACACCAGAATAAAATGAACCGAAAGATTGTTACAGAAATTCTTCCGGCCAAGAAGTTCTACCGAGCAGAGGAGTATCATCAGCAGTACCTTGCTAAAGGGGGCCGTTTTGGTTTTAAGCAATCTACTGAGAAAGGATGCAATGATCCAATCCGATGCTATGGCTAATTTATTTAGTACTGCCTTGAAAGTAAAACCGTACAAGCCATACCTGGTATTGTTCATAGGTTGGTGCTTTTGTCCATATGGGTGACTTGTAACTAGCTTTTACATACTCTGTCTAGTAAGTATGCATGGTGTATCCATGTTGTGAGCTTGGATCAGTAATAAATTGTAGTGTTGTATGAACCTCATCTACCACCATTGGAAAATTTGGAACCGAGTTGTTGTCTCCACTGTTTTGTTTTAGTTCTGTCTGGCAATTCTTGTTGTTAGCACTGTTACCTGTTCCAGGTAGTCCTCTGGTTTATAGCACCAAATTGTCTTGTTGCATCATTATGGTTTCCAATTCTATTATGGAGCTTTTGAAGCTTTTAACCTGATCAAAGTTAATTTCTCAAGTTTGTTGGAATGAGCAGTTTGTGCTTGGAGGCCAGTGAGGCTAGATGCTATATCTGAGACATGTCAACCAAAGGAATACATAGCCTCACACAGTCGCATGTGGTATGCCATATAGTCTGCCCTAGTCGTGACTCATGTATAAAGGCGAATAAGGCGAAGGACCATGGAAGATAGTCTCATGCATGATGCATACGGGTAAGGAGAACCCAAAGGTTAACTGGAAGCATTGATAAGTAGAAACATGCACTACATGTCTCATTAACATGCGAGCACGAGCTTGCTAAGATTCTGAATAAGTGGCATGTTACTGTATGACCAATTCACACATTTCTCCCTCTATTTGTGGAAAACTCTATTCAAAGTGGGTAGGTACATGAGACCCACTCCTACCCCATAAATATAAGGTATGAAAGCAGCCAAAGAGAGAAGAGAACCCCATCTAATCTAAGTGGTGTTCAATTCAATCACAATAAAGGATCCAGTCACTTATTGTTTGTATTGAGTAAGTATTAGTAGAATTGTTATGCTTGAGAAATCATGTGTTTGCTATTTGAATTAGCAATTAGGTGTTGGTTCAAATAAGAAAGAACACATGGTTGGTGAAGGGGCCACATTCTTTGCCCTTCCCCTTCCCTTCCCTTCCCTTCCCCGAGTGCCAAATTTACACTACACCCTTGTTGTATATATATTAAGAAAGACTAACTTTGCACCTATAAAATAAACATTAGATAATACGTTGTGTTGGAACATTTATTAAAGGTTTTATGTTCGATTCCCCTTATCTCAATCTCGCTAATATTCGAAAATACATTGTTTTGAAACATTTGACAGTTTTATTTATAGATGCGTGTGTACAAGTTACAAATCATCCAAATTATATATATACTAAAACTGAATAAAAGTTACTGTTTTTAGACTATTCATTTTAACAGTGAAATGCCGTTTGTGCCCCTACTTAAATTAAATTATATTTTATATATACTAAAATTGAATCCTTGCTTTTACGGTACCTAGACTGTTCATTCGCAATAGTGAATTGACGTTTGTGTCCCTCTCTTTTTACTGTTCTGCACTCATTTTTCCCATCAGCACAGTGAAATCACAATTTTGTCCTTGATTAATTAGTTTAAGCTCTTTCCCGTTTTGCCCCCCTCTCCTTCGATGCCTACATCTGGAATGTTCGACGTTTTTGCAGAACCATCTGCCCAAGCCTTCAGTTTTCGTTTCCATCATTCACCCCCTTCGTTGCCTTCTTCTTTCCATCCGCTTCCATTGTTCACCTGTTTCCTTGCCTTCTTCTCTTTTGATTCGAAAATCGATCTCTATCTAAAAGCTGTGCACAAGGGTAACGCCGCCGTCGGCGTACGTGGCACCGACACCATCGTTCTCGGCGTCAAAAAGAGGTCCACTGCCAAGCTCCAGGAATCCAGGTCCATCTCTCTCTCTCAAACAATGTTTTTTTGTGCTTTGATCTAACATATTGAAAATGATGTTGGGTTTAGGGTTAGGGTGCAAGAAAAAAACAGAGTAATTAATTTTGATGATTCAGAAAAAACATAGTAATTAATTTTGTATTTTATATTTTGATTTGTATTTGTGACTATTTGATTACGCAGGCATACTTACTAACCATTTGTTTGTTTGTCCTTGAATTGCGAATCGTCAAGTGATTTAAAGGGGCTGGTTGGAATTGAAAGGAAAATTGAGCAAATTGAGTCATTATTATGCTTGGATTCAACATGTGTTTTTCTCTCATTTCCCCACAATTGTTTTCCCTTTTTCAATCTTTTTGATTCTTGAGTAATGTTGGGTTCAGATTGTACATAATGTGTTTATTGATTTTCTAACGGTGGATTTGATTTGGAAAGGAAAGAGAGCATCTTTGTCAACAGCAGACAACCTATGTGTTCTTTTCTTACTATGATGACTTCTAATGATGTTCATGACTGATGGAGAGGGAAAAACAGAGAAGAATAGTATGTGTATAGAGTTGTTTTTTTCATTGAAATTATGATTTGGATATGTGGTAGGATTGATTTTGGATTGAATTGAAGAACTACGTATGTGTTCTATTAAAAATTTCATTATGGTGATGAACCAGACATCTTCAAACTTTAGTAATTTTTTTTAAAGAAAATTTATGAATTTAATTCTTATATACTATCATGGCTGAATGTTGAGAATAGTATCTGTACAGAGTACTTTTTCCCATTGAAATTATGATTTCGATATGTGGTAAGATTGATTTTTGATTGAATTGATGAACTGAGTATGTATACTATCATGGCTAAATGTTAAACGATTTACTCTGTTTCATACATTGGGATTGCCCGTTTTATCATATAGTTGTGAAATGTTAAATGTAAGTTATAACCTCCTTCCCCAATCTTATAACCCACTGAGAAATCATTTGTTGCAGTTTCAATCTCCTCAATTGTGTATTTCCTGTATCTGAGGTCATATGCGTTTGATTCTAGCGTTGTCTTCCTGTGTTCAGCTTCTCTAAGGGCTTTCAATTCTACATTTCTCCTTTTTAGTGTTTCCAATTCAGCAATCCTTTGAGCTGCTTCTGCTGCTTCCATGGCAGCCCTACACTTTGCTTTCTCCTTCCCTACAAGAGACAATGCAGCTTCCTCAACTATTTGTACCTCTTCTAATCTCAGTTCTTCCAATTTCCGTCGGTTGACTTCCTTTGCCTGTGATGATATGTCAATAAAATTTGAAAAAAATATATATATATTATATATCAACAAATAATTGTTCTCACTACTCACAATTCAGTTTACCTAAAATTTGGGAGTCTTGCACTCTAGGTAGGAAATGCGGGTATCTATATGGTCTTGCACTCTGTTAGAATCCTGAAATTTAAGTATTTGCTTCAAGTTGGTTGGTTGGTTGTATTTTGAGGCTATGTAATTACGTGGTTGTTGTACTTTATTCTAATTACTGTTTATTTCTCTTTTTCAGTATGAATCACAGTTAGGCAGTCATCCAATTGCTTCAGGTATTACTTATGAAAATTAAAAAGCTATTCAAATCTACATGTCTTATTGAAACTTTGGAATTTTATCTCAAAAGATTCAATGGTCTCTCACCTCTCTGACGTATAAGCAATCACTGAAGCAAAGAAGCGAAGATAACTTTCAGGTTAATGTTTCTTCATTTTGATTTATTGACATTTTTTTTTCTTTGTGTTGCCTCAAAATTCCTTCACATAATTTGACTTGGCTCTACTACTACGTGTTTTCTTGGTCTAGGGAATCTTATTCAAGTATTTCAACTTCACTGTAGATTCAAATGTAAGTTTGCTCTCTTTCATTGAATACAAGAACATAACTTTATTTCAATTTACAATTTCTGCAATTTATTATTGCTCAGAGGTGAAACTGTTTGCTTTGGTGAAACTGGTCATGTTCAAGATTTAGTATTTTATAAATCAAATTTATGAACTTTGCATCTATTATACTTTTTTTTGTTAACCAAAATTTTGTAATGTGCATTGTCGGATGACACTGATACTTAACAAGATAAGAAAAGTTAATTTAGGTTGTCTCTTATGAATTCTTTATCTCCGATGATATGATGGGCAAAAAGATTTGATTAGGATGACTCTACATATCCATACTTTTTTCTTTATGTTTCATGTGGCCTTCGGCTGCAGGTGGTAACCCTTCCAATTTAAGCTAAGTAGTTTCATGTAGTACTATGCCCCCCGGATTCTTAGATGATTTGATAGGAAACACGATTTGTTCAGGATGACTCTGCATATACATTTTTCCTGATTAATTAAGGATCGAGATTATGAATGAGGACTCTGTAATGAGTTTTTGAAATTCTCTGTTTTTTACTTTACTGGAAAAAATGGAAAATTGTTATTGATTATGTTAGTATAATTTGTTTAGGCACTGTCTTTCTGGGATTTTGTTGCTTGCTGAGTTTATTTTCTATGTTTTTCGTTTTGAATCATTACAACTGAGGTATTTTAGTTATCTTAGCCTTTGATTGTTGCTTTTGATTGAACTGGTTGGTGATTTTTCTTTAGATTTGGATTGTTTGGAGGCTTTTTGTCATATTTTATTTTAAATTAAAAAGTTTTGGGCTCCAAACAAGGAACTGATTTTTAATACATGAGGTTGATCAACAAGAAGATAATTTCTCAGAATCTCTGTTGGTAAATGAGTAATTGTTGATAACCTTTCTTTTCTTTTTGTTTCTTTTGTTGCATCAATTATAATAAAACTTTAATCCAATTTAAGCAAATGCACAAATTGGTTAATCAGATTCCACGAATTTTGCTCTTTTGATTATTCCTTGATTTCATTTTTTCGGTTGCGTTTGTTATAGGTGCTGTCTAACTGCTTTTTGGACTGTTTGATAGCTCTTTCCATTGTTGTTAGGCAACAAGCCAACTGTGGCAAATTGGTTTTTGGATATTGTGTCATTTGAAAATTGTTATTTATGTGGCTGTTACTCATATCTGGTTTGCTTAGTTGGGCTATAGAAATTGTATTAATTCGTTTTCAGATATTGTGTTGTTTGAAAATTCTTATTTTTATATCTACAGTACTGTTGATGTGTGTCCATTTTTGCTTGATTAGGCTATAGATGTAATAAAAAAATATTATAATTTAACTCATGCATGTTTTTTTTTTCTTTTCCAGCTATCGATCTATTGGTTGTAATTTGTAATTTTTGAATATCATGTCTAAAAGGATTGGAAAAACTAGAGAAAGCCCGAGGACACAAGAAACCCATATTTCTGCCACTTCGAGTGATAAACAAATCTGTCATGAAAATATTTGTTGCACTAATACTAAAGCATAACCATCAAGACAAAAAAAATTATAGAACCAGAGTTTCCAATAGAGCTTTCATAGTGCAGCAAGCCTGTAGTTATGGTAGTTCGGCTGGTATAGAATGTTCTCACAAAAATGTCTGTCATCCTAACAACGAAACTAAGCATCGAGACAAAAAAAAGATTCCAAAACGAGCCATAAAAAAGTCCTTCAAACTGAGAACAAGAAACGAAAATGTGTTCAGAATATATGCTATCATCACACAAACACAAGTCAAACAACCAGAGAAGAGATTTCATTTGACACTTCTGATCAGATGAATGGGTCAAGCATTTTATCAGAGTTATTGAAGCAAAAATACTTCCTGGTAACCACATTGGCCACAAAGTGTTTATACATAGGATCATTCTTTCAGCAACAGAAAACAAATGGCCTTTCATTTTTAAAAGGCGCCAATTCCCAGTTAGGCCATGCTATGCTATGGCAATAAACAAAAGTCAAGGTCAATCTTTAAAATAAGTTGGGTTATACCTTCCCCAGCCCGTTTTCACTCATGGACAGCTTTATGTCGCGTTATCTAGAGCTACGTCTAGAGAAGGCCTCAAAATCATAATAGATAATAATAAAGAAGTGCCAAATAAATACACTAAAAACGTGTACAAAGATGTTCTTCAAAATTTACTATCAGGTTTCAGCTTCTATTCATACATGACTAAACATTCCTCTATTTTATGAAATAATTTTTTATGCATCTTTATACTAACTAAGGGCATATACTTTTTCTCTTCAGATTGATGGCACAATGAACACTGTTCCGATCCACAATTTGCTCCCCTTTCAATCCGAAATGAAAATTGGAGTACGTGTGTGCAAAACTTGGAGACCAAAAGTGTTCAGAACTAATGATCAATTTGCTGGTTTGCAATGCGTCTTGGTTGATGCAATGGTGAGAAAATCAGTCCTTTACACTATTTCAACTTAAACAGGTAATTGGATATACATGAATTGTGTATTTGTTTGAACATTAATATCACATTGTTAACACGTCTTATTAATAAACTCTTATTGTTAATTTTGCAATCTAAACCCTTGCCATTTGCCATAATTTTGGTCTTTCATCGACATTTAGAATATTCATTGCATATACATACAAATATTTGTTTTTTTATGTCATTTTCGGTATTTCAAGTTTTACACATTCTAATAATCTTATGATGCTACATCATTTTTGTAATTGAACGTTTGGGAATATTATTAAATTGTTATATTTACAGGTGAATTTTTTTAGGAAATATTCTTTTTTCAGGGAGTCTTGCCCGTTTTCGGCAGAAATGTTGAACCCTTAAGTAATTTTAACTTGAAATAAGGGCAAAAGACATTTTAGTCATATGTGCCTAACACATAAAAGAATTAGAAGCTTAAGGATTATATTTACATCCTTTTCTTCAATTTTTCTTCAATAAATCCAACCATAATTATTTTACCGCTTTTCAACTTTTCCTTTAGATGAACACATAATTTAAAATATGTTTACTTTGTGTTACTCCAATTGGAAAACCATCTACAACTTGCTCATTAGTTCTCTTACTCCAACATTAAAGTTTGTATTCTCTCTTTTACAATTCACTCATCTCATTAAAATACATATTACATACATAATATTCAATTATTCATATCTTAAAAGAAAAGAAAGACATTTGAGTTCTTATTGAATTTCATTACTTTGTGTTTCATCGATTGGAAAACCATTTACAACTTTCTTATTAGATTGTTAAATTATATTATTCTTATTTATACATAATTAGATGTTTATGATTATTGTCCTAACTCAATTTCCCCCATTCATCTACATTAACACTTGCTATTTCCCCATTTTTTTTTTATAACAGAGTCAAGACCTCCATCAAAGAGAAGAAAAGTCATGAAGAAATTGCAAAACAAAGCCCAACCCATTAAACAACATGCTGCTCAGAACTATCCAAGTTTTGCTATTTTAATAGTTGCGTCCCACTGTTAACATCTCAATGTATATACAAACATGTCTACTATTTTAACATGACAAGTAGCCTGTAAAATATGTTATTACTTCCTTTTTTGCTACTTATACTTCCTTAGTTAAGCATAATGCTACAAGTTAAATCTCATTGTATATATAAACAATTTTATTTTGTCTGTGTAATTTCAAAACCCGCAGCATCGCGCGGGCTATTTTGCTATTATAAACTAAAATCAAAACTGAGTATCAAGTCAACATGCGTTTTGAATAAACGTGACGGCACGGTCATTGCTGCAGAGATCAAAACAGTGAGTGCCAGCATGTTGATGAGCACGAACAGACTATCCATTTTGTTTTCCTTTCTTTGTTTCTTTCTTTGGTCAATCCTCTTGCTACGTACCCTCTTTGTTTATTTAACAATTATTTGATATCAAATCAGCATCATGGTCGATCGTAATTGGGCTGGCTTGGCTGGGTCTACATGAAACTTGAAAGCAAGAAACTTTTTTTTGCTGCAATAAATCATTCATCAGTTTGGTGGTTATTGTTAGGAAAGTTGCTTGTTAAGTTTATATATATATATTTTTTTTTAACGTTCTAGAGCTTTTTGAGCCAAGTTTCTTACTGTTATTAGGAATGCCTGATTTCAGTATTTCATTTCAAAATGATAAAAAAAAAAAAAAAAATAGGGAATTGTAATTGTAATTCATACAAGAAACAAGCTGTCATCCAAGAAAAAGCCAGAAGGTGAAGGTGGATGAGGAATTACTGCAATCACACGTCACAAATAATGGGGTCATCATATTCTATTATTATTATTATTGTTTTATATATATATATATATATTGATGAAAGCTTGTTGCCATTTTTATATTTTGATTTTTGTTTGCTTGGCAATTGTTGTGATGATTAAAGTCCATACCCACAGTGGAAAAGTCAGTTTTGTTCAGAATTATTGTAGCTGGAAATTACATAGGAAGTTGGCCTATCTCTTCACCTTTACTTCTAAAGATTATGCCATTTTAAACCACCCCAACCCCTAAAGACAAAGAAGTGAAGTGAGGGACAACATGAACTTTATTAGATTTAGAGTACACATTAAAAAGACTTTGTCAACCATTTCCATTCCCCCCTAATTCTCATTAAGATTTATCTTCGGACACAAGTTCGAATTCATTCTCTCACTTTTTTTTGGTAAAAAAAGAAAAGAAAATACTCACTAAAGGCACTTGAAATTCTTCTTTAACCATCATGAATCATGATCCATCACAAATCCCAATTATTTCACACACAAAGCACGTATTTTCTTTCACAAGTCAAGTCATTAGCCCTACTTTCGTGCCCCCACAAACAACTTTTCTTTCACCAGCCAGCAGCAGCAGCTAAACCCATTATTTATGGCTAACATAAACAATCAAGGATCACTAACTCTTTTCTAATATATAAACCAGAAAGAAAATGCAACCCTTCAGACACGTAACAACGCAAGCGCATCCTAATATTACATATATAAATAAGAAGCAGCCAACAGAAACAGGGCAAAACAATGGCTGATCAGGTTGAGAGCACTAGTCCAGAGGCCATGCCAAGAATGATAGACTTCATGTCCTCAGTTCTCGAGCGAGTGGCCAAATCCAACGACCTGAGCCGGCGGTTCGAGCCGACCCAGAGGCTGTCGGTTTTCCACAGCCTCACCACACCCACCATTACAATCCACAGCTACCTCCAGAGGATCTTCAAGTACGCAGATTGCAGCCCCTCTTGCTTCGTCGTTGCCTACGTCTACCTCGACCGCTTCACTCAGACGCAGCCATTGATGCCCATCGATTCCTTCAATGTCCACCGCTTGCTCATCGCTAGCGTCTTGGTCTCTGCAAAGTTCATGGATGACATGTAAGCCAGCCTTCTGTTTTAGTTTCTTGAATTGGGTTCTTTTTCTTTTTCTACTTGCTTGAAATGCTTGATCTTCTTGGTAGGATTTTAGTTCTGGGTTTTGCATAGTTAATCAAATGGGTTCCTTCTTCTCTGAGTTTCAAGATTCAAGCTTTTTACCGTACATAAATTGAATTTATACTTTCATGGTCTCTCTTTCTCTGTGTGATTATATAATTTGGTCATCTTCTTGTTCAGTTCTTGATTGTTTTGATTGAAACCAATCTCTCTCTCTCTCTCTCTTTTTTTTTCTTTTCTGATGAATTGTGTCACATATGCACATAAAACAAGTGATGGAAGACTTGGAAAACAAGTTGGTCCAAAATGAGGTTCATATCCTAATTGTTAATGGCATCACCGTTTGGAAGCAACCACCGCCAAAAAGAGGGAAAGAGATGAGGCATGTGAAGGCCTCCGTCTTTTACTAGACAAGCCCACCTAAGATGTGGTGTAAAATTCCATGCGAGCATGACAGATAATCTGTCATAATTGATGCTAATGACAGCTCAATCAAAGGCCATGTGGATTTTTAGTCAAAATGTCATTCATTTGCCACAACACGAACACTTTGCTTCTCAGCTCACTCTCTTTGTTTGCAATGCCAGCAAGAAAAGAACCCATGTGGTGGTCCAATATGACAGCAATGATATGATAGTTGTATATTTAACTTGTGGGTTTAATTAAATTAATTACTTTAATTATTCATGCTCTTTGGTTGGTTAGAAATATAATTAATCATTTTTATCTACATGGGTTTGTTTGTTGCAGATATTACAACAATGCCTATTATGCTAGAGTTGGAGGGATCAGCACAACAGAGATGAACCTTCTTGAGGTGGACTTCTTGTTTGGTTTGGGCTTCCAATTGAATGTCACACCTGCAACTTTTTACACCTACTGTTCTTATCTTCAAAGAGAAATGATGTTGCAATCTCCTCTGCATGTAGCAGAATCTCCTCTGAATTTGGCCAGACGTCTAAAGCTTCATTGCTCCTTCAATGAAGATGAATCCGCCCATCAAAAACAGCTTGCTGTTTAGTACCTGTCTTTTTCTCTCTGTTTTGCAAAACAAAAACAAAAAAACAGAAAAGGTTGGGAGATGTGGGTGTATGTATCACTTTGGTGTATATGGGCTTAAGCCCATTTGACCTGAGCTTGGGTGTATAGTTGAAAAGCCTATATGGTGTCAAAAGAAAGTCGTCGAAGCTTTCTCGCTTGAGGCCAATCAAACTTGTAACGCGCTCAAGCTTTTGCTTTGCTGGTGCCCACATATTTCCAATGTACTTTTCTTCTGATTTTGATTTTTGTTCATAAATTTTAGTTTCTCTTCTTTTTGGTGGTTTGTTGTACATACGGAGAATTTGTCTTTGCAGTTTGGTTATGACGCTGCGAAACTAACCGGTAACAAAGGGATCTTAAGCGGTCACCTTAAAGGTTGTGGAATCCACAAGACAATTAAGAGAAACTCTGAAGTTCACTTGAATAGTTCTACCAAGCTAGGGTTTGGAAAGAAACCAAAAGGAAAATTATGAAAATAACCATAAAACTTTAAATCTATTTTTAACCTAATCAACGATATTAAAATGTCAAATTGCCCTTATGTCGTGGCAAAGCAATATATCAATATATCTTGACTTCATCCCATCATTCCCGTATCATGAGTCCAAACACTGGAAACTTCAAAAATACTATTCACCGTAAAATCACTATTCAACCAAGAATTCCGTCAAGTTAACATAAATCCTACTTTAGATCAAAGAGTGACCGATAGTCTATTGAATATTTCAATTGTGCAACCACAAAAAAAAAATTGTTTTAAATTATGCGTGTTCATGCATATAAGGGAAATTAGTTTATCTACTTACATTAAAAAAAACATATTGAGAAAAATATTATGACACAACGTAAAAGAATCTTGTAAATTAAAACCATGAGGTCTAATATATGATGGGGAGAGTAGATTCAAACTATGCACTACATCAACATATTAAATATACTAGCAATGCTTTTATTGCAATCTTTATGTATAGATACATATAAAGCTTACACAACACATGTACCTAGCTATAATAATTCTCATATGTAGTGCAACGGGCCTCGAGGTCATGACAATCATGAACTACTCCCAGCCAATATCTCAGCCATGGTTGTTTCCTCCTCCTCCTCCACCTCCACCAGCCCCGCCCCCGGAATTTCCATAACCAGACCCATAGCCACTACCGTGACCTCCACCACCCCCAGAGCCAGACCCAGAGCCAAACCCGAAACCAGACCCCCTCCCAAACCCAGAGGGTGATCTCCCAGACCCATACCCATAACCCCAACCGCCTCCTGGGGTGGCGCCCCACCCCCAGCTGTAGCCCCAGTTGGGACCATGGGCCGAGCCGCTACCGCTGGTTGGCGGTCCTGTCTCCGCATTCAGCCCCGAAGACATGTCCTTAGAACCACTGGCCTTTCTTCCACCAAAAACGGCAGGACTAGAAGCCCAAGAAAAAGAAGTAGCAGAGATGAAAAGGAAGAGAAAGAGAGTGAATTGAAATGTATTGAGATGCATTTTTGAGTTGGGTGTTTTTTGTGTGTTTGAATTGAAGCTTCTTGTAGTTGGAAAACCTAGCATGAGATTGTGCATGCTACTTATAATGGGGGGTGACGTGGATGTGCATAATGGCGCACCCGTGACATGACATTAAATACTTAATAATAACTGAGTCTCAGAGAGAGAGAGAAATCAGGATATGCTTTTGCCTACGCACAGCTATGTTTATGTGGTTCAGAGGTCGGCAATTGGGACAGTTTTACCCACAATTTACAAAAACCAACCACTAAAACGACACCACAGATAAAACCCACCACCGCCCTTCCAAGTTTCAACTGACTAAATTATAAACATGATCAAGTGACCTTAATCTGGGACCTGGAGAAGTAGAAGTTTGGTAACCGGGAGGGCACGTGGCAACGTAAGCATGCAAGGCAAACAGCACCATTGCAATTTGCTTTTAGTTGAGATGAGACTTGAGAGAGAGAGAGAGAGAGACAGAAGGGAAAAAAGGGAATATTGGGCTCTGTTTAAACGGTGTAGTGGCTGCAATAACTCTGACTTTCCACGTTCTTGGGTTGGAGTTTGGACGAAGTTGAAGCTCATCCTGATCCTTTAAAGAAAGAGACTTGATCTCGACACGTGTACATCAGGTCAGTGATGTTAAAGTTATGATGGGGATCTGAGGGTGGACTTAGGGCTTGGGTGACTCGGTTCTGGTTGTGGGCATATGCAATGGGTTGGTTTATTTACACTTTACAAAATATCTTAGACATATGCAATGGAATGGACCACATTGTCACTCTCACTTATTGGGGGAATTTGATAAAAATATTAAGCAAAAAACGTAATGTAATAATGTAAGGGATGACTAAATACAATCCAAGGTTACTTCAAACCAAGTTGAGAGACAAATGTCTTGTTAGCTGGGACTTTGGATTTGTCTGGAATCTAGAGATCAATGTTAGTGCCATGCACAGATTTTGCACATGCTGAAAGCTCCAATTGGGCCCAATCCTCATTAGTTTGCTATATCATCTGAGTTTTGTGCTAATTTTTTAAAATTTATATATATATGGGCCTTTAAATGTAGGGCAGTCCTCGCTGTGCCGCATTTACCAACGCTAAAATGGGCCTACTGATTCGCATGTTTGCACATTATTGGATAATATATGGCGTCATCACAATAATAATAATTGACAAATTGACCCAGCCCATGCGAGAAGCACATTCAAGATTGATCCTATTGAGTTTCTACCAATGTATAGAAATGAACAATTTTCTTGCATATATTGTTTCGGCAAACCAAAAGTTTGATGCCAAGTTGAGATTGAACGACCAATAACATCCAAGTACGCAATAGGGCCATTTTGGATACAAAGAGAATCATAGAATGCCACAATGAAGCATTCACCAGGGCCCATCACATGAATTTGGATTTCAAAGGCCCAGTTTATGAGCCACAAAATTACTTTAAAGTCCAAATCCAAAATGGGTAAATATTTATAAAATAGTTGGGCTCAGTCCAATTCCAACAATTTCCGAATATACGAAACGAACAACACAAATTAGTTTTGGTAGAAATGAAATCGTTGGTCTCACCGAATTCTTATTGATGACTTGAAATGTTACATTAAAAACATCGACAAACAATTTTTTACAAATCTAGTACAGCAACCAAGTTCTTACTCGCCCGCTGAAAGCTTCAAAACAACCCTGCACAAGTTCAAAAATCATCGGGCAATGTTTGTTTATTCATAAGACAGATTAGTTAAGATGAATTATTATAAAATAAAAAAATAACAAAAATCATCATCAGAATGGAAAGTTGTTCTCATCCACGGCAAAATTTATGCTGTGTAGGAAGGTGTCCTAAGATTATTCCATATCTCATCAAATGATGAATATATCTGACTAAACCATCTCAAATACGATTCAAAAACACAAAATCAAAAGCAAATCAAGACATTAGATTCAGAAGTGTATCAGTTAGCATCACTCGATATTGAATATCTCAGTTCAAGTGTTGGATAATATGATTGCTTCATCCCAATCTATGATCCATGACTAACTAGCAATCAAAAACAGACAGAAAAACAACAATTACAAACTTCACACAAAAAGTTTCAAGTGGGAAAGTGAAATGAACTCAGTGGTGGCGATATAATAATTAGGTTCGATTCTGCCAGCAATTTTCCTCAACTTTAACTCAGAAGAGGGAGCTTGGTATCCTCATAGCAATTTCCTTTCCCACAAGAATTTATAATTAAAAACAATTTTCACAGGAAATCATAAATTAAAAGCATACGAATTTCTGGGAAATCAAATGAGAAAGAGAAAGATATGGCTCAGTTCAGCGGGGTTGTCGACACGCAAACTTCTCTATGAAAGAGAAGCCTGCATTCCGGTCTGTTGAGCTTGAATTTCATTGGGTCATCACCGCCATCTCTTTCTCTCATCGACTCAATTTCAAACAAAAATTAGCTTCCGACCATTGAAACAATTACAGGGCAATTTGGAGGATGGGAGAGTGAAACTAAACCCTAGACGAAGATGAGGGGCGGGGAAGACTGTGGAATGCAGACCTTTGGCATCGTTTTATAGAGGCAGAGCTAGGGTTTTCGGCATTCAATGGGCCAATATTATCAACCAAACACGCAGCTAACTGGGCTTTCAAAAATATAACACTCGACCCAAACCCCAATATCTCTTTTCTGTTTTTTTTTTGGGGATTCTTGATAATAATAGAAATAGAAAAAAGTTATTTTAATTACTGTAATTAGTTGTTATGTTTTAATTATTATCTACTTAGTAAATAATTAGTATTTAAATATTTTTAAAAAAATTAAATTATTATTTATTAAATAATATAATTTGTGAAATTTTAACGGTATCACCGGGCAGCTATAGATAGAGAAATATAATAAAAAAATGTTAAAAGTATAGCCGGTCGGCTATACTCTATAAATAGAAAATTTTCAATGTATGGCTGGCGGCTATACTCTTGAAATAGAACATTGTAACGGTATACATTAGGCGTATTTATATATAGAAACTTTTACAGGTACAGCCGAGCGGCTATAATCTTTAATTAGAGTACATTAAAAAAGTATCGCCGTGCGGCTATACTGTATAGTAGAAAAATTTAACAGTATATCCGGGTGGCTATACTCTTTAAATAGAAAATGTTGACAGTATAGCCGCCCGGCCCTACTCTACAAACAGAAACTTTTGGCGGCTATGCTCTATAAGTAGAAAATTTTAAATGTATAGCCGTCCGGCTATACTCTTTAGAAAGTGTTAACATTATAGCCGCTCGGCTTTACTGAATACATAGACTATTTAAAAGTAAAGCCGGGCGGCTATAACTTTTGAATAGCATATTCTGAATTTCTTTTTTTAATTACTCTAATTGGTTGTTATGTTTTTTTTATTATTTACTTAGTGAATAATTAGTATTTAAATATTTTATGAAAGAAAAAAAATAGAAAAGTTAAAAACTATTTATTAAGTAATATAATTTGTGAAGTTAATTAAAATATTTAATGGTAATTATTCACTAAATAAATAATAATTAAAATATAATTACTAATGAAAGTAATTAAATAAGACTAACAGATGGCAACGGGTTGACTCAAAAATCATGATTGACGCTCTTTGCAATCAAACAACTCCAGATGTGTTGTTTGAGGGGCATTTTTCATGAACTAGTGAAAGCTGAAGAGAAAAACCGAGCTCCCTGCTTTCTGTTTTCTGGTTGCTTCTTAGAAAGCGAGAGAGAGATAGAGAGACAATTTACAGAGCTCCAGCTCTGTTCGGGTCGACTTTTGGCGGTTTCGTTTCTTGTAAACCGGTATTTTCCATACAATTTACAGAGCTCCAGCTCCAGATTCAGCTACGCAAGCCCCAAATCGAGCTCCAGATGGCGATCAATGGCCGCGCGGCGATACTCTCTATAAATAGAAAATTTTAATGGTATAGCCGAGCGGCTATAATCTATAAGTAGAAAGATTTAAGAGAAAATATTATAAATAGAAAATTTTAAAGGTATAGCCCCGCGGCGATACTCTTTAAATAGAACATTCAAATCGTATAGCCACGCGGCTATACCTTTTAAATATAACCGCACAGCCGCATAGCTGGGCTTTATGAATAGAAACTGTTACAAGTATAGCCGGTCGGCTATACTGTATAAGTAGAAAATTTTAAATTTGTAGCCGTCCGGCTAAACCTTTAAATAGAAAGTATTAACAGTATAGCCGCTCTTTAAATAGAAATATTTTTAAAGTGTAGCCGACCGGCTATACTTTTTAAATAGAATACATTAAGCTTATAGCCGGTCGGCTATACTGTATAAATAGAATATTTAAAAGTATAGCCGCGCGGCTATAACATTTTAATAGAATACATTCAGTGTATAGCCGCTCGGCTTTACTGTATAAATAGACTATTTAAAAGTAAAGCCGCGCGGCTATACCTTTTGAATAGCATATTCTGAATTCCTCTTTTTTAATTACCCTAATTGGTTGTTATGTTTTTTTTATTATTTACTTAGTGAATAATTAGTATTTATTTTATGAAATAAAAAAATTAAAAACTATTTACTAAGTAATATAATTTGTGAAGTTAATTAAAATATTTAATGGTAATTAGTCACTAAAGAAATAATAATTTCCTGGATTTCATCGGTTTGAGCTGGCGCCTCCTTGTGTTTGTGATAGCCTTGTTGCTGATGTTTGCAGCTTGGCCAGGCCTAGAGTTGTAGTTGTCTAGTCTTTTTTGTTCTGGCCTTCTTGGCCCCATCTCACCCAAAAAAAAAAAGAAAAAGAAATAATAATTAGAACATAATTACTAATGAAAGTAATTAACACAACCTTCTGGTGTAGTTCATAAGAGAAGAGACAGTTTAAAGCATGTTAGCAGAAGAGGCCTCAGATACATTTCAGTTTATCATTATCTCATCCAAATGAGATACTCAAGCAATGTAGGCAAAATATGTTTAAATCATCATTGGCCTCATCTAAACCTAATATATAACAAAAACATTGATTGTGATTTTCTTTTGAAGATCAAATAAAACCAGAAAAATCTAAAATCTGAATAGAGAAAATGACTCAAGAGTTGGAAAATAATTCATTGGAAAAATAAATAATCAGAGGCGATGGTGTAAAAGATGGACATGCAAAGCTTTGATCGAATGGAGAAGCACTGCATTCCGATCACCTCTGAGGTTTTCTTCAAACAAAAACAAAAGCAGAAACAGATGGGATGTGATTGTATGAATTGGAAGGGGAAATGGGAGCTTTTGGTGGCTCCTACGGCGGATGTGAAGTTATTTATAAGGGACAGGTTGTTAGGGTTTGTAAAAGAGAGGGAGCGAACGCGCGTTTTGAGTTTGACTCCTTCAAGTGGGTTGGCCAATCATCACCGTTGGATCAAAGATGGTTTTGATTGTCAAATGTAGGGAACCGTTACCTTATGGTCCCCAAGAAGGTTATCTACGGGAATATGCCGGAACGCTCTCTCTCTCTTTTTCGTTGAAGTATAATTTTTCATTCTACATAGAGTAGTCTCATTCTATAATTTATTGAAGTCATGATCTCAAAACTCTAACACGAAATATGATTGTTCAACTTCAACATTGACCTTTGGACTCGTAATGCACACATGCAACTCAAACACTAGCGACTTCATGTGGATTCAAATTCTATGTCATTGTAAGAGTTTTGGCACATAGGAAAGTTTAAAGTTTCTTGTAGTTATGATCTCAAAACTCAAACTCCAGACATGGGTCTCGAATGTAAAATTGTATACCTTTGGACTCGTAATGCACAAGTGCAACTCAACACACTAGTGACTCCATGTGAATTCAGGCTCTATGTCATTGTGAGAGAGTTGGCACATAGGGCATTCTTGCTCAAAAATTTATTGTAGTTATGAGCTCAAAATTCAAACTCTCAAAAATTGAATCATAGACATTTGGACTCGTAATGCACACGTGCAACTCAAACACATTACCCTAATTCAAGAGTTAGGACTCGAATCCCATCATATACTCTATTAAACTTGAAACCTCCGAATTATAACTTACAAACCTATCCCAAATTTGAATTTAAATTTGCGACCCAAACAATAGAATGAATTCCATTTCTCACTTGATTTCATTCCAATAACCAAACAACTCCCAAGTGATTGCCAATCAAGAAAGAAAGTTTAAGGCTTCAATCATACAACGGCATGAAAATGAAAGTTCTTCTCCCATCCATCATCCATGGCATATCTTGTTTTCTAATACATTAATCATTGAGTTCGAATTTATTGAGAAATTTGGCGTTTTTAACCGAATGATATTCCATGTCCAAGTCTATAAAGTTTGGAAAATAGTGTAGAATGCAGACGGTATTTATGGAATTGCATTTTTGGCCAAACAATATTCCATGGTCATGAATTATTTGGAAAAGTTGAATTGAAACAATACCTCATTTTCCATATATCCATCCATACCATACACATAATGCCTTATCCAGGATAGAATAAACATGCAATGTCCTTTTCATTTAGCTAACCAAACACACGACACTATTTGTAGTAGATAACGAAACCGATTGACTTTTCATATTTTGTCATTTTATCTTTGGGTGTTAAGAAAAAAAAAAACAAGGGAAATGCCTAGGGTGGGCACCGGTACCTGGTATGGTACGTATTTATTAGCCCGCCCCTATTCTGAATACCGAAAATTAAATCGGTATGGTACGGATATAGAGTTATCGTTTGTCAAAATTGGTCCCAGTGTACCAATACCGTACCGTGTCGGTTCGGTAATTTGGTATTGGTACCAAAATGATACAACTAAAAAATGAACCAATTCAATATTCAACATATTCATTTACCAAAATAAGTGATGCCTAAGTTACAAATTCAAAGATTCAACATATTCAATTATCAATATCCAAATCCTAATCAACATATTCAATATCCATCAACATATTCAATATCAAAATCAACCAAATCCTAATCAACATATGCAATATCTATCAACATATTCAATAGAAAATTATATATTTGAATAGTATTCGGATTACGGGATTTGATTTTTGGACCAAATACTTGATACCGCTACCATAACATACTCTATTGGTACGGTTGGAAAATACCGAATTAATATTAATGAATTCCAAAATGAAAACGGTATGAAATCGGTATGATAAATTTCGGTTAAATATCATTTTGGTATTTTGGTTTTAGATGCCCACCCCTAGAAATGCCGTTCGCTCGAAATTCTTTTTCTCCCAAAAACCGAAGTATTTTTTTTCCATCGCTCTCTTCAAATGGTAGGTTGCTTTTTACACAAGTGCTCTCCACATTCAGTTTCAGTGCACAATTTTCTATTTAATTTTTGTATTTTTAAATATTTTTTTGTCTCCACTTGCCTCGTTCCACTGGGAAAACGAAACACACACAGCTAGGCTCAGAGCGTTGTTCTCTGCCTTCTTTGGAACTAGTGAAAGCTGAAGAGAAAAACAGAGCTCTCTGCTTTCTGCTTTCTGTTTTCTGGGTGCTTCTTAGAAAGCGAGAGAGAGAGATAGAGAGACATGCTCTGTTCGGGTCGACTTTTGGCGGTTTCGTTTCCAGTAAACCGGTATTCCCCGTACAATTTACAGAGCTCCAGCTACGCAAGCCCCAAATCGAGCTCCAGATGGCGATCAATGGCGTCCGAGCCCGAGTCCTCTTCTTTTGCTCCTTCTATCGACTCCGATCCCACTGATACAAACCCCGCCGGGTACTCTCTCTTTCTCTCTCTATCTTCATGTTTGGCAGTTAAGAATAGGTGGGAAAATAATAACAGAAACCGAAAACTTTAACTGTAGCTTGCAAACAGTTATTGGTGTTTCAAATTTTATGCTAAAAGCCATGTGCCTAATGTGTGTGAAAAATAATGTTGTGGCTGGTAATATCTTCATCGTTTTATAGTAAGATTCTTGTTATGTGATTGGGTTGTTCTGCAGATTCTGTATCATAGAGGGGCCTGAAACTGTCCAAGACTTTGCCAAAATGGAGTTGCAAGAAATTCAGGATAATATTCGAAGTCGACGCAACAAAATTTTCTTGCATATGGAGGAGGTGGGCTACTCTCTCCCTTTCTCAGTTCTGCTTTGGTTATTAATTTTGTAAAATAAATGAGCTTCAATATGTGTAGGTTCGCAGGCTGAGGATACAACAGAGGATTAAAAGCGCAGAGCTTGGAACTGAAGATCAAGAAAATGAACTTCCTAGTTTCCCATCTTTCATTCCATTCTTGCCTCCCCTGGTGAGCTTATGTCTCGAAACTTGTATTTATATGATTAATAAAGGTTCCAGTAACCTTGACATTTCATTTTCCCCAACTTGTTTCATCCATATTTTGTTGTTTCCTGTTAAAATCACATGGTGAATGCATTGCTTGCAGAGTTCAGACAACCTTAAGCAGTATTATGTTATTTGTTGTTCAATTATTACGGCGTTTATCCTTTTCGGTGGCCTCCTAGCACCCACTGTAAGTTGTTTATGCATTAACTTTTAGTTATAACTTATAAGAGAGTATATTGGTCAACATTTTCTGAATTTGCAAGTAGAAAAGTCAGAAAATGAGGAACCTCTCAAATAAGCATCTTTTTAATTTTCAATTTAACGCGGATTCAATTACGTTTCTAAACTCTTTTCCTACCCCTCCCTTTATATTAATCTTTCAGTTGGAGTTGAAACTGGGAATAGGAGGCACCTCATACAAAGATTTTATAGAAAGTGTGCATCTGCCATTGCAGTTGAGGTATGGCTCGCATCTCACACTGTTAACCCTCCATCACTCTACTAATTATTGTTTTGAAATTTCAGATTATCTATATTGACATGAACCCATTTTGTGACTGAAATGTGGGAACCAAAAGTACAAAACTTTACTACACGGACCGATATATCTAAACCTTACAAGGATCCCCAAGTTTTGCACATTGGACAAAAAAACTAGGATGTCATCTATCTTGACATGAAGCTAAATTATGTCCATACGACATTTTTAGTTTGGTTTATTGACCTTCTTTGCTTTCACATTGCAGTCAAGTTGATCCCATAGTGGCATCCTTCTCTGGAGGAGCAGTTGGTGTCATCTCCGCATTGATGGTTGTTGAAATCAACAACGTAAAACAGCAGGAGCAAAAAAGATGCAAATATTGTGTTGGAACTGGTATAACAATGTCCTATATTTCTGACTTTTAGTTATAGGTTTTAGTGTAGCTTTTAATGTTTATGATTGAGATGTTTGTATTGTTTGCATGTCAACTACTTGGTTTGGACTATCTGAATATAGCTAAATCTAGGGCTGCATCTTCAGTTAGGAAGTAGGCCTATCAAGTTTTTCCTCTCCAAGTTGACTATGTCCCGGCTTATACATGCACTTAGTGTAATTTCGTTATGTTTACCTTTTCTATATTCGCTATGAACGTGCTAACGTTCTTGGAAGTTCCCGAATGAATTATACGTACTTCCAATTTAATATGTGTTCACAGTTTGATGAATTGCTCGACCAAATAGTTTATTCAAACTCAGAGTGTTTATTTTAATTCTTGACCTGTGTATTTGATAATTATGCAGGATATCTCGCTTGTGCCCGCTGTTCAAGCACAGGGACCCTGGTTCTTATCGAACCAATATCAGCAGTCGACGGAGATCAGCCCCTATCACTGCCGAAAGCGGAAAGATGTTCAAATTGCTCAGGAGCTGGAAAGGTTGGAGATTTAAAATGTCACTTAATGTTTATTGCGTACTAAAATTCTCGTCCTGTTGCCATATAAGTGCATTTGCCTCATCATACATATTGACTTGCTGCTTCGGGTGTTTGATGACTGATATATGTTTGCTATATTTAACACTGTTCTGTGACTTGGCAGGTAATGTGCCCTACATGCCTTTGCACGGGAATGGCGATGGCAAGCGAACATGACCCTCGGATCGATCCCTTTGATTAGAAGCACACCGCCGTCATTAGTTGCGCCCTTTACCACTTTAAACCTCTTTTTCTTACTTTTGATGCCATCCATATATCCTTCATCTGAGTTGTGACATAACCGAGGAACTCTGTGTATATATTAACTGTTCAAGAATATTATTAGACTTCTGAACGCAATTGAAAGGTTTTCTTCACTTGTGCAACTTTGCCATTTAAATAAAATTCAATAGTGATGAGGTCGGACAAGGCATACATACTGAGTCAATTGGTTCCCTGATGATAATGAACTTAAGGCCTTTTTTTTTCCCTGACAAGTGCGCTTTTGTCAAATGCAACAAAAATGGATTGTATAATTAACAGTTATACTACTATTCAGAAAATTTACATATTTTATGGGTTTTACTACCAATCCTACATTCGATGCCATTGAATTTACTGGTAAAAAGACATTTCTGTAATGATCCTCCGACAGTAGATCTTCTTCTTTCTTCTTCAACCGCTTGCTTCAGGGAACTGCTGATGTCATCCGATGCCCAAGCTACCGATATATGAGGGCGAGGATCCTGCCATGAACAACATCCAATATTGTGAATTCTTTTTTTCTGAATTATGAGTAAATTTTTTGCACTATCACTTGCTCCAATTAACCAATGGCAACCTTGTAAAATTCAGGAAGATTGTGAAGCTTATACACCTCATTGACAGCTTGAATCTGCTTTGTTATCTGAAATCAAATCAATGTTTCAAAATCCCATGTTTTTGGCTAACTGGTTCCTAAATTTTACATCTATATAAAAACTCAGAACAATAAGAATTGTATCAAGAGAGAGCTTGCAATCGTACCTCAGCTAACCCAGCAGCAATAACTTCTATCGACACAAAGGTCCGGGTGTGATCATCGTTAACAAGAACCTCCCACTTGCTAAAATCAATCCAATACCTGTTTTACCATAGCAAAATGTGTTAGAAACCAAAAATGGGAAATGGGTTACGGCAAATTTGCAGCATTATGTTCAACAAAAGAACTAAAATTCATGCACACAATAGAATGTAAGTAACCATACCGCCTCTGAATCTGAAGCTTCTGCCGAAGCATTGTGACCAGGGAGTCAATCTGGTGCACTCGGATTGGTACAGTTCTTCCCAGACTTATATGGAACTCTCTACCCAAAGCAACCTGTTCAAGTTTGTGCTCATCCTTGCGCAAAATCTCAAGAGGGATGTCAACATCGACAGCATGGAGACCGGGCACCAGAGAAGCTAGCTTGTTCAAAAATAAGGCCATCTCTTTCCTTGGTGCTGGTGGTATATAAACTGCAAGTACACAATCAAACAAGGGTCTAAAGGCTCTAAGCTCAAAGTCATGTCATTTGCTAATGGAATCTGCTAATGAAACTGCAAGTACTGAATTAAACAAGGGTCTAAACGCTCTAAGCTCGAAGTCATGGCATTTGCTAATGGAACCGAGAATTAGAGAATTTGGTTACCTGGGATGTAGACATGTACTGCGTAGTTCCCTTCCACGTGAGGAAAGTTCCTCATTCTGCTCGGCTGAGCGCTTGGCGAGAAGTCCAAAAATCCTTCACAGTCAAAACATCAAACACTTGGTCGACAACACGATCGAAAATTCAAAACCATACCAAAACAAGTCAAAAAGAGAGAAAATTGACTGCAATTTGTAGTTACCAAAGGAATTGGGACTGTTGAGAAGTGACAGAGGAGGTGGGGGCAGAGCAGAGCTCGATTCTTCGGAGTTTTTGAGCTCTGGACGTGGAGCTGGCGACTCGGAGTCCGAGTCCGACGACGAGTCTCCGTACGTGGCTATCAGGGCCTCCATTTTCACCCTCACGCAAAAACTGAACCACACTCTCGAGTCTTGCTATTAACTTTGGGCAAGTAGTACTAGTAGGCCTGATAATTGGGCTGCTGTGAAAAGGCCCAATGCCCATATTTCGAACGGTCAAAATTGAGAGGGAAAACCAAAATAAAACGGACACATTTTGGCCCCTTTCGCTCCTTCTTCTAGGGTTTGCCTGGACAGTCCGTCAGGCAAAGCTTCCGTCGCATGTTCCGAAACAACAATGTCGACGTCCAAAGAAAACATTCAAACGTGCGGCGGAGGAGGACTCACGGAGGAACAAAGAAACCGAATCTCTCGGAATTTCAGAGCCGCCAAGGCCCTCATTGCTCGTAAACGCCCTCGCCACGACGCCGTTTCCCCTGATCACTTTCCTCATAACAAGTAAGACTCACACCCTTTTACTCTTTGTTTGCTGTTAGGGTAAATGATTAATTCAAAATTCCATCGTGTTTTGTAATTCCAGAATTTGTGGTAGAAACGGAATTCAAACATCAGCTCAGCTGAATAGCATCCAGAGAGTTCCTCTTGCTGAGCTACCTAACACGCCATCTCTGTCTCCATTCTCGGCGAATTGCTGCAAGTCATATGGTGGCGAATATAGCAGCGCTTCATGTTCTGGTGGCTTAAGCATTAACCGGATTGAATCAAGCGTATCAGGATCAGATTCTTTCACAACTCCAATCAGGCAACCCCAATGTTCAACTTCATTCGATTCTTTCTCCGCACCTCGATTTCTAGACGAAGATGATTTCGATGAGAGTATTTTGCAAGAAATTGACGCTTTGATCGAGCAGAAACCAGGCGTGGAAATTCACCATGATGATATTGAGAGTTGTGATGGTGATGCTAGTACCGCTTCAGTGATGCCTGTGAATGCTGATAATCAGACAGATTCTATCAACCATGGATTTCCGAGCATGCCAGATGAGTATTCGAAGTATTTGCTTTCTCTCAATGAGAGGCAGCGCGAAGCGGCTTGCAGCGATATTTCAATACCTTTAATGATTGTTGCTGGCCCCGGAAGCGGAAAGACTTCGACTATGGTTGGCCGTGTTCTGATGCTGCTTAATGAGGTGTTACCACTTTTCCTCTAAATTTTTGGTTCCCCTCTCTTTTTTTAGCTTATGATCGTTCGTTTGTTTTGTATTCTTAGGGCATTAGTGCATCGAATATTCTAGCCATGACTTTCACTACAGCAGCAGCTGCCGAGATGAGAGATCGAATTGGAGCTGTGGCTGGGAAAGCAACTGCCAAACAGCTTACAATCAGCACATTTCATTCATTTTCGTTGCAGCTTTGCCGATCACATGCGGAGAAGTATGCTGTAGATTCACCTCCCTTGATTTTGATTCTTGAACAGCATGAATATATTATTGATAACTGAGTCTGACTGATGCTTTAGACTTGAGCGCACACCAGAGTTCTTGATATATGGACATGGACAACAGAGAAGAGCCATTATTGAAGCTGTGCGGTTATCAGAAGATGAAAAGAGTAGAAAGAATCATAGTGTTGCCATAGTTGGCGAAGAGTCTAACAGTATCACATCTCCACATCATTATAAGGATGCGTCAAGGAAATGGCAGAAGTTTGTGACTCAGGCAAAAGCTTCTGGAAAGACTCCAGCCGAATGCAGAAAAATGGGTGATGAGACAGGAGTAAGCTCATAACTAGACGTTTCAGTTAGCTTTTCTTGTACTATTGCTTATGAGTTTTAGCTCTGGATCTGAATCAGGGGAAAATTCTTGGGAACTACAATGATATCTTAAAATCTTGTAACGCTTTGGACTACCATGACCTAATTAGTTGCTCTGTAAAGCTGCTCACTGATTTTCCTGAAGGTCTGTATCATCTAAGTACATTAATTTAATTTATCTAATTTCACAAAAGCTAAGTGTTAATACTTTTTGTTTGTTCTGTTAATAAGTGTTGAAGGAGTGCCAGGATTTATGGAAAGCTATTGTGATAGATGAGTTTCAAGACACAAGTGCTATGCAATATAGTTTTCTGCGGATTCTTGCATCTCATAACCACATAACCATTGTTGGTGATGATGATCAGGCATGCTGTTTATTTCTTGAACTACCACTTTATGGAAGTCGAATTGTTTTTGCTCTCTCTCTCTCTCTCTCTCTCTGAGTTCATTCTAATCAAGATCCTCAGCTGTTCTAAATTAAGTAGCATATATCCTGTCGCAGTCCATTTTCAGTTTCAATGGAGCAGACATTTCTGGATTTGATTCCTTTCGTAGAGATTTTCCAAATTACAAAGAGGTTCGCTTTGTACTTGACTGCTATGTTATCTCATTTCATTCATAGTTTCTTGTTTATTATACAGAACAGATTCATATATTGTATAATTTCTAGAAAGAAGTTTTATTTTATGGGCATATGTGGAATTTGATATAACTTTATGATTCAGATTAGACTTAATAAAAACTATCGGTCCACACGCTATATTGTGGAAGCTGCATCTTCTGTTATAAAAAACAACAAGAAGCGATGCCAACTAAAGAATGTTGAGACTGACAACTCTTCTGGATCTAAGGTATTTAACCTTTCCCTGCTCTAACAAGTAAAATTTGATGTCATTTACAATCCTTTTAATTAGTGACACAATTCTAAATGGTTTTGCTGGCAAAACTTAGGTAATTATCAAGGAAAGTCACAATGAGGATGCGCAATGTGCCTTTGTTGTTGACAAGATCCTGGAAACTGCATCTAACCGGTCAGATGCAGGGTGCTCCTATGGAAACATAGCAATCCTTTACCGGAGGCAGGTCAAGCTTACTTGCCCTAGTGTGAATGTGAATGAAGTAAATCATATAATACATCTTTGACATATTTTACTTTGTATTTTATACTACAGGTATCAGGAAAAGTCTTCCAAACAGCCTTGCGTGAAAGGAAGATACCATTTAATATTCATGGAGTGGCCGTTTATAGGAAGAAGGTAGTTAGTACTTTTCCAGATTACAGAACCTATTTTCTCAGCTCTTTATTTATTTTGCCAATTTATTATTATTTTTTTCATAAGGTAGTTTCTGTAATGCACAGCTTATGCTAGTAAGAATGCAAACAAGAACTGTAATTGACGTAAGGTTTTCACTTTCTTTTTTTCACCTGAATCTTGGCATCACTGGCCCTTTTTGTTGTTTTTTGTTACTTGATTTTCATTGCCATTTTGGCTGGCTATTCCAGCAAGGGTTTTGGTATACAACTGCAGAGTAATTTGTGAAATTGATTCGAAGGTTTTGGGTACACTCTGTGATTGTAGTTATTGGTTGTTGATGTAGTATGTGTCTTATGGTAGGTAGTCAGAGCCATTATTGCTATGGTTAAAACAACTTTGCCTGATTGTGATGATGGATCATATCGTCAAGTCTTCAAGGCTTTACTTCCTTTTGAGAAAGAGGAAAAGAAGAAGGTATCACAATGAACATCATTTTTAACATTCTTTTCAGCATTTACAGTTGTACTTGCTTGTGCTATTGAGATTTAATCTCCCTTTTTATCATCCGTAGTCTTTAGGCTCACGTCTCTGAGTATCTCTCTCTCAGGTAATTGAATATATAGACAAAATTTCGGCTCATAGAAAATGCAGCTTCATATCAGCTGCTTGTGACATCTTTAGTGCAAAACTTTCTGGTACCTTGAAGAGGTGTGTATAATAATATTCTTTAACATTTTTGCATGGTTACCTCTAAATATACATGTATCTTTTTATTTAGTGAGAAAGTACATTTATGTATCCATAAGTTTTGCCGTAAAGTAATTGTAGGTCCAGCAATTTATTCACTATTCAGGCTTATTAATCATAATATGTACTGCCATTTATATATATTTTTTCCTCTCTCTTATCTTTTATTTTTTGTTCTTATTTCATATGACAAGCGTTTAAAATCTTTTGGTTATGTACTGAGTTGTGGTCTCTTTGATTGATTATAGGACTCAGCTTACCCAAGGACGCAAGGTGCTGTTAACACTAGAGATGATTTCAAAACTTGTTCACAGGGTAAATATATTTGGTAAAATGTAGTAGATCTGACTCACTGCTTCTTGTGGGATGTCGCCATAGTCGTTTGTGAATTTTAAGAGATGGAAAGAATATAGTTTTTAAAAATGCGAGGATAAAAAATTCTTTCTCCTTTGGTGATTTGTAATTTGGTCTAATTATCCATTATTGCAACGCTGTATAGTTTCATGCGACCTTGTTAGATCTATGTTCTTAATTCTTTCAATATATAATGCAAAATTTTATAGCCTCTGTTAGATCTATGTGTTTCCAAAGAGGTAAAGTTTGTTCTTGTAGTCTCTGTCTTCATATAATGAGAGAAATGTGGCATTTAGTCATTAACTTTAGTTGTAAATTTACATAGTAATCTCACTTATCAATGCATACAGGAACAATCGATTTCGGCTGTCATAACTTCAGTGGCGAACATGGTACCACAGGTTCGTCTTCCATTTTGCACCATTGACATGGTTTTTTTAATCGAATTGTTTCTTTATTAACTTTTAGGAATGAGGAGCACCATTCTATACCATTTTCTGTGTTTATGCTTATATTCAATGTTTCATTAATAATTTCTCATTTGACTTTCAATTCTTAGAAGTACCTTCTTGAGCAACGTGCGGTCGTCGATGTCTGACGGAGGAAAATTGCTAAATGAAGACAATGACGTGAGATCTGTAAGTTTGGTGTTTTATGCTGATGGTAACAGAGGTCAATTACATAATGATTGTGAGAACTTAATTTCTATTTCTGTTCAAGTTAAGTTAATCTTTGTTCTCATATAAATCTTGGTCCATCTGTGTGGTTGTGATGCGATTATTCTCACTGCAGGTTCTTCAGTACCTACTAGATGACATATCTGATTTCTTATCAACTCATTTTGTTGCGGGACAAGGGGATAGAGAAGTTGTAAAAGAAAAAGGTTGTGTTAGTTTACTCAAAGCTTTCATTGACTGCATATCTGAGCGGGAGAGCGAAAATTTTCGTTCCCGAAGACATGAAAACCAGAGTTCTGTCACCTTGACTACCATCCATCAGGTAGATCTTGTTGATATTTCCCTTGACTACCATCCATCAGCTTAAGAACCAAAGTTCTTATATTTGTGAACATTTTGCAATTGGTATTCCTCTGGAGTTCTGCAAATATTCTTGGCTTACTGCCTTTCTCTTTCCTTCTCTTGCAGTCAAAAGGTTTAGAGTGGGATATTGTTTTTATAATTAAGGTACTTGCCCTGCGTAATGATTTTCTCGTTGTCATTTCATTCGTTCATTCAGTTTTTTATAGTTGATCTGTTTTTTGTTCTTAGAGATGCTGATGCTATACCTAACTGATATTTCTGTACCCTTATATTCATGAAGATATTACAATCTCTTCAAAATCATATTAGCTTGCTTTAATGCTCATATCAATAACACAGGTAAATGAATCTGAGATTCCGTTGTTGCATGAATTCAATGGGGTTGCAAAAGAAAATGGGACCTCCATTGAGGTATGTACTAAATATTTCAACATTTTCGTTACACACAAATTTTGTATTGTCGTACTCAATGATTCCACTCTAAATCATAGGAGGAGAGACGCCTGTTATATGTTGCAATGACTCGTGCTCGGAGAAAGCTTTTCATTCTTTATGTTACGATGGATTCCAATTGGCAGGTTTGTTTTAGTTTGATTTTTCCCTCCTTTCTTGTTATGCTTTGACTAATAAGGCGACTCCTTCAGATGCTTCAACCTTCGCGTTTTCTCAAAGAAATTCCAAATCATCTTCAGAGAAGTCCAGGTGTGTTTTACTGTTCATTATCCTTAATTGTTCTGACGTTTAGTCAAACTTACAAGTAACAAAGAATCACAAATAAGTGTTGCAATTAAAATAAACTGATGGTTACTTGCTGCTGAGACTTGCACCTTGCAATGAGAAATCTTAGTCTTTTAACTACTTTTTTTTACATCAATGTTTGAGTTTGCACGTCGAAGTGCTTTAATTGTACCTGCCATAATGCTATATCATCTAGACTCTGGTGTGGATGAATGAAATTTTTGGTTTGTAGGCTGACATAAGTACACAAGACTTGCAATCAAAGAATCCTGACACTTCAAAAGGAACTACTTGGTCTACTGCTGATCTACAACCAAACGTCCAACCAAACGTCCAACCTTCTGAACCAAATGATTTTCATCATAGTAAATTTGATGAAGCTTCTGCAGAGTTGATAGAATTGGCAGAGGGAAATAGTGGCAATGGTTTCTTAAAAAGGTTTTGCTTCCAATTTTGATGGGTAGAGCATTTTTGGTTGCTTATATTAATGCCTAACTTTATTCTTCTGTCACTGTCTAATAGATTCAGTGTGGATGAGAGATCGATTGTCTCACATTTATTTAATGAGTGGGCTAAGAAGCAAGCATTTCAATATCCTAAGAGGTTGCTTGACAAGGTAGATGAGAATTACACTGTTTTGACCGTAGACTTCTAACTTTTAATTGGAGTCAATGTGAATGGTGATGCTTAATTGTACCTTTAACAGGTTGGTTTTGTAATAGATGAACGCCTACGAGCCAAGAACTATAAACACAAGGTTATAAATTTAGTCCTTTAAATTTCAATAAAATGACTATTCTACCTCTGTTTTTTAGTTCACTTCTTTTTTGTTTGCATACTTTGTGTATACCCTTGTGATGTATCTACTTTGTTATATCACTTATTAACTCCTTTGCAACTCTCAGGATGTTTTGCGCTTGCTGAAGTCTTGCCTGAAATGTGACGATGCATTTCATTATGTGCAATATGTAAGATACTTGAACTTACCAATTTGTTGAAGAAAAATTTCTGAAATTAAACAAAAGAATATATAAATTTAGCTTTATTTGTCATCAACTTCTGTTCCTAATATGCAACTATGACTATTTGAATTCAATAGATTTGTGCACAGCTTCACATCAGAATTATACTTTTTTGTCATAGGTTTTGAGATGGCAGAAAATACCTGCTGATCGACGTGCTCATTTGATGCGGGAAAAACAGGTTAGGTTTTAGTTTAAGATAGTTTTCTGTCATACATTGTCCCTAAATCATATTTTGTTGTCATTGTTGTAATTCAACACATGCTTTCAGGAGCATTTCCAGAAGTTAAGGATCGAGAACTCAATGGGTTCGTCCGCACCAACACCGAAACAGGTAGCTAACCCTCACCATTAAATTAGTCCCTTGTTAAACACTTGAGTCGAGCTTTTAAGTTGATTCTAGGATGGTCAGGAGACCAAATTCTAAATCCTTTCTCGTATTTGATGATCAGATTTCTTATCTGCAAAATCTGGGCTGCACCGTGGCTCCTACATCGCGCCTCCATGCTTCTCGCTTGATTGAGCAGTACAAGTCATTGTGAATAATAAAGATGGTTCTGTGGAAAGGTGATCATGTTTCTTTACGAGAATAATGGTGATCATATTTTGTTAAAGTTTCTGTCCTGACTCGTGTTTATTGTAAATACCATCTTATCTTGTAATTTATTTCCTGTTTATTGTAATAAATAATAATATAATTTGTACGCTGTTAATATGTGTTCATCACATATCGTTAATAGTAAATAAAATACTCTGGTATGGCCCATGACGGAAATTGTACCCATATCAAAATGGTTCCAAAAGGCCATCACTTCTAAGCAGCTCTTGGCTGCTATTTTAATACATAGTTAAACTTTGCTATATAATCTATATAGATGAAAACCTAATTTACAGATGAAAAAATTGAAATAGATAGATAGGTTGGGGGGGTTATAAATTGGCTTTCACATAAAAGGAGTTCAATTTATGAAGCAAAAATTAAAGAATTAGGGGAGCAATGGAAGAAAATGACATGATGAACACATTTGCTCTTCTCCTTGTGGTGATGAGCATGTTCTTGTTTTTGCTTGCCCTAGTGTTTGTTCAGCTGACCATTCATATTCACAGCCCTACCTCCTCGTTTCCTCATCCTCGTCCACTTCCTCATCTTCCCCTTCTCTTTTTCCGACGTCTGAATGCATGTCCCGGTCCTCTCCACCCACCACTCTGCTATGATCCTCTTGCTCGTCCTCCTATTACAAGTTGCAAACTCAAGGCACATAGGCATTGCAGAGTATGGTTTAACCATGATCCTAATCGATATGAGCGTTGTTATCAATATATTTATGAAAAATGCTTCGCCTCTTTCGATAAGGTGTAAGGCCATATAATATAAGCCTAATAAGATTCTTTCTTATTCATGTTTTCTTTTCCCGAATCTTCTTGCACACTTGGGCATAAATGGAGTAATTAATTATTGTGAAAAAACTGATGTTAAGTGTTAACAAAATAATTAACTAGGAGCTTTACATACACACCCTCAAATTTCAATTCTGGTGTGTGCAAGCAATATGCAATAGCTAGGAGCTTTCTATGCCATTCCTCAATGTGGTTTGGCTAACATCCGTTTTGTTATACATAGCTTATAATCCTGAGGACATTGTGAAGAAATATCGAAACGAAGCTAGGGTTCCTCGTCCTTCAACACCAGCAGATATGCCTTATATATTTGAAATAGACGCAGTTGAAAAGAAGAATTGCGAGGAGCAGGCATACAATGAATGCAAAAGATGGATTATTGCTAATCCGGATCAATTTAGACTTTGTTATGACGATGGTCTTCATAGATGCATGGACATGACCACCACCTACTACTACTACTGGTACGAATTATTATTAATTATAAATATTATCTTGTGAATTTGTCACATCTTGATGACCCGATATGTTATTTGGCCACCCATTTCACTCTACTGTACTTATCTTTTCATATCATGACAATATTGGTTTCAATAATCTACTAGGTTTACTTATGATAATATTAAATTTGTTATTATTTTCTTTATACTGAAAAATTACCCTTAATAATTGTGTTTTTTTTTTTTTAATCGAATAGGTCCATTCTAAAAAATTCATGCATGAACGGAAATGAAAAATGAAAAATGAGCCAAGTAATTACATACATGAACGGAAATTAAAAATGAAAAATAATGACTCGATATTGTGCCATTGGAGAAATTATTTAGTGACAAAAAATAGTTGTTCAAATGATTGATGAAGCTTTGCATTCGATTAACCTGAGGCTGTGATCTAAGCCGGATGATGTTGACAAGTGGCCTAGCACATTTGGCAGCAAGTTGTAGCATCCTAGGCAAAGCCGGTGTAAGCACAAATAAAAAATACAGCCCTCCAGCACCACGAAGGGTCTAGTGGATTTCCATATCACCGGCTTCACTTGGGAAGATTAGCAGCAGATCAAGAGGTGTGAGACCACTTTGGTTTACATTGTTTACTTCCAATGCACCTGGAGTAGTTCCATTAATGCCAACTAACCATTCCACCACCTGTGATTAGATTTTTTCTTAAGATTATGAATTCTGTAAGTTTGGTTGATAATTTAGGCATTTGCAGTATCAAACAAGTTATACTCTTCTTTTTATCTTTGTTTCCATAGAAATATGTTGGTGAGTCAGAGTCTCCCCTTTCTGGGTTGGATTTTGGTCAAAATTTACGAAATCACTCTGTACGTCTTAGTAAAATAATGATGTCAACATTAGCTTTAAGGGTGACAAAGCTCACACGCAAGCACTCCATGAAAAATCATTCATCTTGAGTGCGATCAGTTTCAGAGGAAGGTCTGTAAGGCAAAACGAACTGATCAGATTGTACTTTACCTGGTGTTGTTTTTTTTCCAGCCTGCTAGATGAACTGAATTGCCATTATTATCCTTCATATTCAGGATGTTCACCTTGTTCAATTCTCTGACCAACTCCACCGAGGCTTTAATTGCTTCAAACTGGCTGCGCTTAACAGCAAGGTGCAAACTAGTCTCCCCTTGTATGGTTACATCTTCAACACTTCTGGGCAAGTTAAAACCATTTCAACAACAACATCTACCCTCCCTCTGCTAGCAGCATAATGAAGAGGATTCCATTCATCCCTTCCTTTTAGCTGAGAGAGTCGGGGGTCAACTTTCAGCAGCTCCCTTAATCTCCAAATACCCATTGGCAGATGCAAATGCAATATGCATGGGGCTAAACCCATCATTGTTAATTTCTTGGGCAAAATCTGGTTTGAACCTCACAATCTCCTTGACAAAGTCAACATGGCCAGCAATGGAAGCCACATGTAAGGGATTCTCTGAAGAAGCTAGGGCAAGAGTATGGAGCAGAAGTGGATTCTTCGCCAGAAGTTGGTACAAAAGTTGGATATCTCCTGTTCGAGAAGCCTCAAACAGCCTTATATCCATTGTGGCGGGTAATGTTAATCGTTAAGCACCTCATCTCTATTGAAGTCACTATATATGCCTGCTTAGGTGAATGAGTTCTTCACTGGATGAAGAATAGCTTGTGACTCAAGATTCAAATGCATTGCTTAATCTATCAAGGTTAAAGAGTTCTTCACCAGATAAAACATAACCTGTGCCTTAAGGTACAAAACCTAGGATCAGACACGTAGCAGAGCAATTGTCAGAACTCTAGTCATGTAAATTCATAATCTATTGATGAGATAACTATAATCATTCAGGATGACCTTAGAATAATCTGAGTTGGAATTTCCTGTTTTCATATGGTGGAACATCTGAACTGCATCAGGGTCAACGCTTGGAAATTAGAAATAAATATTGAGAATGATATGTATCTTCTACAAGAAAACTACTGATCAAAGTGTGTTTATTTTTATCAGAGCTTAGTGGTAAGAGTCTTAGAACAAAGAAAAATAACATTTTACAAATAATTGCAGCGTTACAAGATGATACAATCGATATCACAGGTCGTTGTTCATCGTTAATTGGTAATGACAGTGGAAAAAATGGTGTTCCAAGAGTTAAGTTTATCAGAAGACTAATTCATATGAAGCCTAAGCATTCAATTTGCTAGAAATTCTCTGAGCCTCATGAAAAAGTGCCTAGTCAATGTGGCAGCAACTGATACGAAACCAGGCAAAACTGATGTAAACACAATGATGAAGACCCTTGTGTTATCTGGTGCAATGCTCATCATTGCAGTGTTGTAGGTGCCGTACATTGCAAGGATGCAGATTTGAAGCTCCAACTGCAGAGGGAAATTACTAGTGAGGACGTTGATCATGTAAAGAGAAACCGAAAACCCGATTGAGTTGAAAGATACCAAGACGACAAATGCAACTGCATTATCAGAACCCATGATGGACTTCCCTGCTAAGTGTGCTGGTTCAGCACTGCCAGTCCCATTCTTGGTCAAGCCAGCATTGTCCTGCCAAACACCACTTGGAGGGCTGAGCACAACTTGGAAGGTTGCTGTGGCTACCAGTACTGCCACGACTAGCAGCGCGTTACGCGCATCACTAGGAGAGTCTCTGCCCTTTTTGAACTTGAACTATTCCATCAAGTTATTTGACTGCTGCAGTTGAGGGGTCTCTGATGCCATGGGGCAATGTGAGAGGGTATGAGAGTCAAATGTAGGAACAGCAGAACGGGCTATGTCTTGTGCTCTTGAACTTCCAGCACGGCAAAGGGTCTCATGGATTTCCCCATCACCGGCTTCACTTGGGAAGATTAGCAGCAGATCAAGAGGTGTGAGACCGCTCTGGTTTACATTGTTTATTTCCAACGCACCCGGTGTTGTTCCATTTATGCCAACTAACCATTCCACCACCTGTGAAATTTCTACTTCATTAGATTCTTTTTCTTAAGATTATGAATCTGTAAGATTGACTAATAATTTGGGCATTTGCAGTATCAAACAAGTTCTACTCCACCCTTTATCTTTGTTTCCTTTGAAATAAGTTGATAAGTAGCCTCTTTCTAGGTTGGATTGTGATCAAAATTTATGAAACAACTTGTATATCTTAGTAAAAATAATAAAGTCAACATTAACTTTCAGGGGGGCAAAGCTCACACGCAAGCACTCCATGGTTAATCATTCATCTTGAATGCCTGCACTCTGTTTCAGAGGGAAGGTCGGTTCGTAATGGAAAACTAAATTATTGTACTTTACCTGGTGTTGTTTCTTCCAAGTTGCTAGGTGAAGAGCTGTGTTGCCATTCTTATCCTTCATATTCAGGACGTTCGCCTTCCTCAGTTGTATGGCCAATTCCACCACAACTTTAATTGCTTCAAACTGGCTGTTCTTAACAGCAAGGTGCAAGGCAGTCTCCCCTTGTATGGTCACATCTTCAACACTTTCAGGACAAGCCAAAACCATTTCTCCAACAACATCTACCCTTCCTCTGGCAGCTGCATAATGAAGAGGAGTCCACTGATCTCTTCCATTTAGCCGGCACAGTATCGAGTCAACTTTCAGCAGCTCCCTTACAATCTCAAAATACCCATTGGCGGATGCGATGTGCATGGGGCTAAAACCCTCCTGATTGAGTTCTTTCACAAAAGCTGGTTTCAACCTCACAATCTCCTTAACAAAGTCAACATGGCCGGCAATTGAAGCAACGTGTAAGGGATTCTCTGTGGAAGCTAGCCCAAGGCTATGGAGTAGAAGTGGATTCTCTGCAAGCAGTTGGTGCAAGAGTTGAACATCTCCTGTATGAGATGCCTCAAACAGTCTTATATCCATTCTTGTGGGTTCTCTTAAGCTCGATGTAGTGAGTTCTTCCCGAGACAATAACCAAGGTCTGCACTTTCATGGATACAAATCCTTGGATCAGAGTAGACACGTAGCAGGGACATTGAATTGAATAAATAGTATGGGTTAGAATTTCTTTGTAAAATCATTAATTTATTGATGATCAAAACTAAAATAGTTCAGGTGGGCCGTTGAAATAATATGGGTTAGAATTCCCTGTTGCGTGTATCCTACAATATTGGTGTCTTCTCAACAGGGTCAAAGGTTAGAAATTAGAAACAAACATGGAATGGTACATATCTGCTATAAAAAAAAATTGGCAACTGCCTTCCATTGTAGTTCTTGTCTTCAAAATCAAGTACATCAATGCACAACTCCAACTTTATACAAAAAACCATACAGAAAATGAAATACTTGCTTTTTTTTTTCCTTTGTAAAGCTAACAAGAGAAAATTTTAACATTGTCGAGTCCCAATACATATTATTTATTGAAACTCCCAGGGAAAAAAAATTGGGAGCAGGAGAGTCTCCACCTCAACCCTTCACAGCCCCGGTATTGATTCAAGATTATACTTCTCGGAAGGTGGTTCAGTACGATGACTATCTAAGGGCTTCGGCTTCTTCATGGCATCAAGACTCTGCAAATATGTGTAGGAGGAACTCCTATTGGACGCAGAGACAGGGTTGCTTATTCTGCTAGCAAGGAACCGACGGATCAGATCCCTGAGAAATGGAGCCATAGTGTCTGGCTCATGTTCCAAGTAGTACATGATTCCTCCCATAGATAAACAAAACAAAAACACCTGTAACCATTCAAAAAAGAATTACCTACTTTCAGTTATCTTTCCTTCTAGTATAAAGCAATTACTTTTTTAATCAAAATTCAACAAGAAAGAAAAAAGAAGTAAATATCAAAACTTAAATTTTGATCCAAGGGTTAGTGAAATAACATCTCTTTCTCACCGGTGAGTAGAAGATCAAAGTTGAGGGATAAGTGGCATGGTAATAAAATAGTACCTCAGCATTTTTAATATCTGGAAGCAGGTGGCGATTTACTAAGATATACCACAAAGAATCTCCTGCTCGCGGAAGAACATAAAGAGCAAGTTCACCACGTCTAGCCTTTTTCTCCAGTAAAACAGAAAGAGCAGATATTCCACCAGCAATCCAATATAGAAGCTTGTGGTCTTTTGATGCAACTTTTCTATGCAAACATATGACACCCTAGCACCAAAAGAGAAACATTAAAATGTAGCCATGAAGATTATACAGGTAGGGAAAAGTACAAAACAAGAAGAAAAAAAAAAAAAAAAAAAAAAAAAAAGGAAAAAGGAAAAAAAGCTACCTGAAAGATCCCAACGAAAGCAGACAAAAATGTTGTTGAGCGAACAGCATCTTTAAGAGCAACCAAAAAGGTACGAGCAGGGGCCTCCATGAACTAAAGGGCATAAAGTTGAAAAATTAATATAAAGAGACTTCTTAAAAACAAAAAAGAAAAGAAAACTGAGGAAGCATACGTTCAGCTCCCTAACTATCCTCTTTTGTTTACAACAATCTCCAGATTAACAAAAATTCTCACTCCTAAAAACAAGTAAAAAGGCTTGGCAATCCACATAATACAAATATCAGCAATGAAAAGAAATCATGACTAAAGAGTGCAATCCAGGAGAAACATTTAGTAGATTATATCCATTGCACAAATATAAGAAAAAGATATTGTGCATGCATGGCAATAAATCCAATATCATGGTCAAATGCAACTGATAGGTAATTGCAGCATCTCAGACAGTCATTGTTAAAGAAGCAAAATCATATAGAAAAATGAAATAAATAACAAGTTTGAAAAATTTACCTTCTGCAGGCGGAGAACAACGAATGGTACAAATGTCAAAGAGAAGTAAAGTGGAAACGTTTTCCTAAAGGTAGCTGATGTTGCAATTGCATTGTGAGCTAAACAAGAATTTGTGTCTGGATGAATAACAGAACAAGGAAATATGGATGGATACTCTTCCAACTTTATAGAGTCAGATTTCGTTCTCTCAGACAAATAATCAGATAGTGAGGCAATATCCACAGGGTAACCTCTACAACATTCCCTTATAGCCTTGTACACAGGCTGTGCAACTGGCCCAGTTTTCTGGATAAATTCTTGATAAGATTTTGGCAAGCTCTCAGGACGCATTACAAAAGCATACATAACCTGAAACATAATTTTAAAATAATTACAATCTTGGACAGCATGTGAGAGAGAGAGAGAGAGAGAGAGAGAGAGAAGGATTTGGCAAACATGACAGACTACAATCTCAACAAAAAAAACAGAGACTAATGTTACCTGTGCACATGCAATTGAAAAAAGTAGAGAATCCCCATGCCTCCAATGGCTTCCCCAAAAGTGAAACTTGTTCTTAGACTTCGCAGAATTATAAGCACACTGATGACGGAAAAGAAATGTCAAAAGATAGGAAAGAACAACAAAAACCTCAATTCACATACTTTTGAAAAACTACTATAGAGATACAATCACAATATACATTAATTTACCTGGGCTAGCCTGGCCAATAAGTACATAGAAAGTGTGCGCCTTCGGTTTGAGTCATTTAACGCTAAAATAGACAAACCAGCAACTGAACCTGCTAAAATTCTGCTCCATCATCCCCTTAAACAAAGTCATACATAAGGAATAACAGTTTCAAAACATTTCAATGCATATACGCAGAAACACATACACAGACATAAAGAAGAAAACTCACGCATTCAATGGTGTCTCTTTCTTTCTCCACTTTCTCAACAAGCATCTAAGAGCATGATAAGAACCACTAAAGCCACCAAAAAATAAACCGATTCGGCATGCTTCTTCTCTTACAATGAGATCTTTTTCTGAGACCAGTTGCTGTAGTAAAACAAAAAAGAAACAAAAATCAATCATTTACCATTTCAACAACTCGTAGACTATAGGCATTCCAAAAGCATACAATTTCAATCCTTCACAAGTATCCTATCTGAAATTTGCAAGAGAAATCCACATTCACTGTCGCTAATTGAACAATTTGGACCCAATCTTCTCACTGTTCACCTCCAAGAGGAAGGAACACAATCGGGTACGAAAATGCAGAGTAATTACAAAAACTGCCAATCCATACCTTGAGATCGAGGAGTGAAGAGTACGACTGTCTGCGGGCGAGCTTGAAAGCGCGAAGAAGGATGCCAATTCCGACTCGTACGCCATACGACAAGAGAAAGCTCTGGCAGAGATTGCCAATGGCGTGGGCGACACACGACTCGTCGCTGGCGTGGTCGCAAGGCGGGAGGTGCTGGGGCCCACGAGCTGCGGCGGAGCGCTGGCGGCGCTGGAGCTCCTCGATGGCATCGCGGAGGCGGTCCTCGGCCTCTCGGAGGGTTCGGTCGGCGTCGGAGCTGTCTAAGGGAGGCGGAGAGGGGGGAGAGGATGGGGTTTTGGGGAGAGACGACGACGATGACGACATTGTGGTTGTGGTTGGGGAGAGGAGAGTTTGGGTTTAGGGTTTGGCATCTGCGAAGAAGCAGACGCTGCAATGGAGGGAGAAGGATCGCTGGGCTTGGATTGGAGATTGTCTGTACGCCATTTTATTTTACTGTTATAATTTATGATGATGTCATTAATGGTTTCATGTTGGTATTAGCAAAGAAACTCATAAAGTCGCAAAAGGCTGTTATCCGAACGTTTTAATGATGTCATTTGTATCTTTTCCCTCCCCAAAGTCCTAGTATTACGGATTTTTGGGCACTTCAAATGAAAGGAATATTTCCCCAAAGTCCTAAATAATTATTTTTTTCTTTTCAATTTGACGAGGGCCAAAAGAAAAAAAAAAGTACAAAACCAAACAAAAGGATAACATTTGGAAAAAAAGAATAATTATTCAACAAATTACACCATAACTCTTTTGTACTATCCTATTTAAGAATCTTACAAAAACAATGCTCCATGGCATGTTAGCGAGCAAGAAACCAAGGAAACTCCAAAAACCAAACATGAATCCTAATCCCAAGCTCAGATAGAACCACTTGTCTTCAACCATATTGTATCCTCTGTCCTGCTCAACTGCTGCCGGTCTCGCCCTTTTCGCACCGCACTTCTCTTCAAGCGGAGGACCACAAAGTTTGTTACCAATAAAGCTAGACTCATTAAGGCTTTGAAGCTGAGTGCTTTCTGGAATCCGTCCTGTCAAGTTGTTGTGGGACAAGTTTAAGTGACTTAGAAATGTCAAACTCGTCATGCTTTGAGGAATTTCACCATCAAGTTGGTTCATCGAAATGTCAAGAGATTCTACTCGTGTCATGTTTCCAATGTTTGAAGGAATTCTTCCAGTCAAAAGATTTTCTGATAAATTCAGTGTTTGCAGACGGAGGAGGCTGGTCAGTTCCTCAGGGATGTCTCCGGATATAATGTTGTTGGAAAGATCTATGCTAGTTACCAATCCAAGAATTTCTCTGTATTCGACTTCTCTCCCTTTGGTCACCAAGATTGCTTCAACTATGTACCTCCCATAAGAATAAATGTCGTACAACAAAATATTCGGACTGTTTGATTTCGACAATGTGGTCATGGCACTAAATTTGTGGAAGCATCTTGGTATTGTTCCTGAAAGATTGTTATCTGCGAGGTCCAAGATTTGGAGGTTTATGAGATTACAGAGTTCAGAAGGAATGCTGCCTTGAAGCTTATTTGAACGAAAGTTCAGAACTAGCAAATCTGAAAGGCTCCCTATCCACATTGGTAAGCTTCCGACAAACTTGTTTCCACCAAGGTCAACAACTGACAACTTGGTGCAGTTCTGTAGGGATGAAGGTAATTCTCCGGACAGGTGATTATTTTGCAACTGCAACGATTTGAGGTTTACTAAGTACCCCATGGAGCGTGGAATGTTCCCAATTAAATGGTTGCCTTCGAAGTTTACAACTGCCAAGTTTTGCCAATTCATCCAGCATTCAGGAATTTTTCCAGTGAGAAGATTTTTCCCTAGATGAAGAAGAAAGAGTTGTTTTGGTTCGTGCATCTTATCGCAGAAGAAGCGGGAGACAGATCCGGAAAAGGATGAATTGGAAAGATCTAGCATGTGAACTGTGGAGGAAATCAAAGGCAATGAACCATTGAACCGGTTAGAACCTAGGTCAATTACCAGTGAAGGGCCAACAACCATATCTTGAACCTCTCCACACAATTGATTGTGTGAGATATTCAAATAAACTAATTGGGAAGATAAGTTCCAAAACCAAGTTGGTACGATACCTGAAACTCCTGTATTCGGCAGGCTTAGAGTCCATAACAGAGCTTGTCCTTGAAGCCAGTTAGGCAATTCAGGCCCCAAATGCCAAGAATCTAGGTACAACTGTTGGAGTTGAAAAGGAGGAAGCCAACTTCGACTAGTATTCAGTGTCATTGAGTTTCCTTTGGCACTGAACTCCTCCAATCTTGTAAGATAAGTAAAATGAACTTCAGACACCACACCTTCTAATGAATTATAAGATATATCCAAATTTGTAAGCATTTTGAGCTGACCAATAGTTTCTGGAAGAGTTCCATTGAATTGATTGTCAGAGATGTCTAAGTATACTAAGAATGACAAATTTCCAAGGGACACTGGAATGGGACCTGATATTGAATTACCAGAAAGATCAAGGTAGCTTAAGTTTTTAAAATCTCTAATCTTCTCTGTTAAATGACCAGAAAGATTGCAATACCTCAGCGACAAATACTTTATTCGATCTGAAGGACACACACTGGACAAGCTTTCAATGATTTCCGATGCCTTTCCAACTGTGAAGTTGTTCATTGACAGATCAAGATCTACCAACTTACATAGCTTTACCAATGACTTTGGGATCTTCCCTTCGAACTGATTATCATTCAAGTGAAGAGTAACAATGGATGTCAAGTTTCCAATGGAGCTCAAAATTTCACCCTGCAAGTGATTGCCAGAAAGAATTAAGGACTCAAGATTGCTAAAACTGTACAACCATTTAGGTATGGTAGAAGTGAAGAGGTTCGTCTCGAGATTAAGAACTTTAAGGCCAGTCATATTTGCAATTCCATCTGGAATTGTCCCTCCAAGATAATTGTATCCTAGATTCAAAGAAGTAAGGTCTTTGTGGTTAAACAACCACGCAGGTATTGGAAGACTAAGATTGTTCCATGAGAAATCAATTTCCCTGAGAGATGTGATATTTTGTGGATTACTTGGGATTTGACCTTGGAAAGCACAGTTATTGAGGGAAAGAGAAACTAGATTTCTAAGACTGAATACCCATTTAGGCATCGAAGAAGTAAATACGTTAGCAGAAAGGTCAAGGATGGCAAGTGAATTGAAATTGATCGAAGGTAGAGGGGGAATGTGATAGAGTCCACAACCAAACAAATGTAACTCTTTCAAAGAGGGGAGCATGTTTGTGACTTGCAACCAATCAGATGCTTTGCTAAGATCTGCAGAACTCATCTCCAGATGTTCCAAATGAGAGAGACCAGAAACCCATTGAAGGTTTTCAACCTTCAGGTTGTACTTGTAATCACCAAGACAGAGGTAGCGTAGACTCGTGAGATTTCCCAGCTGATGAGGAATTATTCCTTCAAACCCTGCTTTTGAGAGGTTAAGATATCTTAAACTTATAAGAGAACCAAAGAAGTTAGGAATCTGTATTCCTTGAAAGTCATTGTTGCTTAAGTCCAAGTAGTTCAGATGCTTTAGACTGAGCAAAGAACGACTTACCTTACCACCCAAGGAAGAATTGGAGTTCAATAAGGAGTTGGAATTACCGAGGTGGAGCTCGAGTACGTGACCCGTTAAGTTATCACAGACAACTCCAGTCCAATTGCAACAGTTGGAATCTTCTTTACCAACCCATGACGAAAGCCGATTTGCAGGGTCTTTAAGATGTTGCTTGAAAGTCAGAAGTGCTTGTTTTTCACCTTCTTTGCAAGGGCCAGCCAGATTTCCATTGCATAAACCAATACTGACTGTAATGGTTGCAATAGTTAGAAACCTAATCAGAAGTAAAACACCTCTCATGGTCCCCTCCATAAAGCTTAGTTATATGATGTACGCTACTTATATGTATGAACAATGAGCCATCCAGAGTAGTGCTATATATACCAGCTGAGGAGGGTCAACGCAGGTCAACGGCAGTGACTTTTTCTAAATCCATCCCCATCAAATTAATTACAGTCAGACTTGTTGAATCTTTGACAATGTTAAAAGGTTGGGGAAGAGGAAATTTTGGGTTAATGAAAATTTAAATGGTTCCGTGATTGACCAGCAGTGGAGTTCAAACCAGTGCTTTCTCGACCAAATGTGAGGAAAATGGCCAGTCCATTTTGTTTTGCTCTTGCTCTTGAAAATTTAAACAGAATAGTAATCAAAAGCTTTGATTTTTCTAGCTTGCATTGCATCTCCACCAAAACAAAATCCATAGATGAAATTGGAACCGAAAAATTGCTTTGACTCTGTCCTTGAGTCTTCGCCGCAATAGAAGAAAGCGAAGTCTTTTCTTGCATGCACACGTCGAAATTCTCATTACTGACAACTGCAGGGTATGGTAGAAAATCTTCTTCTTTCATCATATCAGTGTGATTAGTCTGTAAATCCAAACCCAAACATCTAATTTCTTTTACCCAAAAAAAACATCTGATTTCTACTTTAAAAACTAATTAGCTTGAATAGTGGGACGAAAAAACGCTTCTCTTTTTACATTGGAAAACAAGAAATTCCAGTTTCTTGTTGTTCAGAGGAAAATGAAATTTAAAAAAGAAAGAAAAGGAATTTCACATCGTAAGAATATGTAGCCATTTGATTTGATGTGTGTGAGACAACAAGAACAGCTTTTATGGTGTAGGTGAAGGTGATACAACGATATTCTTCATAAGATAACAGAAAAAACCTTAACAACCTCAGTACATATTTAGACTTGTTTATAAAGCAAGTCTTATTGCAATGTACAAAACTAGCTAATAAATTTAACAATTACAGCATGAAGTTTAAATACAATGTTATTAAGGAATTGAGAAAGAAGAATGCTCCATGGCATATTCACCAGTAAAGAACCTAGTACACTCCAAAACCCCAACCCGAATCCTATTCCCAAGCCGAGGTAGAACCACTTGTCTTCAAGTAAATGGTAACCTCTGTCTTGCTCAAATGTTGGTGGAATCATCCTATTTGCAGTACCGCAATCGTCGTTGAGTGGAGGTCCGCAAAGATGATTGCCAATAAAGCTAGACTGATCAAGGCTCTGCAGCTGAGTGCTTTTTGGAATCTGTCCAGTGAAATTGTTGTAGGACAGGTTTAAGTGACTCAGAAATGTCAAACTCCTCATGCCTTGAGGAATTTCACCATAAAGTTGGTTCATTGACAAATCCACAGATTCTAACCATTTCATGTTACCAATCTTTGAAGGAATGCTCCCGGTCAAAAGATTTGTCAATAAATTCAATGATCGCAAGCCGAGGAGGCTGGCCAGTTCTTCTGGGATCTCCCCAGATATGATGTTGTCTGAAAGGTCTATGCTTATTACCAATCTAAGCATTTTGAAATAATACTCCATTTCTCTCCCTTTTGTCACCAACATCACATTATCCATAACGTATTCAGCTATTGAAATGGGCGTGTTTGATATTGTCAAGGCGGCCATTGCACTAAAATTGTGGAAGCATCTTGGAATTGTTCCTGTGAGGGAATTATTTGCCAGGTCCATGATTTGGAGATTTTTCAGATAACAAAGTTCATAAGGAATGTCTCCTTGAAGCTCATTTGAACGAATGTTAAGAACCTTCAAATTTGAAAGGCTTTTCCCCATCCATATTGGCAGGCTTCCAACAAGCTTATTTTTTCCAAGATCAACAACTAATAAACTCGTACAGTTTTGCATGGACAAAGGTAATTCTCCAGACAGCTGATTATCATGCAACTGTAATGATGTCAACTTGTGTAGGAATCCTATGGAGGTTGGAACATTCCCAGTTAAATTGTTGCCTTTTAAGTTTAAGACGACCAAGTTTTTCCAATTCATCCAACAATTAGGAATGTTTCCGCTGAGAAGATTTTCCCCAAGATAAAGAGAATAAAGTTCTTTTGGTTCACTCATCCTATCACCAAAGAAGTGGAAGATAGATCCAGAAAATGATGAATTCGAAAGATCTAGTGTACCTACTGTGGAGGAAACCAAAGGTAATGAACCGGTGAATTGGTTAGAACTTAGGTCAATTGATGACCGAAGCCTGCCACCTATGTTTTGAATCTCCCCATACAGTTGGTTGTGAGAGAGATTTAGAGACAACAAGTGGGAAGATATGTTCGAAAACCAAGTCGGGATGGTATCTGAAATTCCTGTATTTGGTAGACTTAGAACCACCAATTGTTTTTGGTTCCGAAGCCAGTCTGGCCCTAGGTGCCAATAGTCCAACCATAGGCGCTGAAGTTGAAAAGGAGGAAGCCAGTCTCGACTAGTTTTGAGAGTCGGTGAGTTTCCTCTTGCAATGAAATGTTCCAATTTTGTGAGGTTAGTAAAATGAACCTCAGACACTACACCTTCAAATGAATTATAAGATATGTCCAAAAAGGTAAGCATTTTGAGTTGACCAATATTTTGTGGGAGAGTTCCATTAAACTGGTTGTCAGGAATGGTCAATTCCATTAAGTATGATAGGTCTCCTAAGGACTCTGGGATAGGACCTGATATTGAATTAGCAGAGAGACGAAGGAGCATTAAAATTTTAAAATCTCCTAGATGCTCCGTTAAATGGCCTGAAAGATTATTGTACCCTAATAACAATGACTCAATACGATCTGAACTACACAAAGACAGACTCTCCAAAATTTCTGATACATTTCCAATGAAAGATCATTTTCTGTGAGAGAAGAAGAAGAAGTGATATTTTGTTGACTTCTAGGGATTGAACCTTGGAAACCACAAGCTCCGAGATGAAGAGAAACTAGATTTTTAAGACTAAAAACCCACCTAGGCACCAAAGTATTAAATTTATTCTCAGAAAGATCAAGGGTGGAAAGTGAAGTAAAATTTATGGTAGCTAGACCTAGAGAGGGAATGTGATGAAGTCCACAACTGATCATACGTAACTCTACCAAAGACGGGAGCATGTTTGTCAACTGCAACCAATCAGAGGCTTTTCTAAGATCAACATAACTCATGTCGAGGAGGAATTATCCCTTGGAACCCTGCTTCTGAGAGGTTAAGATATCTTAAACTTTTAAGAGAACCTAAGAAGCTAGGAATCGGTGTACCTTGAAATTTATTGTAACTTAAGTCCAAGTAGTTGAGATGACTTAAATTGAGCAAAAAGGATTTACCTTACCACCCAACCAAGTTGATTTATTGTTGAAATCTATCCAAGAGTCGAGTTGCGACCACGAGTTGGGATTACCAAGGTGGAGCTCACGGATGCGACCGGTTAAGTTATGACAGACAACTCCAGTCCAATTGCAACAGTCTCCTTAACCAAACCATGACGAAAGCCGATTTGAAGGATCCTTAACATCTTGCTTGAACTTCAGAAGTGCTTGTTTTTCGCCTTCTTTGCAAGTGGCACCCAGATTTTCATTGCATAGACCAATACCAATTGTAATGGTTGCAATAGTTAAAAACCGGACAAGTAAAACAGCTTTCATTGTTCTCTCCATGTGTATGTATGAATAATGAGCCATGGACAATAAGCTATATACCCGGCCAGGAAGGGCATGTAGTCTTGACTAAGTCAAAACAAAACGAGAACCAAATTTTCTAAATCCATCCCCATCAGTGTCAGGCAGGCAGGGCTCTTCTAGAGGAAGAAGAAAAAAAAGAGGACACATTAAAAGCAGGGTGACTTATTTTTTATATAAAACAAACAAAAGGAGCTTATCTCAACTCAAGCATAGAACAATTACATGAAAATAGAGAAGGCCTTAGCATGCATTGCTATCATCCTTCACTCTACGCTCCATAAATAAACCCTAACCCTATATGACACCTCATCTCTTCAATTGCAGTTGCAGAACCCTTCAATCGTCATCTTCAACTGTTCTTTAACAGAGTCCATAAGGAATATCTGTGATTCTCTTCCACATTCCTTTATTTCTTTGCTTTTAGTTTGTTTGGTTGAATATAATGAACTTTGATTGTTCGTAATGGAAGTAATTTTAAATCTTTAGGCATTGTTGTTGGGTTAGGGTTTGCCTTCTTTTGCTTCATATATCATACCATAAACTTCGACTATTGGGAATTAAATCTTTGTTGGATTAGTTCCGTAAATTCTGGTTTCTATTGTCAACTTATTGTTTAAATTCTGGATCGGTGCTTAGCAATTCTCCCAAGCCTGTATCAATTGCATCATCAATTCTCAAGTCAAAACATTCCAAACGAAAACAGGAGAGAGTCAAATTGGATAACACATAAAGAAACTTAGACTAGTGACTAATATTTTTATAAAAAAAAATTAACATTATTTGGAGATAAATCACATTCTAATTATGACCATAAATATGCTTTCCAATTGCGCTTTGAGCTGATTGTATAATCCATTGCATAAGTTTCTGAAACCAAGTTTTGTGCCTCAGTCTTTTTATTGGGAAATTGATAGGATAAACTTGGCTCTTGTTTGGATAAAAGAGACCCCAGTGTTGCTCCACTGCTGCACCAGGCTTCATGTTCTCATTAAACATGGCAAACAAGTAAGTCTCTGTGGAGTTCCCCGGCCGCCTTGGAGTTCCACGGGACGATAATGTTAGAATTGTCCCAAATTGTATTGATTAATTAATTGTGTGAGGGCCACTTTATATTGTTGTAAGCTTTCTTCATTTGTCATACCGTGGCTTTTCAAATGGGAAATGATAGCTGGAGACAAAGAGATGAAGTGGGAGCCAACACTTGAGTGATCTGCACCTAAAGCAATTGGAGTCCAACTTGGTGAGCATGTGCGGCTACTTTGTGGGAAAGCTGGCTGCCATTTTGAGAAAGAAATTCTTTCTTTCTTTGTTGGCTTGTGTATTATTACTTGGAGGCTTTAGTACTTGCGGGAGACAAGGGAGAGTGGCACTTGTGTTGTCTTCACTTTTGTCAGATAGGTGGTGCTAATTGAAGTCCTTCACGTGCTCCATTGGGAGCCTTGGTTGCTATAATACAATGAAGCCGCATCAGTTTAGTCTGTGGGCATTTGGTGCCGCACCATTTGGTGCCGTGAGCTTTCCTAGTGAGCAAGAACAATTCATGTGTTCTTGGCTCTTGTGTGTGGTTAGTTTGAGAGTGACTTGAGTGTATTTGGGATTTGGGTTGTGAGAGTTAAACTCTGTAATTCCTAGGATAGGTGAGAGGGTTAATCTCCTTTGGTTGTAATCTCTTTTGGGATACTAGTGGAATTTCTCGTTGTCTTCGAACTGGATGTAGGCTACACACGGGCCGAACCAGGATAAATCCTTGTGTCGTTTGGATTTCTGTATTTCTTATTTTGCTCTTGTTGTCTCAAACGGTTTCATATCAACCGCCACAGTGCAATCCGCTTCCGCTGCGCACAACAAGTGGTATCAGAGCTCCAGTTTTTTCCAATCTGGTGGAGTTTTGTGTTCGTGATGATGGAACCAGGAGACGTTGAAAAAATATGAAATTATTTTGGCATGAGAAAAATTCCAGACTTTGGTGTTGAAGATGAGAGCCTTGTTAGTGCAACAGGGGCTGCTCAAGAGGCACTAAAGGGTATCTAAGCATGGCCAGCAACGTGTTCCAACGATGGAGAAGGATGATGTCTTGAATCGGGCACTCACTGCGATTGGATTGCAGTTCAGCGGACGGTGTTCTTCGTGAGGTTGCCGATGAGACTACACATGCTGGGCTATGGCTGAAATGGTGGAGAATACATATATGACCAAATCATTGTCAATCGGTTGTATGCCAAACAACGATTGTACACTTAGTGGTATGGCGGAAGGTTATCTTTCGGGAGGATGATTCCCTCTTATAGCAGCTGAAATTGTTCGTTCTGCTACTTGGTTGTCTAGACTCTGCGTGTATTGTAACGGAAGAAGCTTGAGGTTCAAGCGTTTAAGGTTTGTGCGGTTTATGCACGTACATTCAGCTGGTGTGGCTTGGTTATGAGGATGATAGAAGAGGTTATTATGTTGGGGTCATCCGGTTCGATCGAAGCACACATTTTTGGTTGCAGGTTCAAGGAGTGCTTGAGATTGTTTTTGGTAAGAGGAAGATGGGCGATAGAAAGTTCTCCTGTGGCTTGGTAAATTTGTGCCAAGGTGGAGATTGTTAGAATTGTCCCAAATTTTATTGATTAATTAATTGTGTGAGGGCCACTTTATATTGTTGTAAGCTTTCTTCATTTGTCATACCGTGGCTTTTCAAATGGGAAATGATAGCTGGAGACAAAGAGATGAAGTGGGAGCCAACACTTGAGTGATCTGCACCTAAAGCAATTGGAGTCCAACTTGGTGAGCATGTGCGGCTACTTTGTGGGAAAGCTGGCTGCCATTTTGAGAAAGAAATTCTTTCTTTCTTTGTTGGCTTGTGTATTATTACTTGGAGGCTTTAGTACTTGCGGGAGACAAGGGAGAGTGGCACTTGTGTTGTCTTCACTTTTGTCAGATAGGTGGTGCTAATTGAAGTCCTTCACGTGCTCCATTGGGAGCCTTGGTTGCTATAATACAATGAAGCCGCATCAGTTTAGTCTGTGGGCATTTGGTGCCGCACCATTTGGTGCCGTGAGCTTTCCTAGTGAGCAAGAACAATTCATGTGTTCTTGGCTCTTGTGTGTGGTTAGTTTGAGAGTGACTTGGGTGTATTTGGGATTTGGGTTGTGAGAGTTAAACTCTGTAATTCCTAGGATAGGTGAGAGGGTTAATCTCCTTTGGTTGTAATCTCTTTTGGGATACTAGTGGAATTTCTCGTTGTCTTCGAACTGGATGTAGGCTACACACGGGCCGAACCAGTATAAATCCTTGTGTCGTTTGGATTTCTGTATTTCATATTTTGCTCTTGTTGTCTCAAACGGTTTCATATCAACCGCCACAGTGCAATCCGCTTCCGCTGCGCACAACAGATAACACATGGCTTATTAGGTTTGAATTGTAGATTTGAGCATTCTCGGGTGTTGTCACCTCTCTCTTCCCATCGGAGGGCCAGCCTGTCTCAGACACCACCACTTGGACTTGGGGCGCTCCTGCTTTCTCCAATGCTGCATATAATGCATCCACCATGGTGTCAAATAGGTTATCATAACTTAAACCACCATCTATCACAACGACCGTCTCAGAAGCGAACAATGCATAAGGCAGTGAAATGTCAATTGGGTCTCCAATGTAGGCAAAATAGGGGTACACGTTGGCTAATAAAGGTGCACCAATGTTGTTGAGGTATTGAGCAATAGGCACCATATACTCTATGGTGTCTTGAGAAAAGGCTCCAGCTAAGAGGAGGGTAAGATACACCCAAGACTGATGTTGCAATTGAAGTGCTGACCTTGATGTCTCCAGAGCTCAATGCATTCTGCAGTTTTGCATTGCTGGAGGACATACCGGGCATAGTTTCCTGGGAAGACCTCATTGCCAACAACTATGTATCGAAACTGAACTTGCGGCAAATAAGGCGTAATGTTTGTTGCCACCCAGTTCTAGCGGCGAGTCAGGAGTCTGCAAGTTGTTGAAGATCCTCATTCCTAACTCCAACTAGGACTTCGATGCCAGAATTGCGAATGGCCTCTAATGCTTTTGGGTTTGGATCATAGAGTCTCATTCGTCCGATTTGATTCGATTTGTACATGTCAATAACTTCTCTTGGTGGTGGCAAGTCATTGGCCACCATTCCATAGCATACTCCAATTGAAGAACCGGTTGCAAAATTTGGTCTAAGTAGTACTAAAAGCGCGATGGAAAAGATGAGACAAAGCAGTTGAAAGTTAGTGGCCATTGCAAAGATTGCTGCTATTTGAAACGAGAATAGAAGAATCAGGCCTACAAAACAACGTCTAGAACCAACGAACAGAATTATTGGAATTTACTCTCAAAAGCTTTATTGATAGTATGAATAATTTGCAAAGTACAATTAAAAACTAGGCTTTTATATAGAGCCACCAAACCCCACTTCGACTAGGAAAAAAAGGCATAGCTCCTAATTAACAAAGGGAAACTTAAACTAACAAAACGGGAAACTTGAACTAACAAAACAGGACACTTAAAATAACAAAACGGGAAACTTGGACCAACAAAACGGGACACTTAAACTAATTTGCAGAAGTCCTAATGCAATCTATAACGGATTTTTGGGCACTTGAAAAGAATATTTCATATTATTTGCAATAAATAGGATGAATTAATTATTTAGTCATAGAGAAGGATCCACTACGAGCAACATTGATACTGTTTTATTATGTCCCGGTTGCTAACTTATATATTGTATTTGGAACAAAAGGATAAAGCAAGACTCATCAAAGCTCTGGAGCTGAGTGCTTTCCGAATTTGCCCCGTCAAATTATTGTAGGACAAGTTCAAATGACTCAAAAATGTCAAACTCGCTGTGCTCGGAGGAATTTCACCACTAAATTGGTTCATTGAAAAATCCATAGATTCTAACCATTTCATGTCACCAATATTTGAAGGGATTCTTCCAGCCAAATGATTTTTCGAAAGATTCAGTGATTGCAACCCAACGAGACTGCCAGTTCCTCCTGGATCTCACCATATATCATGTTGTCTGAAAGGTCCATGCTTTTTACCAATAAAAGCATTTTCCTACCATATTCTGTTCCTCTCCCTTTTGTAATCAAGATCACATTATCCATAAGATAATAATCTGATTTAAAGATCAATGGATTTGAGGTGGCCATTGCACTAAAGTTGTGGAAGCATCCTGGTATTGTTCCTGATAGGTTGTTATGTGCAAGATCCAAGATTTGGAGACTTTTCAGATAACAGAGTTCATAAGGAATGTCTCCCTGAAGGTTATTTGAACGAATGTTAAGAACCTTCAAAATCGAAAGGCTTTTCCCAATCCATGTTAGAGGGCTGCCAACAAACTTGTTTTCACCAAGGTCAACAACTAACAAGTCTGTACAGTTCTGCATGGACAAAGGTAATTCTCCAGATAGCTGATTATTGTGCAACTGCAGTGACCTCAGCTCTTTTAAGTATCCTATGGAGCTTGGAATGTTCCCACTCAAATTGTTACTTTTTAAGTTTAACCTCATCAACCCTTTCCAATTCATCAAACAATTAGGAATGTCTCCAGGTAAGAAGATTGTCCCCTAGATAAAGAGTATGAAGGTATTTTGGTTCATCCATCCTATCACAAAAGAAGTGGAAGAGTGATCCAGAAAATGATGAATTGGAAAGATCTAGCATATATACTGAGGAGGAAACATAAGGTAATGAACCATTGAACTGGTTAGAACTTAGGTCAATTATTGACTGAAAGCTGGCCACTATATTTTGAATTTCACCATGCAATTGGTTGTGAGAGAGATCTAGAAACACCAACTGGGAAGATATGTTTGGAAACCAAGCCGGAATGGTATCCGAAATTCCTGTATTGGGTAGGCTTAGAACCGTCAATTGCTTTTGAGTCTGAAGCCACATAGGAAATTCAGGTCCTAGATGCCTATTGGAAGTCACATTGGGTAAGGACTCTTACCCGGTGTATAACTTGGTGTGCTGGTGTATATACCTTGTTGTTGTGCACAGCTGCTATCTCTCTTGGTAACTGTGATCAGTCCCTAAATTAAGGGAAGCTGTGTTAGCTGTCTTCCTTGTTATTATCAATAGATTAGGCGTGATTCAAGGAGAGATTGAAGCCTGTTTCTTCTTTCCTTGTGTATATATATGTTTAAGTCTTTGTAAAGTGTGTTATGATATATACAAGAAACCTTCTACAAAGTGTTTCTCCTATCAAATTTCCACATGGTATCAGAGAGGTATTCTAAGGTCCTGACTCTGCATATATATCTTTATCGTGGTTCATTCTTTCTTCACGCTGTGATGGCGGAAGAGAATTCTTCTTTTTATGAAGCGGAGAACACGCTTGCTGCTTCAAATTCTTCTAACGGTGAGGTTAATCCGAATCAACGCCTCAGTTCCGTTTTGTTGAACGAGTTCAACTATCTTCCTTGGGCTAGAGCTGTCACACTTGCCCTTGGAGGAAGATCTAAGCTCAGCTACGTAAATGGGGTCATACAGATGCCTGAAGCCACCTCTCCTACTTACGAGTCGTGGCTATGCAAGGACCAGTTGGTCATGTCTTGGCTACTTAACTCTATGGAGCGCAAGATTGCTGAGATTTTCAGCTATTCAGAATCGTCTAAGCATCTTTGGAATCATGTCAAAGAGATGTATGGAAATCAGAACAACTCTCTCGAGTTTTTCAACTCAAGAGAGATATTGCTGGCTTACTACAAGATAGCAAGCCTTTTGTACAACATCTTGGCAGTTTGACAAGCATGTGGAATGAGTTAGATGTTTATCGACCTCATACCACAGATGCTACCTGTGTTGTTAAAGAGGGCTGAGGAGGACAAGATCTTTCAACTTTTGGCAAGTCTGAGTTCAGAATTTGAGGACCTGAGAAGTCACATTCTTATGAATTCTGAGCACCCTTCCTTCACAAGTGTTTGTGCTACCATTCAACGAGAAGAAGTCAGAAAAAAGGTAATGAATATGGAGACCAAGACTAATATGCCTGAGACTAGGGCCTATGTCTCAAATCACAAGCATGTTGAAGAGAGAATCTACAAGGTCAAACGACCTGATTTAAAATGCAACTATTGTGATGTTGTGGGGCATACTAGAAATAGATGCTGGATTCTTCATCCAGAATTGAAGCCAAAATTCTCGAAGGAAAGCAAGGGTCCTCAGAAGAGTTCCAACAATCCTCCTCACAAAGCAAATCATGTAGCTGCATCTTCTACTGAGGGAATGCTAAATTTCACTGCCAATCCATCAGCCTTGATCAACGAATTTGCAGCATATCTTCACAAGAAACAGATGCATGATGAGTGTGAGGAAACTATCATACCTGGAAGTGAAAACCACACTTGGACTTCTCGGCAAGTTTGCTGGTTTTCTTGCAGAAACTGATTGTGTTCCACGTGGAGATGTTCCAGGTATCTTGAATTCCTTCTCAACCGCCCTTAATGTTAGTCTTGTACATGATTATTGGATTATAGATTCAGGAGCCGCGGATCACATGACAAATCAACTTACAAGCTTACATGATTTTGAACAAATATCCACTCCCTCTCAAGTGTCTGTAGCAAATGGCAAGGGTGCATCTGTTTTGGGGAAAGGAAAAATAAATTTGATTTCAAGTCATATCGAATCAGTAGCACTTTACATTCCTTCCTTTCCTTTTCAACTTTTATCTGTTGGAAGAATCACAAATCTTTTAAATTGTCTTGCCATTTTCTCCCCTCACAATGTCATTTTTCAGGATATAACCACCAAGAAGACAATTGGTGAAGGTTTTCTCTTGAATGGACTCTATTACCTACCCAAGGATTCCAAGATTTCCAAGGGTTTCCAAGTTAGTTCGAGTTTAGAACAGGACCAACAACTTTGGCACCAACGCCTAGCTCATCCATCCGAAACGTGTTGTCTTTTTTGTTTCCAAACCTGTGCAAAACCAAAAGTCAATGTGATGTCTGTCATTTGTCAAAATTTGCCAGGTTGCCTTTTATTTCTTCCATGTCTAGGGCTAGTAATCCTTTTGAAATCGTCCATTCAGACATTTGGGGTCCAGTTCTTGAGTCCTTTGATGGATATAGGTATTTTGTAACCTTTGTGGATGATTTTACCAGGATCACTTGGTTGTATCTGTTGAAATTTAAAAGTGAAGTTGCGGATGTATTTAAAGATTTTCATCGACTTGTTACCACTCAATTCTCATCTCATATTCATATTTTAAGATCCGATAATGGCACTGAATATATGTCCCATAATATGTCACAATACTTGAGCACACACGGCATTATCCACCAAACAAGTTGTGTTGGTACACCTCAACAAAATGGGATTGCCGAGAGAAAAAAAACAGAGACCTACTCGAGAAAACAAGAGCCCTCATGTTTCACATGCAAGTTCCTAAGAAATTTTGGTCTCATGGTGTGCTCACTGCCACATATCTCATTAATAGATTGCCTAGTAGAGTGCTGGGATTCAAATCACCCTATGAAGTGTTGAAGGGTCGAAAAATCAATCTCTGTCTCACTTGAGAGTCTTCGGCTGCACGTGTTTTGTTCACATTCAATCCTCTCACCGTGACAAACTTGATCCTAGGGCTGCTAAATGTGTGTTTTTGGGCTATTCTTCCACCCAAAAAGGGTATCGATGTTATAATTCGTCTACTAGAAAAATCATAGTATCAAGGGATGTGAGGTTTGATGAAACGGCTCCTTATTTCACAAGAAAAATGGACAATGATAGACAGGAGGAGTCTTTACATGATTTGTTCCCTATGCCTAGTCCTATTCTTGGTGTTGAATGCACTCCATCTGCTGCCACTCCCTCTCTTCAAGAAACACAAGATGTGGATATTGATCCAGGAGCCCAACCTGAGTCCTCAACTCATTCAACTCATGAGTCATCAACTCATTCAACTCATGAGTCACTGCCTATGCCTCAAGTCCCACTTAGAAGAAATCCTACACGTGACCGTCATCCTCCATCAAGGTTACTTGATTATGTTACCTATACTGCCAGGTATCCCTTGATAAATGTCATAACTTATAAAAAATTATCACCTTCTCATGCTGCGTTTCTCAGGACTCTTGATAGTACTCATGAACCACAGAGTTATCAAGAGGCAAACCTTCATGAAGTATGGAAGCAAGCCATGACTGAAGAACTTCAAGCTCTTACCTGAAAATAAGACATGGAGTGTTGTCAAGATTCCCAAGGGAAAGAAGGCAGTTGGCAGTCGTTGGGTGTATAAGGTCAAGTTTAATTCAGATGGGACCATTGAGAGATACAAGGCTCGTCTAGTGGCTCGTGGCTTTACTCAAACATATGGAGTGGATTACAAGGAAACCTTTGCCCCCGTTGCTAAAATGAATACAGTGAGGGTGCTGTTATCTGTTGCCGTTAATCATGCATGGCCTTTATATCAAATGGATGTTAAAAATGCGTTTTTGCATGGTGATCTTGAAGAGGAAGTTTACATGAAGCTGCCTCCAGGTCATCCTCAATCCAATGATCCTGACATGGTGTGCAAGCTTCATAAATCTATCTATGGTTTAAAGCAATCTCCACGAGCATGGTATGCCAAACTTAGTTCCGTTCTTGAGGAAGTTGGCTTTCACATAAGCAATGCTGACTCTTCTCTCTTCGTTCGAATCGGTTCAGCAGGTAAACTTGTGGTTCTCATCTATGTTGATGATCTAATAGTGACAGGTGATAACATTGAGGAGATTAATTCCCTCAAACAAGCTCTTCAGATCAAATTTGCTCTCAAAGATCTGGGCATTCTCAAATATTTTCTTGGTATAGAAATGGCCACATCTCACAAAGGCCTTTTTCTAAACCAACGAAAATATGTCCTTGATCTTCTCCATGATGCTGATATGGTGGATTGTAAACCAGCTCGAACTCCTCTTGACAGTAAACTTCAGCTGGATGTACAAAGTGAGCCTCTCATGAATCTGCATTACTATCAAAGGTTGGTTGGCAAGCTCATTTATCTCACACTCACACGACCTGATATTTCTTACGCCGTGAGCATTGTCAGCCAATTCATGCATGCTCCCACCATGGCTCACTTGCAAATTGTTAAACGCATCCTTCGCTATCTCAAAGGATCCGTCGGTTGAGGTATTCTGATGAAGAACAACGGTAACACTCAAGTCATGGGTTACACATACTCCGATTGGGCAGGCAACGCACTTGATCGTAAGTCCACCACTGGATCCTGCACCTTTGTTGGCGGCAATTTGGTTACCTGGAAAAGCAAAAAACAAAGTGTCATTGCTCGAATCTAGTGCCGAGGCTGAGTATCGCGCAATGGCTTCCACTGCTTGTGAACTTATTTGGCTAAAAGGCCTTCTGCGATTTAGGGTGTCCGAGCAGCCATCCTATGTCTCTTTTCTGTGATAATCAAGCTGCAATGCACATTGCTTCTAACCCAGTTTTTCATGAGCGGACAAAACATATTGAAGTTGACTGCCACTACATTCGAGCACAGGTCCAATCCAAGGTCATTAACACTCATTATACTCGAAGTCATGATCAGTTGGCTGATATATTCACCAAGTCTCTTCCCACTGCTCAGTTTCAGCTTCTCTTGTCCAAGCTTGGCTCAATGAACCCCCTTGATCCAGCTTGAGGGGGAGTATCGGAAGTCACATTGGGTAAGGACTCTTACCCGGTGTATAACTTGGTGTGCTGATGTATATACCTTGTTGTTGTGCACGGCTGCTATCTCTCTTGGTAACTGTGATCAGTCCCTAAATTAAGGGAAGCTGTGTTAGCTGTCTTCCTTGTTATTATCAATAGATTAGGCGTGATTCAAGGAGAGATTGAAGCTTGTTTCTTCTTTCCTTGTGTATATATATGTTTAAGTCTTTGTAAAGTGTGTTATGATATATACAAGAAACCTTCTACAAAGTGTTTCTCCTATCAAATTTCCACAATGCCAATAATCCAACCATAAGCTATTGAGTTGAAAAGGAGGAAGCCAATCTCTACTAGTATTCAAAGCCAATGAGTTTCCACTTGCAACGAAATCCTTCAATTTTGCAAGGTTTGTAAAATGAACTTCAGACACTACTCCTTCTAATGAATTCCTAGATATATCCAAAAGAGTAAGCATTTTGAGTTGACCAATACTTTCTGGGAGAGTTCCATTAAACTGATTGTCATCAATCAGCAATTCTGTTAACACGGACAGATTCCCCAAGGACACAGGAATTGGACCTGATAGAATTAGCAGAAAGATCAAGGTGGCTTAAATTTTTAAATTTTCCCACATGCTCTGCCAAATGACCTGAAAAATTATTAGACCCTAACGACAAGGACTTTAATTTGTCTGGACCACACACAGACAAACTGTCAAAGATTTCGGATACATTGCCATTGAAATTGTTGAATGACAGATCAAGATCCATCAACTCACACAGATTGTGCAATGAAAGATCGAGTTCCTTGAGAGAGGAGATATTTTGTGGATGGCTAGAAAATGAACCTTGGAAACCACAACCTTCGAGAGAAAGGGAAACTAGATTTCTAAGACTGAAAACCCACCTGGGCATCAAAGAATCAAATATGTTTTCAGAAAGATCAAGGATGGCAAGTGAAGTAAAATTTATGAGGGGTAGAGGGGGAATGTGATCAAGTTGACAACCGGCCATATGTAACTCTACCAAAGAGGGGAGCATGTTTGGAACTTGTAACCAGTCAGATGCTTTACTAAGATTAGCAAGATTCATGTCAAGTTTTTTCAAATGAGAAAGACCAGAAACCCATTGAAGATTCTCAACCTTAAGGTCGTAACCGCGGAGACCAAGATACTGTAAATTTGAGAGATTTCCCAATTGAGGAGGAATTATACCTTGGAACCTTGCCTCAGATAGGTTAGGATATCTTAAACTTTTAAGTGACCCAAAGAAGCTAGGAATCTGAATTCCTAGAAAATTATTGTAACTTAAGTCTAAGTAGTTGAGATACTTCAAACTGAGTAAAGAAGGATTTATCTTACCACCCAACCAAGTAGAAGTGACATGGAAATCCCCATAAGATAAGTGGAGCTCGCGGACGTGACCGGTTAAGTCATCACAGACAACTCCAGTCCAATTGCAACAATCTCCTTCACCAACCCACGACGAAAGCCGATTTGATGGATCCACAAGATCCTTCTGGAATATCAAAAGTGCTTGTCTTTCACTTTCTTTGCAAGGCACTCCCAGATTCCCATTGCACAAACCAATACTAATAGTTATGGCTACCATAGTGCTTAGAAACCTGAACAGAAGTAAAACAGCTCTCATGGTTATCTTCATCCAGTTATATTGTGTAAAGTGCATCAACAATAACTTTTGAGTGGAAAATGTTGGGGCACTGACTTATATCATTATTTGATCTTTCTTTGGCCTACAAATCAACCCTTTTCTCTATCCAACATTTGAGGGGATGATTTTATTCACATCGTTATTTTGACTCTTGATCACAATTTTATCTTTTTGCCATTTGTAATGACATTCCCGTTCGGTTTAGAGGGATAATTTTATTCGACAACGTTATTTTGACTCTTGATCTCTTTTTGCCATTTGTAATGAGATTCCCGTTCGCTGCTGAGTCAGGACTGGGCCAAAATCGAATACCATGTCTTCATCAAACGAATACAAAAATAAAAAGAACCAATAGATGACATCGAATGGTGCAAAATTTGAATATAGAAAAAAGAACTTGTCTTAAATTTACCTTATCACGTTAGGGCAAAAACAGACCAAAAGAAAAGAAGAGAGAGTCAAATTGGATAACACAAAGAAAAACTGAGACTAGTGTAAAAAAATCTAACAATGTTGCATTATTTGGAGACAATCACATTCTAATTATGACCAGAAACACGCTTTCTAATTGCTCTTTGAGCTAATTGTATAATCGATCGCATAAGTTACTGAAACCATGCTTTGTCCTTAAATTTTTGTTCACAGAAAACTGATTAGATAAACGTGTGGCTTATTTGGTTCGAATTGTATATTTGTGGCTGGTGTTGTCACCTTCCTATTTCCATCGGAGGTGTTGAGAAAAATGGCTCAATTAAAAAGATACAAAAATATTAAAAACCAGCGACCGGTTAGGTTATGGCGACCGTCGGTTTCAGCAAAATGCAAAGTCTGAATTGGTTTTTCGACTCTATGCCAAAGCGACCGGTCGCAAGTTACAAGCGACCGGTCGCCCAGTGAAGTCTGGAGCGAAAATTGATTCTGGACAAAGCGACCGGTCAGCGTCTGGCGGGCGGCGTCGCCCGGACGATGCCTGTTTCAAATTCCTACGCGTTTTCAAGTCTTCCTTGGTGTGCTACCACTTCCTATCGACTTGCAAGGATATTTCTGATCAAATCTGAGATATTAGAAGGTGGCATAGCAGCTGGAAAGTTGGGAGAACACATTGGCAAATTGATAACTTGTTTCATGAGTGTTTTCTCTCTTGGTTCAAGAGATTGATGGCAGCTAGCATCCTTTGTTCCCTTGCTTTATGAGCTGCCAAGAACAGGTGTCTAAAGTGAGATAACTAAAGCATGAACGTGTATAACTTAATGATATCTGATCTTGGAGTCCCAAGGCCTATATAAGAGGGAAGAGGAAGCAAGAGAACATTAAGTTGTTAAGTGCATAAGTTTGTGCAAAGTATAGAGAAGCTGAAAACTTGTAAGTTCAGAAAATACCAAGGGGAGAGCAAGAGAGTTCTCTAAGTGTATCAAGGTGTTGAGCAAGGGTGAGAGAGAAACAGATTGTGAGGGTAGTGTTCTAAGGGGGTTTCCTTCTTTGTAAACCAAATTTGAAACCTATCTTCATTAGTGAAAGTTCTCAAGGAGATCACCAAAGAGGAAGTAGGCAATTTGCTGAACCTCTATAAACACTTGTGTCATTTCTTTCTTGGTTAAAATTTCTGTGTGTGTGTAAGACTCATCCATCATTGAGTTGGTCACAAAGTTCATCAACAACAAGGTCCTAAGGGGAAGTGAGTTAGTATTAATTCACAACAAGTGGTATCAGAGCTGTGTTTTGGCAGCTGTGCTAGTCTTTCTTTTGGAGTGCTAGTGTGTTGAAGATGGCAAGTGAACAAGAAGTTGAGAGTGGTAGCAGTTCACAACATGTGAAGCAACCACAGGCAACAAGCATGAAGGTGGAGCTAAAGCCTTTCACAGGGAATGAGAACTTCACTCTTTGGCAACGAAGGATGAGGTCAGCTCTTACACAACAACATCTCCATGTTGTGTTAGTTGGCAAGGAAAAGAAGCCAGCAGGACATGAAAGATGAGGAGTGGGGCGTACTTGACGAGTTAGCTAGAGGAGCCATCGAAAACTACCTCTCCGATGATGTGCTCATCAACGTGTTGAAGGATACCGCGAAGCAAACATGGGAGAAGCTCGAAGAGATGTTTGCAGGGAAGTCGCTGTCCAACAAGCTCTTCCTAAAGGAAGAACTCCTAAATCTGAAGATGGAAGAAGGAGGTAATCTAATGGAACATTTAAGTAGTTTCAATAGATGTGTTGCTGATTTGCAAAGAATGGAAGTTATTTATAGTACGGAGGATAAGGCACTTATGTTGCTAACATCCTTACCTCCGTCCTATAAACACTTTCGAACCACTCTTATGTTCGGGAAGGTCACTCTGGATTTCGAGCCTGTGCTGCAAGACATCATGACGCACCATAGGATGGCTCAACGTTCTGGAGAAAACTCTCAAGGTGAAGGTCTATTTGCTAAGACCGAAGATAGGGGTCGTTCAAAAAGGCGTGAAGGCAAGAAAGGCAACAAAGGAAGATCAAAATCCAAGGCGAAAGATGGTTGTTTCGAGTGTGGGTCAAAAGAGCACTGGAAAAGAAATTGCCCCATATGGAAAGAGAAGAAGAACAAAGGGAAGAATGCAGCAAACACAGCTGAGGAAGTCACGGAAAGTGATGGTGAGCTTTTATGTGTTAATGGCAATGTTAATACTAATACATATGCTAATTCTTCAAGGTGTTTCTCTTCGGATTGGATTTTGGATTCCGGGTGCTCATACCATATGTGCTCAAACAAGGAGTGGTTTGACACATATGAGAAAGAAGAAGGTGGCGAAGTTATAATGGGGAATGGCTCGGTTTGTAGAGTCATAGGCACCGGTACAATCAAGATAAAGATGCATGACGGGACTGCCAGGACGCTTGGAATGGTAAGGCATATTCCAAAGTTGCGTAAGAATCTTATTTCCCTTGGAACTCTTGATAAGAATGGTTATTCTTTTAAGGCTAATGGAGGGAAAATCATAATCTCAAAAGGTTCACTTGTGGTTATGAAGGGAGAAGTTCAACCTAATTGTCTATATAGATTGTGCGGTACAACAATAACAGGTGGAGCAGCTGTGTCCACATGCAAGGACTCGGATGATGAAACTCAGCTTTGGCATTTGAGGCTAGGGCACATGAGTGAGAGAGGCATGCAGGAACTACATAAAAGAAAATTGTTGAAAGGCGTTCAAAGCTGCAAGCTGGAGTTCTGCAAATTTTGTACCATGGGAAAGCAATCGAAGATAGCTTTCAAGCTGCGAGATAAAGAGGAAGGTAGCACAGGAGTGCTAGATTATATTCACTCAGATGTATGGGGGCCATCACCGGTTAAATCAAAGGGTGGAGCTCGCTATTTCGTGACTTTCTTGGATGATTTTTCCAGAAAGGTTTGGGTCTACTTCATGAAGGAGAAATCTGAGGTCTTCACCAAATTCAAAGAGTGGAAGGCGGAAGTGGAGAACCTAACCGGAAGAAAAATCAAGATCCTAAGGAGTGACAACGGTGGTGAATATAAGGACAACAAATTTCTTGAGTTTTGCAGAAACGAAGGCATTAAGAGGCACTTTACCGTGAAGAAGACGCCCCAACAAAATGGAGCTGCGGAAAGGATGAATAGAACTCTCATGGAGCGTGAGAGATGTATGAGGATTCATGCAGGATTGCCCGAATCATTTTGGGCGGAGTCAGTTAACCACGCTGCCTATTTGGTTAACCGATCACCTTCAAGAAATCTTGAGTTCAAATGTGCAGAGGAGGTATGGTCAAATAAGTCAATAGTTTTTTCTAATCTTAAAGTGTTTGGATGCAGTGCATTTGCACTTATTCCTAGTGATGAAAGAACCAAGTTGAAGCCTAAGTCTCTTGAATGCATTTTCATCGGCTTCGAGAGCGGAGTGAAGGGCTACAAGCTAAGAAGATACTCAGCAGAGATGTTGTGTTTGATGAAAAGACCATGCCTTTGAACAAAGTCAAGAATTCAGAAAACAACCATTGAAGTTCCACTCAAGAAGGTGTCAAGAAAGACTTCACAAAAACAGCCAACTGAAGACGTTAGGAGGAGGAGGAGGAGTCTGACATTGAGGAGGAAGAAGCTGGGCAAAATCAACAACAAACTCAAGAAGAAGAAGATGCTCAAGAAATGGTGGAGCCATCATCTATAGCTCGGTCCAGGCCCAAGAGAACCATCAAACCACCTCAAAGGTTTGGATGGGACACGGACTCAGTTCACTATGCTCTAAATGCAAGTGAAGAAGAACCAACCACGTTCCAAGAAGCTGTTGAGAATGAGGAGCGGGAAAGTTGGATGGAAGCTATGATGCAAGAGATGGAATCTCTACACCAAAACTCAGTTTGGGAGTTAGTTCCTAAACCCAAAGATCGCAAGGTTATTGGCTGCAAGTGGGTGTTTAGGAAGAAAGAAGAAATGCATGAGAAGGGAGCCACCATGTTCAAAGCTCGATTGGTGGCCAAGGGATACTTGCAAAAGGAGGGAGTTGATTATGATGAAATCTTCTCACCGGTGGTGAAACATACTTCTATACGGCTACTTCTCTCCATAGTAGCCCAAGAGGACATTGAGGTGGAGCAAATGGATGTGAAGACTGCTTTCCTCCATGGAGACTTGGAGGAAGATATCTACATGAGCCAACCTCAAGGGTTCATTGAAGCAAGCAAGAAAAATCTGGTTTGCAGGTTGAAGAAGTCTTTATACGGGCTAAAGCAATCTCCAAGGCAGTGGAATAAGTGCTTCGATTCTTTCATGATGAAGATTGGATATAGAAGATGTGAATCAGATTGCTGTGTTTTACATCATGCATTTAAGGATGGTAACTTCATCCTTTTACTTCTTTATGTTGATGACATGCTAATTGCATGTAAAGATATGTCAAAAATCCAGGAATTAAAAACATTGCTTGGAAAGGAGTTTGACATGAAGGATCTAGGCTCTGCACAAAAGATCCTAGGAATGGAGATAAGGAGAGAGAGAAACGCAGGCAAGCTATGGCTGTCACAAAGTAAGTACATTTCCAAAGTACTTGAAAAATTCAATATGATGGATTGCAAGCCCGTGTCTACTCCTTTGGCGGAGCATTTCAAATTAAGTGCACAGGAATGTCCTTCTACGGATGATGAGAAGGAAGAAATGAGCAAAGTTCCATATGCAAGCTTGGTAGGGTGTCTTATGTATGCAATGGTTTGCACACGCCCCGACTTAGCTCAAGCCGTAAGTGTGGTGTCAAGATACATGGCGAATCCGGGCAGACTTCATTGGACAGCAGCAAAGTGGATTCTCAGGTACTTGAAGGGCACAAGGAGGCTTGGGATATTGTTTGAAAAACAACAAGGTAATGCATGTGTGTCAGGGTATGTAGATTCTGATTATGCAGGGGATCTAGACAAGAGGAGATCCACCACGGGATATGTCTTCATTTGTGGTGGAGGACCGATTAGTTGGAGAGCGGTGTTACAATCGGTTAGTGCCTTGTCTACAACAGAGGCGGAGTATATGGCGCTCACGGAAGCTTCGAAGGAAGCGGTATGGCTGAAGAGATTGGCTAAGGAATTCGGGATAGCCCAAAACTTGGTGGTGATTCAAAGTGATAGTCAAAGTGCAATCTACTTAGTGAAGAATCAAGTATTTCATGGAAGGTCTAAACACATTGATGTCCGATACCACCGGGTAAGGGATTGGGTGAATGAAGGAGACGTCATGATAAAGAAGGTTCATACAAAGGAGAACGCTTCAGATTGTCTAACAAAGCCAGTCACAGGCAGCAAAGTTCAAGCATTGTTTGAGCTTGCTCAATCTTGTTCCATGCTAAGATTGAGGTGGAGTTCTTGAGAGTTATCCGGACGATTCTCAAGAAATTAAAGATGTCCTGGAAAAGCAATAGTGTCCACAAGAGGTTTTAATCTCGCCATGGTGGAGATTGTTGAGAAAAATTGCTCAATTAAAAAGATACAAAAATATTAAAAACCAGCGACCGGTTAAGGGTTATGGGCGACCGGTCGGTTTCAGCAAAATGCAAAGTCTGAATTGGTTTTTCGACTCTATGCCAAAGCGACCGGTCGCAAGTTACAAGCGACCGGTCGCCCAGTGAAAGTCTGGAGCGAAAATTGATTCTGACAAAGCGACCGGTCGCAGGTCTTGGGCGACGGTCACCCGGACGATGCCTGTTTCAAATTCCTACGCGTTTTCAAGTCTTCCTTGGTGTGCTACCACTTCCTATCGACTTGCAAGGATATTTCTGATCAAATCTGAGATATTAGAAGGTGGCATAGCAGCTGGAAAGTTGGGAGAACACATTGGCAAATTGATAACTTGTTTCATGAGTGTTTTCTCTCTTGGTTCAAGAGATTGATGGCAGCTAGCATCCTTTGTTCCCTTGCTTTATGAGCTGCCAAGAACATGTGTCTAAAGTGAGATAACTAAAGCATGAACGTGTATAACTTAATGATATCTGATCTTGGAGTCCCAAGGCCTATATAAGAGGGAAGAGGAAGCAAGAGAACATTAAGTTGTTAAGTGCATAAGTTTGTGCAAAGTATAGAGAAGCTGAAAACTTGTAAGTTCAGAAAATACCAAGGGGAGAGCAAGAGAGTTCTCTAAGTGTATCAAGGTGTTGAGCAAGGGTGAGAGAGAAACAGATTGTGAGGGTAGTGTTCTAAGGGGGTTTCCTTCTTTGTAAACCAAATTTGAAACCTATCTTCATTAGTGAAAGTTCTCAAGGAGATCACCAAAGAGGAAGTAGGCAATTTGCTGAACCTCTATAAACACTTGTGTCATTTCTTTCTTGATTAAAATTTCTGTGTGTGTGTAAGACTCATCCATCATTGAGTTGGTCACAAAGTTCATCAACAACAAGGTCCTAAGGGGAAGTGAGTTAGTATTAATTCACAACAGGAGGGCCAGCCTTTTTGGACACCAGCACTTGGACTTGGGGTGCCCCTGCTTTCTCCAATGCAGCATGGAATGCATCCACCATGGAGTCAAACAAGTTATCATAACTTAGACCACCGTATGTCACAACGACCGTCTCAGAAACGAACAATGCATAAGGCAGTGAAATGTCAATTGGGTCTCCAACGTTATAAGAGGGAAAAAAAATTAAGCAGAAAATTTGGGGATTGTAAATTTGAATGGTTTATGGATTGATCATTGACCAGCACTGGAGTTGAGAACAATGATTTTAGGTCAATCAAAATATTTAGATTATGTCACTGTAATTTAATACTAGAGCTTAACAAACCATTCTGTGGTCCAACTAGTAAGATAAATACAATTTCTTTTGGAAGGCAGGCTTAAATTTTCTTTCCAGTTTGATCTAAAGAGCCACTTGTTGCATTTTGATCCATCCACGAAGCTTGCCATTGCTTGTCATAAAAAATAGCTTCATCAGCTAGCTTCTTTAGGTTCTCAAAATCTTGGGTTCGCCTGATGAATATTATGACAATGACTGCCACAAAGAACCCTGCCTTGCATATGAAGTTGCCAGTTTGTCCTACAACACCAAGCCCTGTCAAAGCATCTACAACATATGCCATGAAGAACCCAACCATTGCCGCTCGACCTGTACCCAAAATAGTTCATACAGCAAAAGATACATAGTTCTAATTAGAACTAAGAAATATAATAATGCAATGCATGCAGCAAGAAATGCATGCATATTTCTAAGAACTAAGAAGTGCAAAGTGTGTGTGAAGTGATCGATGATCGGAACCAACCATTGATCAGCTCAGCCTCCGGGAGATAGGATCTCATCATCCATGCCCACCATGGTATGATGGAGCTCCTAAACACAACCGGGTCGTCGTTGGTAGCTGATTCTGGGTGAAGCTCAAGAAACTTCCTCCTCTTTGCTTCTGTAGTGCCAAATTGCCAATACATATAAAATAAACAATTTTTTTAATGCAATGTATAAAAAAGTTAAAATAGGACACAAACGTAGAACAATTAGCCTATATAAAACATGAATATTTCAAAAGAAACACAACTTTTGTGATAAATCTGAGAGAGACCAATTAGAGCAGAGCACCTGCTAGAATGATGCCATCCCAGTCCAACTTGCCATCCTTGGAAAACATATTTAGATCCCATGTCCCTTTCTTCCACCGCTCGTCGTTGAACTTCACAACACGCAATTCTGTACCCAAACCATACTGTGATTTGTAGTCTGCAGCATCCTCTGCCTCAGGCCTATCGATACGTAAAGCAGACTTCTCTTGCTTCTCTATGTTTAAACCATTTTGAGCTTTCACATCTAGCGCAACAACGTGATGGGTGGCCTCTTTTGTCCCCAAAGAGCGAGCAGCTGGTCTGGATTGGGGCTGTTGTTTCTTAGTGGCTTGATGTGAGCTGCAAACTGTTTGCAATGAAGCAGAAATGGCCAAGGAAGCCATGCCTTAAGGTAGCTCTCCTCCTTTGTTCTTGCTAGTTTGGTGCTTCAGTTTGTTGTTCTTTTCTTTTTATCAAAATGATCTTATAGATAGAAAGTAGGGAGGAAGCCCATGCTTGGGAATTTGAAAGCTTATCTTCCCTTCCTTATTTTTGTCAGTGAAGTTATGGGCAAACTCTTTACTGTATCTGCTTTAACCATTTGCATTTTTTTAAAGAATTGGTAAAAATTGCTAGCAAGAAATTTAATATGCATTTTTCACTGAATCTTTATAGTTTAAATCACTGTAGACTTGGTGCAAACTATCCATAAAAACTTGGGTGGATAAATTCAGTTGGATTTTCTTTATATTTTATAAACAAGGGAGGCCAAAGGACAATCATTCTTTCAAAGCCAGCGATGAACCAGAAATTGTGGCCAAATTCACCTGACTAATTAACTTTAAGTCAAATGATAACAATACTAATACAAGGATAAGAATAGCAACCACCAAATTATCATTTCAGCCACATTGCAACAAGAAAATCATATTTTTCTTCATTAGTCACCTCCTCTAATCGATACAAAATCTGCCAAAAAATGCCACAATTAACTGCAGAAAAAGAGAACAGAGAATTTTGGAGGTTGCTAAGAATGGCTTCAAGCTGCCTCTTCAGCCCTCGGCTATGACTGTGTATTGAAGAGATAAAGAAGAAATCCAACAGACTGACAGAAGCTCTTTATGCTTCCCAACCCCTTAAGACGGTGGCACGCGCAACCCGGTTTACACCCAGTGTGAAGGCACCCATTCTGAGATTGCACTCGTGGGTCTTGCACATGTTCTTGATGTTATGGAAGGCCCGAGTCATGTACCTTTGGAGCTCATTATTGACCTTCTCTTCGTCCCACATAAAACCTTGAATATTCTGTGACAAAATATAATCAAATTTCAGCTTGTTAAATTATGTCCCTAATCAAACTCAGAAAAATCAATAGGAGATAAAGTTTTTCCTCTGTCAGTCACCTGAACCCACTCAAAATAGCTAACAGTCACACCACCAGCATTTGCATATATATCTGGGAGTATTATAACTCCTTTCTTGGATAGAATCTGCATCAATTAGAAATCATCCATCAGAATTGTAACTTTCTTTTTCTCCAACTTAAAATCTCAGAAGAAAGAATATGCAATAATACCTCATCTGCTTCTGGATCAGTAGGGTGATTTGCTGCCTCAACAATGAATTTGGCCTTCACAGATGAAGCATTTTCCCTTTACAGCAGAATGACGGATATAAGTAAAATAAGTGCAATTAAAAAACTACCTCTTTTGTCAATGAAGGGAGAGAAAGAGAGAGGAGAAGGAAGAGAATTGATGATGCAAAACATAGGATAAGAAACACCAAGGAAAGCAGTGAGTTTGTTGGTAAAAGGGTTAAACCTGTTCAGAACTCCTCCTAAAGCAGAAGGGATGAGAACATCACATTCATGTACTAGCACTTCATTAGGGTCCATGTTATCTCCACCACCAAAATTTAATAAACTCCCAGTGCTTTCCTTGTGCTTAATCAACTCCGTGATATCAATTCCGTTTGGGTTCTTAATTGCGCCGGTGATGTCACTCACAGCAATAACCTTACCACCTCTCTCGTGTATAAGCCTTGCTGCCCAGGATCCCACATTTCCAAAACCCTATAAAAGTTCACCAAACAATCATTTTTGATATGATCACAAAACGTTTTTAACAAAGAAGACAATGTCAAATGGATTCTACCTGAATAACAAAAGTCAAATCTTTAACTGACTTCCCATATTCTGCAAGTAAAGCTTCCGTTCCAAAAACAACACCGCGTCCAGTTGCAGCCTCCCTACCTAGTGATCCCCCAAGATCCTAAAAACACAAACACAAGAGATAACTTAGATAAGAATGAGAGAATTTCTATATGTTACTCATGTGTCCCAATTTCACAGTGTTCAGTACTTACAATGGGCTTTCCAGTCACAACAGCTGGTGAGTGACCATGAAATTTGGAGTACTCATCCAAAATCCATGCCATTGTCTGAGCATTGGTGCCCATATCAGGTGCAGGAACATCAGTATGAGTTCCAATGAGATCATGGATTTTCTGAGTGAAGACACGAGTCAGACGCTCCAACTCACTTTTACTTAAGTCCCTTGGGGTGCATCCAATTCCACCCTTTGCTCCACCATATGGAATGTCCGCCACAGCAGTCTTCCAGGTCATAAGTTGAGCCAGGGCATTTACTTCATCCGGATCAACCTTCAAAAACAAAATAAGAAAACTTTCAATATAGAATTCACAAAAAAGCATATACATTTCTCTAATTTATGCTGCTGGTTTCAAACTTTTTTAAAGGCCAGGCAGAGGTTCTATGTGAAATCATCTCCTAGAAATGTGGACTGGACTAGAGAAATGCGAAACATTGCATATTGTTGGCGCGAAACAGGGGAAATGATCCGGGATCTGGGTTCTCAGTTCTCATAAGAAAATAAGAAAGGCTAAGTGACAAATAAACAAGTAAAATGACATTTGTTGAAACATAACTACTTAAGGGACCTGTGGAAAGACAGAACCTTGAATGATTACTTTACACATGAACTGTTTAGCCAAACCAATTAGCTGACTTTTGTAAGCCAAAACACAATACAGATACCCAAAAGCATAATTTATTGTTATTTGGTCTTGCACTATATATTTCTTCATGTAAAATTTATTTATTTTTGCAAATTATACCAATTCGATTACTGACCAAAAGTTAGGACTCAAAGTTTATATCTTCAATTATTACTCTTCCCTCCTGACCTTTTTGTAAAGTATGATGATCTTTCAGCTTTATCTCAGAAAGCAATCAAATCATTGGATCTACACAGAAAATCCAAAAACCCCCCAAAACCCAAATGACATTATGCAGAACACAAAATAAACAGATCATGAAAAAGAACAAAGCAAAAGACAATAACCCAACAGGAACAAAGCAAAAGACAATAACCCAACAGAAACAAAGCAAAAGACAATAACCCAACAGAAACAAAACGAAACACATCACCTCAGGATGATATCTGATCCCTCCCTTCATTGGTCCACGTGCATTATCATGTTGCACTCTGAATCCAACGTACGAAACCAAGCTTCCATCGTCCTTCGGAATTGTGCACTCCACCTTATCCACCACAACAGACAAAGTTCAATAATTTCTCGAGAAACAATCGCAACTGATCAGATTATAATCAAACTTTAATCAAAAGGCCAAAAAGAAACAGCCGATAAACCTTGATCTCTCTGAAAGGGATCAAGAGACTCTTCTCAATCTTAGCATCCAATCCAAGAATACGAGCCGCGTTGCGAAAATTGCGGCTTGTTGCGGCGAGGGCGTTCATGGCTGCCAACAAAACTAAAAAACAGAGACTACCCAGAAAAGAGAAAGTGATGGGAAAAGAACTCCAAGCCAAAGGGAATCAAAATTGGGTGGTGGACAAAATAACGCAATGGGATTTGTGAGAAGGTGAAAATTGAAGACGACAAAGAGAGCTAAGCAAGTGGTGATGAAAAAAAGAGTGAAGTGGTTGGTGAGTATATATAGGGAAAGAGTGGTTGAAAATGAAGGTGCCAGCCAGCCACTGTTGGTGATGTTATGGATTTGCTTAGAGATTTTGGAGAAAGAAAGATAGAGAGAGAGAGATGTGTAAACACCTAACCAAATTGTAGGGATAAGCTTGAGGTGCTCGGTCAATCACAGCACTAAGCTGATGTGTTACTATTGACCTTCAAGGGCATAATGGTAAATATATACAGTAGTCAAGCAAAGCCAGCTATTTAGATTCACCGTAGCAGAAATTAGGGGGGCAGATTTTCACGTGAAATTGGTGTGCATGCATATAAATTATAATGACCGTTGTTTCTATAAACAAATGAATTTTTTTTCTATTACAATTATTATATTTGGCATCCACGTAGTTTGGAAGAAGGCGTATCTGGGCAGTTCAACAATCGGAGGATGACGTGGCATCCCAATCCATCCCCACTCCTAACTTACCTTGTAACACCTTACGTCACGACAACTCAGACTTAACTGGAGTCAGATGAGCAATCGCCAATTAGTATTATCCACGTGGCGTGGGAATTGACGTGGGCAGGTTACTAAGTTGGACCAACGCTTCGCCGCGTATTGGGGATGAGGTGGACAGATATGCTTTGAAAAGGAAGGTGAGGAGTTGAATAAAATAAAGAAGAATGATATGGAAAATTAGAGCTGAGCCTGAGAGTATCTGAACAGGTCTCAACTGCAAAAGGGACCCATTGGCAAATTTCCAATAAGACAGACAACAGACCTCGGTCGGGGTCAATTCGTGAATAAGGCTAAATAGAAAATGTCGTTTTTACCCTACTAGATTACACAAACAACACTTACATTTGTGTTGTGCTATCAAAACTCAATTTCGCTTTGGTTGTTCTGCAAGTAAGCAATGCCAAGAACAAACACACCATCTTTTTAACGTTTTCATTACGTGTCCTATCAGCCAGCGTCTGCAATTTTTCCTTGACTAAGATGAAAACAGTTTTTTTTGTAAGCCAACCACTTTCTTAGACCATGGAGGAGTTCTCATTGGGAGAAAAACAAAAGGCAAACCAAAATCATTCGACTCAGACCAACAACAAGCAAATTGATTGACAACACAATCAAAGGACATTTTTGAGTTAGGCACCTCAACTAAATCGAAACTATTCGAGGAAATAAATTATCCTCCAAGCAATCTATTCCAACCATAAGTAGGCAATCTTACAACTTACTAGGTATACAATTCAGTACAAAGATAACTACCAGATGATCTTCTAAAAGTTTTGTGCTATGGTCACAGTCTCACTCAACTCCCACGTGTGCTCATAAAGTGTCTCAAAGGAACTAACATTATAATGTCAAAATCTCTCTGAAAGATGGAAAGTCCTGCACCTTCAGTTCTTGACCATTCTCCTACAATCAGTGACAAAACTTTCAAAATGAATACATAAAAGCATGAAATATGGTTTACACATATAAAATGTAATAGAAATACTTATATATCCCAGCCAAAGGCTATTTCTTCAGAAGATTTCATAATGTTGTGAATTTTAAACGTGCCAAGATTCTGTCATAAACCCAAATGGTCAACAAAAACGGTAAGAATGCAATTGCACTTAGAATACTTGTGCACATACTTTAATTTGAATGGACATTGTGCAAGACACTTGATACAAAGGATCCCATTACCACAACGCATTTTCCTCATGTGTAGACCAAACAAAATTAAAGTCCCCACCCCTACCCCCAACCAAAACATCAAAGATTTAAAATAAATAAATAAATAAAACCCAGCCCCTTCCAAAAAAATACAATAAGCCTGGCAGGATGTGAAGCTGAAATAAGCATCTTATAATTCACTCCCGCCAAATGGCTCAGATGTTTTACTAGATCTGCTCAAAGAACAACTACAGAGTAGCTGTTCTCATCCTGAGAGGTGTAGTTTAATAAGAGCACATCATCATCGCCATATAAAAGGTGGGGAGGAGAAAGAAAAAAAACTGTAGCATGATGAACACTTAGGAGTCGCATGACATGTTCACAAAGACCTGGCACAGCTGCCCAGTTTGCATCAAAGAAGAAAAAGGGAGCCAGCCATGGAAGGAAAAAGAAAACTTCTTTGGTTTATTTTTTCCCCTGGCATTGAAAAATACATAATTGATCTGATGGAACATGCGGAATACAAGTTACTGAAGACCACTCCTAACCAAGAATTTCATAGAGCACAAAGATTTCATGAATTCACCAATCACTATCAAAGAAACAAAAGAAAAATGCAGAAAGGTTGGATATTAGACATTTATCATAATGCTATACAATTATCTACCATATTTGAAAAACTTGGACCTTATCATATGAGCTTGATCATTGTATCATAGATTTTGAATAAGAAATAATGCTAATCTCATAAGCCTGAAGACCAAGAAATTAAAACTTACCTCACCTGATATATTTTCCATTGCTGTTATTATGTATGATATTGTCAAGTTAACCTTCTTTCCTATAGTAATAACCACATGCATAAATCAGGACACTGATCTAGTATGGTTTTAGGGTTAAAAATTGCAGAAAACTTGCGCTTCCACAATGACAAAAAAAATAAAAAATAAAAATCAACATACTTCCTCTTTCTTCGATCAACCCCACTATTCCTTGCTTCGTTTTTTGCAAGAGCAGACCCCGGGGGGACAGCATACTGCATAGGAGAAGGGGCTGGAGCATTTGCTGTCACCGAAACAGTTGTAGCTGCCACAGGAGGCACAGGTTGCTGAGGTGGAGCAGGAGTAGGAGGTGCAGCAACAGGTTCAGGAAGGGGTCTCGGTAATATATGTTTCAAACGGTTGTTCCTATAGTTCTTCCAGAAGTAGAATTGCTGCCTATGTGCCAATTCCTAAAAGTTACAAGAACCAGATGAATTTACTACTAACTCCAATATATAGCTCCAAACACTTTAAATTTTAAGGGAGAAAAACATCATTCCAGAAGTGACTCAAAAGGGAACAACATAGAAGCATCAGAAATTGACCTTGTTGGCAGGATGGGCCATTGCGTTGCGAAAGTTGGCATTTTGAAGTTGCTCAAGAAAAAATAGGCAATGAGGATACCTGAATAGTTACAGGAAATTATATCAAGGGTGGAAAAAAAAAAAAAACCCCTTATAAAAGAATGTTAGACCAGTCAATGAACTCAAAATGACCACAAAGTTTTTTTTTTTTTTTTTTTTGAAGACAAAAATGACCACAAAGTTATTATAAGACATGGGTTTTCACTCACATTATAAATTTCGTATACTCAGGACGCTGCCAATATTGAAGATATTTCAAGTACCCAATGAAAGCCTCATCTTCAAAATAACGATTTTGAGCCAAATCTGTAGCAAATAGACAAAGAATAAGGTACTTTTATAACAATGCTGCATGTCCATGAAGATAGAGTAAATGCAAAAAGAAAGAAAAATAGCGAAGTGAAAGGTGAGTACAGTGAATGTAGGTGGGATTTGCAAGACATTGGACGAATTCCAATTCAAGCAAGAAGCGTTGTCGGCCGTCATCTGGGTCCTTGTATATGGTATTTGTCCTGCAATTACCAGTAGAAATCAATCAAATTGAACAAGTTCTTTCTCTGTTCCAATCAAATAGGTAAAACGTTTGAGAAATTAATTAAGATAAAATGAACTCCCACGAACCCCAGGAAAGTTTAGGATATCGACAAAAAATCATATAAATCAGAAGAAAAATAAAAGGCGAAAAAATTATATATATTTGAAAGCCAAGAGGAAGAAGGTGGGTTTGCTTACAAGGGTGGAGTATCGGCTGTTTCGTCACTCTCTGTGCCAGACGCCATTCAATCTCAAGCCTCCCACGCACTCAGATATCAGAATTTGCGAGCGATTTTCTGCTATTCTCCCTCCCTTCTACTTTAACTTGATTCTTTATTTAACGAGACTGAACAAGACGCGCCCCCTTTCTAGTAGTAGTAGCATCCGTAACAGTCATAACAACTAAAGCAGCGGAGATGGGCCAAGCCAGCGTTGCCTTGGTCTGAGCCCAATCTCAAAATTGCTACTTGATTAATTTTTAGCCAATAAATAATAAATAATTTTTTAAGGCGAAAAAAATAAAATTGAAACACTCCCCACCCCAACCCTCTCCGCTCTTTTCTTTTGGAATACAAGCGATGGTCTAAACTAATACAAGCAGAGATGCTCCGCTCTTTTTCTTTAGAATACAAGCGATGGTCTAAACTAATACAAGCGGAGATGCGCTCATGGTATATTGATATTCAGTAGAAATTCAGTGTCATTAAAACAATTTATCGAGTTTGAGATCCCAGCTGATAGGATGGGATAGTGTTTTTGTTTGCTTGTATCAAAATTGATTTTGAAACAAGAAGACATTGCAATGTAACAACCAACGTTACTTGTCTAGTTTGTTAAGACCTAAACTCATTTTGAGAAGATATCTTGGGATGAGGATGCCTAAGAATGTGATTTAATCTGTTGGAATTCACATCAAGGGCTATAAACAGATCCCATTCATAAGCAATCGACACACAATAGACTCGGTCCAATTTCACAAGCTTCATTCAAGAACTGAGGCTAGAATCAATTTGAAACACTTCCTGTTCTGCACAAATCCTCCACCTGCGTATATTTTATTGGAAAATATATGCCCACATCATGTCATTTGGACAAACAAACTTTTGTCTTGACCAAAAAAGGACAACTTTATATTGATAATTCACTACTCGAATTCATAAAATTGAATGCATAAACACTTCCTTCAATGTTGAAAAAAACATCCACACTGATCTTAAAACTACAAATCTAGCACAGAATTCTGTAAAAAGGACTCATCTCTAATACAGCATTTGCATATCTGCCTTCTTTCATCCCCTCCACACATGAACTAAACCATTTTGTGCACTACAAATTTGAGAAAGAATCAAGTTGGCCTCTGCCATGCAAATGATGGTTCAACTTCTTTTCTCCAGTTCCCAAAACTATAGATACGACCATAATGAAACATAAATGGCTCTTGCACAATTAGAATGGTATATGACCATAATAAAACATACATGGCCTTCACATAACGTGGCCACCTGGTGATGTTATTCATCATTAGTATGGTCTATATCGCATGGGCCGCCTGAACCTTGGAACCCTCCTGCATACAAGAAAAAACAAATGAATGCATAAGTATAGAAACAATCTTATTTGTATCTCAGAGTGAGCAAGACAAACAAAAACCTACAGTTTCCAGCAGTGCAGCTAAGGAAATAACACAAACAAGCTGCCAATATTGCAGCCTGGTCAATTTGTCAAAGGACCTGCCGCGCAGCCTAGGAGAAATTGACTAGGTGCTTAAGATTGTCATAGTTTCTAGTTTTGGCAGTTTCAGCTTATTCATTTTTTTCTCCTTTTTATTATTGTTTTCGGAAGTGTGTGAGGTATGCAAAGTATAATATTACCTTTAGTTCAAATAATACCACTAAAGTCTATATACTCTCAGCAGCACATGTTGTGTGGCCTTATATCATTTCACATATATTGTGTGTCTTATACGAATCTAAAATCTACACTCAAGCACACTAAATGGTCATAAAGCAAGTAAAGGATGAATTTGATGGAGACAAATAGTAATTTCCAAATTCTCATGCCTCTTTGACTTCCTTAAAGGCAACCAAGTATAACAAAGAGATCCTAGGGCTTACCCATAACCATACGCAGGAAAGAAAGGTGCAGCAGGTATGAAGGGCCTCCGAGATCGAAAAAATGGGTTAGGACGCCTTCCCCGATACTGTTTCATTCCAGGAACGTTTGTCCGCTTAGCAGAGACCTGTGAATATACCAAAACCAATCACTATAGCTCAAATGATTGACCAAAAAATTATTACTCTAATTCGAATGAGTATAGAGAACTATCTATATAAAATAAATCAAGTACCTTCAATTGACGGCCATGCAATTCTGATTCATTTAACAGGAGAGCATTCTGAACAGCATCAACTTCAACAAACTCAACGTAAGCAAATCCTTTTGGTTGACCAAACTTGTCGGTCAAAATTGTAACTCTGTTCACAGTTCCACAAGACTGAAAATGCTGCTGGACTTCCTCAGGAGTACATGCATAGTCGACCTGAAGTTAAAATCAAACGAAGTTCTCACTTTTGGTCTTGAGGCTTCAAGAGACGATATAAAATATCACATATGGTTACAATTTAGAGAGAACGTTGGACCTATTGCAGTTGAACTTAATCAAAACACAAAGGAAATCAAACTAATTTGAGACTGCATCTCAAAAACTACATAGAGCTAACTTAAAGATGCTGGGGTAAATTGTTTAAAATTGTTTTGAATTATACATTAATGAATACCAAATATCATTAAACTTTTTAAGTTTATCAACCCAACTCTATCTGCACCAGAAATTATCTAAACTAGTTCTTTCAAGATAGCATGGCATGGCTATGGAAGATAGATGGCTACATGAAATTCAAATCTCAAACTACAACTTAATCAGGCTAAGAAACCTTCAATAATTTGCAGCCCACAGGAAAAAAAAATCTAAAGAAACATAAGAATCACAGAGTAAATGCAAAAAAGGGCAACAAACAAACTCTACGGATGCCACTCAGTCCTAGGGAACTCCAAAAGCAACAAATAAAATGTCTGCTAGGAAACTGAGTGATATCCTAAACTATGATATCTTCTAATTCTAAAAGATTGATCCCTCCAAGAACTATTTTTCATAAGGAAAATGATAAAGACGTAGTGCAGAGCATGCCACACTAAATATAGTATAATTAATTCCAAATTAAAATGAAACAAAGATAGGATTGTTGAGCCTCACATTACCAACATAGATGGATCGAGAATCCACCTCCTCCTTCTCAGCCTGAGTTGCAGAACCACTAGAGGAATCTTCATTCACAATCAAAACACATAAAAACAAAAACTATTAGCTAATATTGATAGATATCATTACTTGAAACAATAAACCTTGAAGTAAAACTTAAAATCAAGCACCATCAAACCATGGAAATCACGTTTTATCACATTTAAAACATGAACAGTTCAAAACTACTGCTGATACACATTATAAAAGCCTATTGTATGACAGAAAGATTCTATAAGAACCGTTGTATGTATAATTCAACAGTGCCCTCAATGGGCTGACCAACAAAGAAAATACAAATGACGCACAATTAGACAACAATGTCAGAGGGTGGAGATGCAACTAAGAGAATCCAGTTAGTTATCATATTAGAGACACAATGTTATGCACTAGAACCAATCGGGCTTATATAAAAGGACAGTAACTCCTCGTAAAAAAATTCAAGACGATAAGCGTACACGTATGCAGAACAAAATCTACAAAATCCCAATTATACAATATGAGAAACCTTGGAACTTGGGCAATCGATCCATTTAATCAGCGATAAACAACTAACAACCAGGGTCGGCGCGTCAAGACTCGAAATAATTAAAAATCTCCTGTCTTTACAGTATCTTATATAAGAGAACAATAACTCTAGTATAACCATTCGAGGTACACGTGCTCGTGCACATACACACAACAAACCTACCAAACTCCAATTGTGCAAAATTAATAACCTTCCAATTCGGGTTATTCACCCAATTAATCAGTGCCAAGTGACAACGTGGTCAGTTCAACGCATCAATATTCAAAAGAATCAAATTTCCATGTTCTTTTAAGCTTTTATGTAAGAATTCACCAATCATACAGCACAAAAGGACTACAAAGTGGATTCTGACCTAGCATTAGCTAAACAGTTATCACTGAGCTCAAACCCACAAAAGAATCAAATGCAGCCTAACCCTAGCTCAACAAATCACGCCCACAATACCTAAAGAAAGCAAGAACAAAAAAGAACACTAAAACTTGGGTTTCTTGTGGATGAATGGGAGGGGATTGATACCTTGAACAGCTCCCATCTCCTTTTCGACCTTGGCCTGCATGTCGCGGAGAGCGCCGGCCTCTTCTTCTATCTCCTTGAGCCGCTTCTTCATGTCCTCCAGCTCCTATATCACAACGAAAAACCGAACCTAAATCAACCCAACCGGTCCAAACAAACAAGAAGCTACCAATCGAGATTTACGAGACTAAATTGCAGTACCTTGGAGTTAGGGTCGTCGTTGTAGTCTTGGTCGTCGTCGGCCCTGGACGACATGTCGACGTCTTCGCCGTCGTCGGCTGGGATCTCGCCGCCGTAAACCTCGTGCTCTTGTTGCTCCTCCATCTCCCTCTCTCTATTGTCTGCGTGAGTGTGATTCGGAGAGGTGTGTGTCTGGTTTTGTGAGGTTTTTGGTTTGGGGATTATATATTTGGGATCGGGCGGTCGATGTGTATGGGGTTGGGGTTGGGGTTGAGGAGAAACGTGGCTCAAATTTGAAATTTTGAGAACCCGTGGGGGCACTTTGGGATTTTGCCTTTTTTATCCGTTTGTATTTGATTACCTCATTGGATTCGGAAACTCTGCTTGATGATTGCATTATTGCTTGCGTCGGGCTGATGATGAACGTACGAGATTGTACCACGTCGTAGAAAGAAAAATCTTGCGGTTGCGTTTCGTTTCTTCTCTTCTAGTTCATTTTGCTTTAGTTAGCTGCCCTTAAACGACGTCGTTGGCTTTTATTATTCTAGGCTCTAAGAATTAGAACTACAATTAAATATTAAATTATTACTAAAAGTGTCACACAAAATGTGATGCATGTGCGATATTATAGAACCAAAGGTAGTGAGAGAGATGTGATTCATAAAATTTGGTTTGGCCTATTTATAACCTTTCATGTAAACATGAGAAAGTTTTTGTCTTTAATTTGAGGATAGAAAAGATTCAAACTTTGAATATTATCCAACGATGAATAGTAGATGGTTAATTAAGATGGACGAAATACTATACGCTAAAAACGTGTTTTATGTTATGATGACGAAGTTAAGGAATCGAAAAATAGATATAGGTCATTTTTATCTTGTATAATAGGAATTTTCATAATTCAGTGTCTATATGATTATTTTGTGTCCATGCCTATAGATGAATTTTGCCAAATTACTTTGAACTTCAAAACTTTCAGTTTCTTGCATTCTGATAGACAGATATATGTAATGAATGTACCCTTATTTTCCTTTGTATGCTAACTGTAATGAATGTGTTTCTACATAAACCTGAAAAGGTAACTATCTATAAATCAAAGCAAAGACCTTTAACCAAATGGATCAAGTGATGAGCCCCAAAATCTTTGTTAGTGGCCAAGGCATTGACTTTAATTTTCAAGGTGGGGCATTTCAATTTGGTTGATGTTGGTGTTGCCCCACTAGAATCACTGTTAGCATAAAGTGAAGGACTCTGGTTGGGGCATGAGCAGTTAAAAGATGCTTTGAAGTTTGATTTGCATTTTAAAACCCAAAAGGCCAAAACCCATCACTCCTTTTTGGCCAGAAATGGCAACTGGCTGTTTGAGGCAAGAAACCAATTCATTATTATATACATATACCATTTGGACTTAAAAGCATTAATTTGCACGCCATGACCAAAACTCAGCTGTGAAAGCATTTGTTTTTTTCATAGAAGGGTCAAGAGACATATTTGATCAATTTGGCTGATCAGTGTGGCAGATTGACCTCCATGGGTTTTCCTTTTCCCCCAAAGAATATATTCCATCATGTCAGCCAAATGGTGCAAACACACAGATGAAATAATAAAAAAGATTTGGTCTGCAATATTTCTTTGTCTTTTACAGGCTATAAATAGAGAGCTCAAAATGCAATATTTTTCATCCCATTGCAGCCTTGCAGGAGGAGTGGAGAGACAGAGAGAGAGAGAGAGAGAGAGGAAGGGAGGCCTAACATGAGAGCAAGAGCCTAGTTTGGTAGCCAAGGATGACTTGCCTGCTCTACCAGAGAGACCAATTCTCCATTGGTGTAACTTCGTTGGATTGGAAGCTTCTGTTTGGCCAGGCAGTCATCCAGGCTAAACTGACAGGCTCTTCTTCCTCATGCCAGGCCTTCTCTTCTTCCATGATCAGAACTGGAGAAATGAGGGTTCTTTCTTGAAGAAAAGGTGTGACCTTTTTCAATTTTATTGCATTATTGCATTATTGCATTATTAGCAATAGGGGTTCTTCACTTCTTGCAATTGCATTGCATAATTGCATTATTGCATTATTAGCAATAAGGGATTGGGTCTGTTGGGCCTGGGCCTGAGCTTTTAAAGCCCAAGTAAACCCTTTGTACCCAAGTTCTTGCTCATTTTTGTCTCAAACAGAAACAACGGTTGGATTTCCACCATGCATAAATCTATTTGGCGGGAGATGCCATTGTTTTAGTTAAAGATTTTTTTCTTCTTCTCTCTTCTTCTTCTTCTTCTTCTTCTTCTTCTTCTTTATTGCCTGGTGAAGAAGGAGTTTGTTTATTCTCTGCATTAGCAATTAGAGAGAAACCAGTTTATCAAAAATGTGGGAACTTCAATCGGAATGGTACTCCCCTACTCGCCTGAACAGCAACCCCATTACCCAATACGACTTTCCGGTACAAATTACTCTATACATTGCCCTTTATCTTCAGCAAGATTTCACTTTTCTGTAACCCTTTATGTCATTCTCTTATGCCTTACTGTTGCTTTGACGTTTGGTTGCTGATTTGTTCTTCTTTGAATTTTGGGTTTTGTGCATCTGCAAATTCAGGGAGATCGGTTTATACCCAATAGGAGTTTGATGGATCTTGATCAAGCCCGCAGTTTACTGTCAAACAGGACAACACCAAACCGGAACTCGAATTTCAATGTAAAAATTAATTGCTTTAGTCATTTTTAGTCTTTTCTGATAAATTGTTAATTGGGTTTTAGTTTTTACTTCTATTGGGAAAAAAAAAAAAAAGGACCATCTTTGTTTTGGGATCTTGATGTTTTTTGAATGTTGCATTTTATCTTCTGCTGAATTTCAAGAATTGGGTATGTCGTAGTTGCATTTTAGTTTCTTGTAAACAATTCTTGAACTGATATCCTTAGTTCTTGGGTCTTCCAGGAGGTGTACAGGAAGAGCATAGAGGACAAACTGACTTTGGATTCAGAAGGGAACCCATTTAGGATGTTGGTTTTTAGGGGAAGTCCAAAATCAAACAGAAAGTCCATTCGTTGTGTTGATCTAATGCGACAGGATGAGGCAAAGGAATTGGATGGTAATGGTAAACACCATCAGCCTCGAAGATTGCCCAAGGTACTACAAACATATCACTTTTTCCTTCCCATTTCCTTCTTGTTTTGCTCTCTGTGATTACTTTGTTCTAAGTGTGGAACGCTGCAGGGGGAAGCTAGAATTTTGGATGCACCAAACATAAGAAATGACTTTTACATGAGCACCATGGATTGGGGGAAGAACAATGTAATTGCAATTGCTTTAGGCAAAGATTTATTCCTCTGGAACGCAGAGAACCGAGAGGTTCATAAGCTGTTGCAAGTTGATGATCTGAATGATTTTCCATCAAGTGTAGCCTGGTCTCAAGATGCCAAAACTGTAGCAGTTGGATTTAGGCGTTCAAAACTCCAACTGTGGGATGCTGAGACTTCTAAGCTTGTAAAGCTCTCTCAAACACCTTCTCATGCTTGTTAAATTTATTCATTGTTTTGAAACATTTAGTTGATGATGCAATTCAAACCATTTTCTGGTTCATCTTTTTTACACAAAGGTTAGAAGCCTAGAAAACCACAAGGACAGGATAGCAAGCATTACATGGAATGGCCACACATTAACATCCGGCAGCCGCGACAAGTCCATCATCAACCATGATGGTAGTGACAAACACCCTTTCACCTTTAGCAATTCTATTCTGATTCTAAATCATTGATTTAATGGAACAATTCACTGAATAAGTCTCTTTGACAGTCAGAGCAGGAAGCAATGTGACTTGCCGTTTACGGACACACACTGAAGAAGTCTGTGGTTTGAAATGGTCAGGAGAAGGCAATGTATTGGCAAGCGGCGGCAATGAAAATCTTCTGTACATATGGGACTCTTCCAAAATGAACTCACAGAGATTCTTGTTTCGTCTTAAAGACCATCGTGCTGCAGTCAAGGCCCTTGCATGGTGTCCTTATCAGTCTGAAGTGCTAGCCTCTGGGGGAGGCACGAAAGATGGGTGTATTAAGATATGGAACACAAAAAAGGGCACCTGCATCAAAAGCATTGCTACCGAATCTCAGGCAAGTTATAGGATTTGATCTCCATTTTACAAGCTTTCCATGGTTTTCATGTTTTTATTTTTATGATATTCTACTCAATTAACAAAAAGTATAACTTTGTGCTATATTTCTAGGTTTGTGGGCTGGAGTGGAACAGGCATCACAAGGAGATAATGAGTGGCCATGGCTATAGTGCAAGCGAGCTCATCAAGAATCAGTTATGCCTTTGGAGGTATCCCTCCATGGATAAAGTTGGAAGCTTGAATCGCTACACATCCAGAGTCCTTCATCTTTCTCAGGTTTGAAAACCCAAAATTTCATTTTTCAACTCTTTTGGGTCCTTTTGACTCTCCCATGCCTTTGACATGTTTTCTTTTTATTGATTTTTGTTGCAGAGCCCTGATGGGTTAACTGTGGTATCAGCTGTGGCAGATGGCTCTCTTCGATTTTTGGAGGTCTTTGGACCACCAAGCATTGACAAATCAAGGATCTCCCCTCTGGATGGTCTATTGTCTGTTAAGATTTCTCCCATAAGATGATATGAATACAAGATGTACTTGTAGTTTAGTGTATAGAGAAAACCAAATTTAGATGATCAACTTTATATTTTGTAGAAAAGCACAGAGAAATACATGCTCCCCTAAGATCCTAAATTCTATCTACTCGGGTGCAATACAATTTAGTACATGCTGCCTAAACTCGAATAACCTCTGTATGTATCACATTTACTGCAAACCAGAAGGCAACCAACCCAAAATTGTTTCCAGTTTATCAACACTGCAAGCAAAATAAACTGAATTCATTCAGTCTCTGAGTCATCACTCTTGTTGTCCACATAAATCTCTTCAACTTCGCCATTTGATGTTTTCTCCTCTTCCTCTCTTTTCTTCCTTTCTTCTTCTTCCTCTCTTTCAGCAGCTCGAGCCTTTGCAATTTCAAGCCTAGAACTGACTGCTTCCCACGATACAAGTTTCTCCAAAAAGATTGATATGTAATCAGCCCGCCGGTTCTGGAGGGGAAGAACCAGAGATTCAGTTGTTAGATGTACTTGTATTGGACAGAATGCATAGATCCCTTCTCATAAGAAGGAAATTCATATGTTCAATAAAAGGAGGCTCACCTGAAAATCAAGGTAGTAAGCATGCTGTTGAAACAAAAACAAATTTCCACAGGGATTTAACAATCAGTCAGTAATGGTTTTTAACAAAATCACTATAAAATATAACCATTTTGAAATAGCAAATGTCAAATACCTCCCAAACATCAATAGTAAGGAGCGGCTGCATGAAATGAATAAGAAAAGTCATTATACATATGTTCCTATACAGTACTATATTAATTATCTTGACATGAAAAATGAGTTAGGAAGAATTGAACAAGTCATAATACTCACGGAATAATCCCAAATCAGGGGGTTTACGGCATTAGGACCCTTCACAACTACAAGCCTCTTGTCTTCATCTGATGGTTTAGGATTTACTGCATTTCCAACATCAAGTCTATTCGCTTTATCTGGAAAAATGAAAACACAAGGATATATTAGGATACGCCAAATTCAATGTGACAGCAGAATTCAATCTTAAAGATGTCAAATGGGACGGCAACCACTCACATGCAAGCCATGCCCAACCAGAACCAAACTGTGTAGCTGCAGCTGACCTTAAGTCTTCAATGAATCTCTCAAAAGAACCAAAATCTCTATTAATTAATTCTAGAAGTTCACCTGATGGCTTTCCCCCACCATCTGGTTTCATTGATTCCCAGAAGAAGTCATGGTTCCAGATCTGCAAACAGGTAAAAAAGCAATAGGTAGTTAACTTCAGGAATCACTCATAAAAAAGACTGCTTCTGTGTGCAGTATATGTATGAGTCATATACTGATATAGTCAATCTAATACATGCTTGAAGTTTAAATAAATTGTCACAGACGCATCAGGTGGATTTCATCAGTATCTACCTTAACATTAAGTAGTTATAACTTCACCAATATTGAAGTTAACATTAATTTTCGACGCAAATGTACAATTTCAAATTGCGATGCATTTCCCCAAGCACCTCAAAACATTATCACATCAAACAATTCAAGATAATGGTAAGCATTCAATCTCCTGGATAGCATACCTGTGCTGCCTGGTTGAAAGGCGGGAGAAGATCCCCCTTGTTGTATGTAGCAAGTATGATATCTTCCAATGACAATTCATCTAGTTCAGTTCCTGCTATTAACTTGTTTAGGTTATCCACATAACCCCTATGGTGCTTCCCCCAGTGATATTCTAAGGTCTCCTTACTCATGTGCGGCTCCAGTGCATCCTGCTCAATATGAAATATCAAAGCAGTATTATGATTTAAACAATATTGGCTCACATTGTCATCTAAAGTGAACCAGCGCCCCGAATTCTACCGCCCATTTTCAGCCAAAGTTGCTACAATGTTCAGTATATTTCTCCTAATAGATTTCCATTCAATATAGTAAATAAAAGATGAAAGATTGAAACTTGATTGAAAATTTTTATTTGTAACAAGAATTTTTACACCAAGCAGTCAAGTAAATTTGCCAAACGCCAGGGCGGCTAGTAGTAATTAAACTTAACTTGAGCTCACACACTAAATTTGGAACTTGGTGCATGAAGCCTAAACCCACTGGTAAAATAGTAATTATCTACTCAAAATCAGCTTATGTCTAATAATGTATAAGAAACTTTGCAAAGAGAAACCTCATAACTTTTAGTATCTTACCAGTGGATATGGAGGAGGCTTTAGCTCAAATTGGGCAGTAACACTAGTGCCACCGGCTTTCCTACTGCATTGTCTCTGCTTTGACAACATTAAAATTCCAAATCAAATACAACAAATTTATACATAAAACCAACTCAAAATTTTCAAACTTCTCGATTTTCTCAGAAACCAAAGGAAGCCCATTTATGCAAGTGTGAAACGAAATCAAAATTTCGAAGTAGGCGAACCTGTTTCTTTGGCCATTGCAAGCTTCGAGCTGGTCCCAGACTTCCACGAAGCCCTGCAAATTTAGATTAACCATTAAAATTCAATCAAAACCCATTTGCACACAGAGGAAGAGATGGAGCGGGGAGGCCGGTAATGAGTCTAATGACCTTGCCATGATGGAACCAGTGCGCACGTTAGCGAACTAGGCGTAGCTAGCGCTGTTGTTGCCGCTGTTGCAACTGCTACCATGTCCACAAAGTTGAAAACTTTGGATAAAGCTGTACGCTTTTAGCAGGGGAAGGTTTTTATATTTTCGGAGGGGCTTCAATTCAAGTGTGAAATATTAAAATATATCAACTTCGTCGGGTCTTATGTGTCGACAAATTAGGTAATGTGGCACTGTCAAAAACAAAATTAAGATATATTTCTGTTGATACATCAAGTAGTTCTTGGTTTAGTGGTATTTTATATGTAAAATTGGTCAATTTTGTTGGGTCTTATATGTCAACATGATGTACCTAAATTAGGTAATGTGACACAGACAAAAACAAAATTAAGTTATATATTTATGTTTATACAAGCTAGAAGAAGTGATTGAGTTCGCAATGACCAACTAACTATTGATCTAGTGGTATTTATCTTCCTAATGTTGGAAGAGATTTTAAGTTCAAAATCCCAAATAAAAATAAAAATTATTATTATTATTAGGTATCAACATTTCAATGATTTGGCTGGTATTGTTCTGATATTTTGTTACTTTCTTAGACAATAATTACATATATAAATAGTAGAATTAATGGAATAAGTACATCTAATTACATTGATAAACATCCAATGTTTCTTCAATGAATTTCTTTCTCTCTTTGATAAAAAAAAAATTTACATTGATAAACATTAATTAACCAATACTGAAACCACAAAACTGTGTTGAATTCTAAAACGACGCACCGGTTCCACTGATTTCGCACATCATCTGTATGGCATCTCGGGAGTTCAAAGCAAACCCAGTGCCATGTGACGAAACAACGTTATGCAGAAGGTGCCAAATAGCCAAAAGATGCAACATTTCACATTTATGCAACCAAATTTCGAACAACCAACCCATTTTGCTTCTTCTCTCAGTTCCTCCCTCCATTACAATCTTGGATTTTGGTCTTCAATGGCAGAAGACATGCAGTTTGACCAATCAATTCAATCACCAAACACTGTAATGCCTTCAACACCTCTCCAACTGTCTGGTTTTCTCAGCGGAGACACCATTGAAGTCAAAGGGGACACTGCGAATTTGAAATTCTCAGTACAATTCAGTGTGCAGAAAAAACATACACCTGATCATCAGAACCACAGCCTCCTCAACTCTCTGGATGCAAATGCATGTTACCCAGAAAACCATTTCTCTGAGAATTCAAGTTTTTCTTCATTTATGACCCCAAATGATGTTCAAGAAGTGAAAGATCACCAAAGTGCTTCTTGTACGCAACCTTCAAAGGGTAATGAAGTAATTGAGTCTATTGAGACAAGAAATGTTGTGACAAGGCTGAGGAGTGGGGTGATATCTCCTGTCAACTATTTTCCTCCAATATCATCAGGCAGGAGTTTAATGAGGCCTTGTTGTGGTGGGAGTGAGAAATCAAGGAAGAAAAACAGAGGAAAGCTTGATGTGTTTGAGAGAGTGCTTAGAAGGCATAGTTCCCCTATAAAGCCATGCACTTCTTATTCTTTCTTTGTGATGGCAACTTGGGGTGTTGTTAAGTCCTCTTCATTTGGTGAAACAAGTAAGCAACTTGGTCGAATGTGGTGCCAACTCCCTCAAACAGAGAAAAGGGTCTGCATTGCAATCTCTCTCGCACTCTCTGTGTGATTATTTTCAATCATGAACACTTCAGCTTTCTTCTTTTAGTTTATTTTGGAAGGAAAAGAGAACTAAAATATGAAAATATGTTTTTGTAGTTGTACGAGGAGATGGCTATGAAGGACAATGCAAGGTACAAGATGCAATGCATGCAGTTGATGGGAAAGCCACTCAGAGTACTGCAAAAAGGTAGAAGAAGTGGATAGAAAGACATGGCTTCCAGATGTTTATTATAATTTATTATTAGTATTTTTTTACATTTCCCTTTTCTCTTGACATGATGAGATGGTTTTAGCAATTTGTAATGGGGTTTTTCATATGGGATTTAGCCTGTGGTTTTCTAGTGTTGTGGACATTGTGCATTTGCTTATTATATAACAGTAGAGCTAAAACAGATGATAAAAATCACAGGGAGAATGGCTTCTTCAGCTTAATCTTTTCACTTGCAGTTAGCTGTGGCTCCTGCAGAAAAGGAGACAAATGAAAGTTGAAGATTATGAGGTCAAGTTTATGCAAGGGTAACCAAAAACGCACACACTTATTAATCCAAGCAAAATACTGACAACAAACAACAGAATTTCCTATGTCTTCAAACTAATTTGAAAGCATTGACAATCATATGTACCTGCGTAAACCCGGCAGCAAGACTCCCTCTTCTAGTCATATTGAGAAGAAGAGATGTCCCAGTGTCACAGTCTTCATTCTCTGCATTGCGGATGGTATATTGCATTGAACTCAGGATGTCTCCATATGTAGTTCCATGTCCATGCTCAATGGCTTGTATGAAAGAAAAAGTCATTGCACCAGTTGGAGTAGTATTTGACAGAGCCTGTGCATACAAAATTAGCATTAGCCCTGTTTCTTTTATCAGTCACTTCTAAGCAGAAATTAAGATGGGTGTCTCAGATTTTTTTTCTAGTACTGAAGCATCAGCAGAGGTCTGGTGATCATCACAGCCACTGAAGCAAATAGCCTTCCCACCATTTGTCCCTTTCCAAACACCGGATGGAGGCCGATGGTCCTCCCATAGATATCTCCTACTTCTGCATCCATAAAGCAATACTAAAATCTGGGATTGAACTTAACCACATCAGATTTTAAGCAACGAAAGTATTAAGCTGTGACTTAATTACCTGTCCATTCTACAGAGGAATGGCAAATCTAGAGCAGTACCACTATGGCAAGCATCTATAAATGCATGGAGCTTAACCCCATGAGGAAGAGGTCTGACAATTATTGCATTGATCTCATCGTCTGAAATCAGTTCCCCAGTCTTAAAATCCAACGGGCACAAGTATTCATCATATCCATCCACCTCATCCCCAGTGTTGTTCTTCTTGCGTTTTCCATGACCAGAATAATGAAATACTAAAGAATCTCCTGGTTGACAATCTTGCACAAGCCAATACAGAGCCTTTATCATATTTTGTTTGGATGGATGCCTATTAGGATCAGCCTCTTCTTCTGCAAAAGTAACTCTCAGCTAGAGATTTAAGATCACAAATAATTATCTGCATAAAAAATTTAGGAAAATTGTTTTCACATCGAAATTACCGGTGAGCATGAGAATGGAGGACTCTGGGAAGTGGAACCTGTTGACAAGCAAATACCTCATGCAGTTTGCATCGTTGATGCACCCCTTAAGCTCATGCTTGGAGTTCTTATAAGACACGGCACATATCACAGCTCGCTTGCATACACGGGCGAACAGAGGTGGCCTGGGCGGCAAGTGGCTATAAGGGGGCGGAGGCAGGGTGGTGAGTGGCAGTTGATGAGGTGGATAGTGGTGGGAGTAGGAGGATGGAGCTGTATAGGTGGCAACATGGCAGCACATGGAGGGTGGGCCTGGTTGTAGTAGCTGCACATTTTTATGGCATTTTGAGCACTGAACAGGCATCAACATAGTGAGAGAGTCTGAGGGTAAGGGAAGAGAAGATGTTGTGATCGTTGTCTTAAAAATCATGGGACTTTATACATTCCAACTTCTCATGTTACTTTTATCAGATTCGAACATATCTTTACTTTCTTTTTACTTTTATCCGTGATGCTTTTTGCATCTTCTTTTTTGCTACATTACTGTACATCTTGTTCTTGGATTCTATTCTGTTGGAATATATTTATATGCATTTGCCTCTTTTTCATTGTTTTGTTCTCTTTCTATGGTAATCAGTGTCACTATCCATGACATGTTATACTCCATTATATCTTCACAATCTATGCATATGTGAAAATTCAAGGACAAAGAATAAGAACTTTGTGGAAGAATTCAAAATACATGCCCAAGATCTATGCTATCAAATAATTTGAAATGCCTCAGCTTTTGACTGAATCCATAAAAATAACTGGAAAAAAATATATATTATGTGAAAATCATTCGTTTTGGAGCTGTTTCCATTGTTTCTTCGTTCTGCTTTGCATGATAAGCATCAACAACCAGGAGGAATCGGGGGAATTTTTGCATCGGATCTTGTTGAAGACCAATTATGTTCCATCAAAAGGAACTAGGTCAGGGTTTGCTGGAAATTGGATTTACAAGGTGCACACCCATTCTATAAAATATAAGATTAACAACCAATAAAACTGGAAGCAATCAGATGACAAAATTGGGTTTCCCTGGGAAGAACTGTACGCACTTCTGGGAGGTCGGGATGCGCTGGATGATTAGAAGATGGAAATACTGTTTCACTGACTAAAGGGAGAAAGGCTTTGTATACACATCAAATGGTTGATTGGCAGTTAGCTGTGGTTCCTGCAGCAAAGACAGTTCAAAGGAAAGTTAAGATGCTAACTGAAATCAGCTTACTAGACATGAGATCAAGTTTAACAAAACGCAATATGGCGAATACACAAAAATAAAATTTAAGATCTACCGATGCATTTCTCACAGTGCAAAAACAGAGGACTGCACATCTTCTAAAGATATGAAACATTATTTTTCTTTTATATTTTCCTTCATACTGCAGTGTCTAACTAAACTTTTAGGAATCATTTAATTGCTCACAAAATTTGGCATGCTGATTTTAATCAAACTACTGCCAAGAAACATCAGATTTTGTTATATGGTCAAACTGGTGTTGAAAGATTGACAATCATACCTGTCTCAATCCACCAAGACTGCCTCCTGTCAAAAGCATGGAGATAAGAGACGTCACAATACCACCTCCATGATCATTATCTGTGTTACGGATGGTAGATCGCATTGCATTCAACATGTTCCCATATGTATTTCCATGTCCACGCTCGATGGCTTGGATGAAAGCATAAGTCATGGCACCAGTTGAAGTAATCTTTGACAGGGCCTGCACAGATGAAGTGTTAGCTTTGATCTTATAATACCCTTAGGCTAGAAAAAGGCATGATGGCTAATGTAGTTGAAATAAGACTTTACCGAGGTATCGGCAGAGGTTTGATCATCATCACAGCCACTAAAGGAAATGGCCTCCCCACCATTGGTTCCTTTCCAAACACCTGACCGAGGGCGATGGTCCTCCCATACGTACTTTCCGCTTCTACATCCACACACAAGAATGAATAGGGAAAGTACATAGAGCAATATTAAGCACAAAACAATACAGAATAACATTATGGAGAGTAAAGAATAAAGCATAGATAACTTTCATATATTCATAATATGGGCAGAGATGGAGAACAAAGATTAGATTACACTATGCAAAGACACATAAGATAAGATCTGAAGAAACAAAATATCAAACTGGAGTTACCTGTCCATCCTACAGAGAAATGGTAAATCTAGCACAGTACCACTATGGCAAGCATCTACAATAGCATGGAGCCTAACCCCAGTAGGAAGAGGTCTGACAATTGTCGCATTGATCTCATCATCCACGATCATTCCCTGAGTCTCAAAATCCGAGGGACAGAGTGTTTCATCATATCCATCCACCTCATCTCCAGTGTAGTTCCTCTGTTGTGATCCATGACCAGAATAATGAAACACCAAGGAATCCCCAGCTTGACAACCTTGCACAAGCCAAAACATCGCCATTCTCATATTTTGTTTGGTTGGGCGCCGATAAGGATCAGATTCTTCTTCTGCAAGTTACAGTCACATAGAGATTAAGATCAGAACTTATCTGCATTACATGCTATGCACATTGTTCAATTACCTTCTAAAACAAACCATGGTGCATCAGCATAACCCCCGTTTTTGACTTTTTACAACCATATCTCATCATTGAAATTGTGGAACAACATGACATACTCAATTACTCATAATACAAAACTCAGTTGTTTATGGAAACATGAGAAAGATAACCCAAGTAAAGATTCTTAAATGTAATAGTAATATCACTTAATTGGTAATTACAGAATTAGTCAAAATATATATAACATTCAAATCAACAGAAACACATCAGTTTGTAAAAAGAAGATCGATGCTTTACTACCAATGCAGAATAATTCAACGATCCAATTGCAAAAGTTTGTAGGATAAGAACACAAGAACTAGTCTTTGCTGACCCATAAATTTAAAGTCTAATTAGAAAACAACCCATAAATTCAAACCACACGCAACATCAAAAAGACCAAACATTGAAGAAATGAGAATGGAGAGCTACCAGTGAGCATAAGAATGGAGGACTCGGGGAAGCTGAACTTGTTGACCAGCAAGTACTTCATACACTTGGCGTCGTTAATGCAGCCCTTGAGCTCGTGCCGGGAGCGCTTATACGACACGGCGCATATCAAAGCCCGCTTGCGTCCGTGAGCGGACGGAGGAGGCCCCGGCGGGGCGTGGTTGTAGGGAGAAGTGGAAGGAGTAGGTGGGCGGTGGAAGGAGGAGGAGGAGGAGGGCGCAGGAGGAAGAGCACGCGAGTCGGCGACGCGGGTGACGGCTTGGCAGACGGCGCAGCGGATGGTTTGAGCTCCAGGTGGCAGCTGCAGAGGCGTGCGGCAGCCTGAGCAGTCTACCAGCATCAACATGGTGGGTGACTGGTTGGTGAGATGAATTGAATTGAATTGAGAGATAGAATGATAGAATGTGAGAAATTGAGAATGAGGGAGTTAAGATTTTGAAAGAAAGGGAAGGAAAGAGATGGGTTTGATGAAGAATGAGATCATGTGGAGGGAGACTGGTTAAAAAGATGGTTTCTTTGACTTGTGGAAATGGCTGAGTGGGTCATGACTTGGGTTGGGAGGAAGGTGACGAGAAAAACGAGAGAAAAAAGAGAGAGGGAAGACAAATTTGACTATGCTTTAATTATTATTTGGATTGGACCAACAACACAATTGCCGAATAATATTATATTCTTAATTGCCAAAAAAGTATTAATATTCAAGAATATTTTCATTTTCTTAGATAAATTCATAGTTGACAATGGGATTCCATGCATAAGTCATTTTGGCTTGAGGATGTGACATGTCCCAGCGCTAATGGTAAGAATAGCTAATCTCTATCTAAATTTTTCTTTCATAAACAAAAAATAATAATATTTGCATTTTGCAATGTACCACCAAATTGAGAGATAGTGATTTTACATCTCATTTACACCTCATTTATCCTGAGATACAAAATCAGATGTAATATTCAAATAAAATCACATTATAAGTTAAAACTTTTGGATTAAAACATTATAAGTGAATTACACAAGATATATCAGATGTATATTTCTTCTAGAATCTTAGATGTAACTGTAAATATGACACGCTTTAAATAAGACCAAGCAAGACACTTCAAATTTCAAGATAACGTTTTTAGAGTTTTTCTTTACATTAGGAAATGTTTGGAATCTTCCATTTGGTGGAGGAGTGGTTGGCTGTTTATTCAAATCTTTTCTTTGGTGTAAATGTGGGCCGAAGCCCAACAAAAGTACACTTCTTTGGGTTATGCACAATTTGAGAGTCCTGGAAGAACAAGGAGGACAAAACCTTGACAGCTCTGCTACTCAACACTACTAAATTTAGTGTGTTTTTCTCTCTGGAGAAAGTGAGAGAAAACAAGAAAATGGTGGTGAAGCGGAGCGAAGCGCATTTGAGCAAGGATTCAAAGGTGGAAGTTTGCAGCAACGAAGACGGGTACAAAGGTGCATGGTTCCCAGCCATAATCCTTGACCCACAACCCTCAGATGGCACACCAAAGAAGAAAAGGAAGAGCCTTGGCAACTCAAGCAAGGCTCTGGTGCAGTACGAGACTCTGGTCTCCGACGATGACCCAAAAAAGCCACTCACTGAGCTCGTTGACGTGTGCTTCATCCGGCCAGTGCCTCCTCCTGACAATCCTGACCAGCCCTTCGAGCCCGCAAACGTCGTAGACGCCTTTTACCAAGAAGCTTGGTGGGTGGGGGTTGTGATGAGGTTTGAGGATGACAAGTATACGGTGGGTTTCCAAAACCCACCTGATCTGCTTGAGTTAAGGCGCTCTGAGCTGCGGCCTCATTGGGATTTTCTAGACGGCGTATGGGTTCGAGCCCGGAAGGAGGTACTAGTTCTACATTTTAATAATGCATGTGGGTTTGTTTTTTAATACAGGATTTGTACTTGGTTTCACGATTTAAGAACATGCAGGTTGTTTATTGTACATTGGCCTTGCCTTTGTTGTTCTGCTTTTAGATTCTTCTTTTTTCCTTAAAAAGATTTATATTTTCCTAAAAAGATGATCTTTTTATGTTGCAAGGCCAACGATCTCAGTGAGTATCATTATCCGTGTTCATGTTTTTTTAATACCGGTTGTCATGAGTATCATTGGTTCACTTGTTTATTCTATCGATTTTCCTGAATTATCAACCAAAGTTGTTATTTTTATTGCTTGTTGTCCTTGGTCCGAACCAGTACTTGATATCAGGTTTGTTTGTGCTTTCTAATTTTTCTCTGGCACTTCTCTGATATTGTGGTGTTTGTTAAGTAAGTCCCCCTCCCCCTAAATCGTATTTGGGCAAGTTAAGTTAGACGGTCTTATTGTGAACACAATCTTTTACCATGAATTAAATGATTACTAATTGTGTGAACATTTGTACTATTGAGTATTTAAGTGCTATCGATGGCCAATGGTGCGTTAGCCACAGCATCTAGCTAGGTCTGATGCAGTCTGCTTCTCAATATAGATATTTAACTCAAAAGATCTTTTCTTTCATGTCTTCTTTTGTTTTGTTTTTTGTTTTTTGTATTTCAAATAAGGAACTTGTGATTTATGGAGTTTTCAGTTTGGATATTGAGGTCTTTACTTATATGTTTGCAAGGTCATGCCTTTTCAGTTCATTCATTTATCTCATTTGCAATATATCTGGATTCCTATTATGAGGGATGATAGAAATTTCTATATGCTGTGCTTCTAATAGAAAGAAAACTGATATTTCTCACTAATGGTTCAAAGAGGATGGCGGGATCATTTTTCAGCCCTGGGACAGCAGTGGAAGTGAATCTCTACAAAGAACATCCATTCGGTGCTTGGTTCCCAGCAATTTATCTTGGTGAACTAGGGGCCAACTATTTCTTGCTTCAATATAAGAGCTCAAACAACTGTGATGTTAAAGTGGTCGTAGGTGGCAAACAGATTCGGCCTCAGCCTCCAAGGTTGGCTGAAAGAGATTTTAACTTGATGGAAAAGGTGGATGCATTCTTTGATATGGGTTGGTGGGTCGGCAAGATTATAAAAGTTCTTACAGGAAAGAAGTATCTGGTCTGTTTAAAATTGACAGAGGAGGTGAAGCAATACAGTCAGTCAGAATTGAGGCGTCACAAGTACTGGACGGATGGAAGATGGGTTACTATGATCAATGGAAAACGGGTTACTATGATCAATAGAAACTGGGTTACAATGATCAATGGAAACTGGGTTCCTTACTTTAAGGTATGTGTATTTTTCTCTTGTTTTATGTTGGGAAAAGGGCCGGGGTGTGAGGGTGGTGTGATGACTTGTTACTTTATGGGATATGATGGCAAACATGTTTGGATCACCCTGTCTTGGAAATATAATAATTAGGATGCAATTTTATAAGGTAAGTTTAAGTTTCTATGCTGTGAACATACATGGGCTCAAATTATTTGTGGTGGCTAAATTTTTGGCCTTTAGTTTCAGGAAGGTCACTTTAGCAGGGATTGTGAAGTACGATCAAAGCGTGCATGCGGGAGTTCCAGGAGTTCTGAGTTAGCTGTAGCACTTGAATGTTCAGGTGCTACCAAGGATAATAATGAAGAAAAAACACCTTGTTTGAGGATTTCGTGGAAGAATCAGTCGGAGGACTTGAGTCCTTGCATTGATAAATCACCTTATGGAAAGACCAAAAAGAAACTAAAAATTAATCAAAAACCTAACGATGATGCAACCATTTTAGGTCTTTCCAAGAAGTTAATATGGGGACATTCAGAAGACTCCTTATCTTTTGCACAATTATTTCCAAGGAGCGAAGAAGCCCCAGTTAGAGATGGTGTGGTAAGTGAACTCTCGTAAAAGTGTTGTTGATATATATTCTCCTATTGCTGAGTGTTCCTTCGGGGTAAACAAAATCATGAGTCAAGTCTTCCCTCTCCGAACCTCATTAACTTGCTCTCTATGAATTTATAAGTTGATAGCATCTGAGACTGCCATTTGAAAATAAGAAGTGCTATATACAAAAAATGCAAGAGACGCATTATTTTTCCCTCTGGTTTTGTTTCTTCCTGAGACCTGATGGTCCTGATTAGAATGCATTTTATTCCTATTGCAGAAGACTAAGCAACAGCAGGCTGGAGGACTGGACAATCAAGCAATAGTTTCTCTTAAACGAAAAGGTAAAGTACGGAATTCTCAAGGTGATATCCCTTGGCCAAGAGTGAGATATGAGGGGAGGGGCAGGCCACTGAAATTGCCTGGTGAAAAAATCAATAGCCAGAGGCATATATCCACACTGTTTACATTACATGATATTATTTCTATATTAACATTTTGTGATCCACATAAAACAAATGTGTATAATTTTTTACAGTCAAGAAGGGCAGTGAAATCGAAAAGGCTGATGAAGAAGATGTTGATGATGAGTACGGAGTAGACAACATTGAATCTTTTGGTACAGTGTCTAAACTAACAGGGGGATCTCATGCTGACACATTATGTCTGCTCCCCATGGAGGTATGTCTGAAGCCCGTATGCTATGCTTCTTCTCTATCTCTCTACATATAAAAACTGCAGTCTACACTAAGCTTTGGGGTAAAAATGCAAGACCAGTGTGCTTTCCATCAAACAAATGTAAGACCAAAATGATGACGGGGAATAAGACTTTTCTGTTCAAAAGAAAGGGATGATTCTCCTGTTAGTTAACTGGGTACATGCTAATTTGGTGATTAAAGTAGCCATGGTTTGAGATACAAAGTGGCGTCTTATTTATTTATTTATATTATTTTATTTAAATAAATTTATATATTAAAAAAATGTTTGAAATAGTGTTACATAAAACAAGAGAGCTCAATTATACCTCAGAGGGTGCTGTAAAAGTGAAAGGAAGGACTAAGATGGCCTGTGCCCATAATTCTAGGAATATTTAATGTTGACCTTACTAGAAAAAGACAATTATTAATAAAAAAAACTATGGTATTTTATTTTAATTTTGTCTAGAATTAATTCAAAAAATGTGTTCAACTTTACTTAATGTCTGGAATAAGTACGAATTTGGAGGCATCCTATTGAGATTTATTTCCCTCTAACCCAAATTTGTTGATCATGCTATTTCTTATTAATTCATTCAGGAGTTTGAACGGAATGAAGATGGAGCGAGCAATGAATTGCATGTGATAAAAAGGTTGGATTGGACAGGTACGAGTGGCTAACAACCTGAATTAAGCGCAATGGAATAGAAGACTTGTAGCCTTAATAAGTTCTATTTTTTGCAGGTGAGAAGCAGAATGGAACTGGAGTTGTTGCTCAAGTTGAATTGACTAAGACTCAAGTTGCAAATGATAATGGTATGGTACATCACAACCTGGAAAAACCTTTAGTTTATGTAAAAATAATAAAGGAACTCATGTGCAATTTAATTTGAATGCTCTCTTCCACTGGTATGCTTTTGCTTTTGTGTTTTATAATTTTTTGCCATGAAAAAGATACAAGTTAATTACAACATTTATGGGTGATTAGGAAAATGAAATTGGAAGAGTCAATAAATAGAGGTAGTGAAACATAATTAAGAAAGAATGATTTTGCAATTAAAGAAACACACAGACTTTTGGTAATACTTAGTGTAGATTCTGCAACTGAATCATGTGTGAGGGAGCTACATTTAAATCCCTTAATATTTTTCTATTGTTAAAATGGGCCAATAAGAAAAAGTACAACATATTGGTAGATGAACAGAAAAAAAATGTAAAAATATAAAATTGGGATGTACTTATCCTTTTCTCACTTTTTTACCTGTTGGTAGTAATTTTTTAATCTTATTTACTGTTTTCTGCGTGGTATAAAATTCATACCTTTCTTAAAATCTCAGGTTTTGAAGATGCAATGTCCGAAGCAGAAACTGAAGATTCTGCAATGGATATTGAGAAAATAATAGAGGGCTTAAATAAGCTATTGAGAAAGTTTTCAAAGTATTGTTTTGGTTTTGGTTTTGGTTTGTTTGATTAACATCGAGGTTTGTTCTAGGTAACCCTACTGGGATTTCCAACAAACAAAATGAGGTCGGAGGAAGACAGGTTGAAACTGGGGTAACAGGTGACACTGAGCAACAAGACAATCCACTTTGCCTTTCTGAAAAGTTCTCCGGTTGGGAAAAAAATTGTAACCATGGATTAGACTTAACATAATAGGGATATGCTTATCCTTTTCACTTTTATCTTGTGTTGTAAAAAATTTCATGTCTTTCTTAAATTTGCAGGTTCTGAAGAAGCGATGAGAGAGACGGAAACTGTGGATTCTGCAATGGATTACTTGACAAAAGTTCAGGTGACTGTGACTGGAGTATCTGCAACAGCATCTGCCCATGATCAACCTTTATCACTGTACGTAGATGAAATGCATTCTATAAAAGCCAAAGAGTGCTCAAGTAAGCTATTGTGAAAATTTTCAATGGATTCCTTTGGCTGTAGTTAGTTTGACTAATATCAAGATTGTGTTCTCTAGGTAACTCTGCTGGGACTGCCAAGCAACAAAATGAGGTTGGGGGAGCACAAGTTGAGCAACAAGACTGTCCACATTCGCCTTTTGTGAGAAGTTCTCCATTTTGGAAAAGTATTGAATCCATGGAAGTATTCAAAAGATTTCCGCAATGGCCACATTTTCATCCTCTGATAAAGTGTAAAGCGGTTTGTCGTGAAGGATCCGCGCTTGGAAATATGATAACCTTTGCCTCCTTGGTGGAGAAGACTTCCAAGTTGCAAGTTGGCGATCCTAGAGACTTATTTGATAGCAATTTAGAGGCACTAGTTGACTTGGAAATGTTGGGATTTGATGTCACGGCAGTACAGCATCGTCTGAAGGAATTGATTGAAATGAAAGTTAAGTTGGGGCAGCTTGAGAACCAATCAAAAGAAGTTGACATTCAGATCACGGAGTGTACTTTTGACAGAACCAGAAACAATGAAACAATCAGTCGGATTGATAAGGAGATCAAGGACTTGAAGGAAAAACGGGGGACCCTGATGTCAATCGATGTGGCCAAAGGTTCTGAAATTAGCAAGCTGCAATCAGAAGCAAATGCTATCACTGAAGGCATTCAGAGCATCCATCATGATTTTGAGAAATTAGCTGCTGCAGCATGGTGATTGTTATGATTCTGATGGATGACACCCTTTAGATTACCACTCCTTTGGCTAACCCTGGACACTGATATAATATCTCCCTTTTGAATGTAATGATGACGTGATACCAAACTGTTCTGTAGTTTATTATGACAGCCATTAGCCCTAGAATGCTGGTAACAAACAATTATCTGTATGTACTATGTACTACTATATCCTCAGTGTTATGAATGTGGCCGAAGCCCAACAAAACTACACCAGTATAGCTTTGGGTCTAGGGACAACCAAAACATCCAAATTCCAATCCAACAACTCTCGGTGGGAGAACTAAAGCCTGTCGTTTCCAACAAAACTTGATCTACACGACAAATCGTTCAAATTTTACGATCCGTCGTTTACCTAGAGATATGAGAGTCTTGGAGCGATGAAACGTTTATGATCGAAGGACCAAAAAAAAATCGTACTTTTCTCCCAAGACTTGACCTTGACGGCTCTGCTTAAACACTACTAAATATAGTGCGTTTGTCTCTCTGGAGAGTGAGAGAAAACAAGTAAGAAATGGTGGTGAAGCGGAGCGAAGCGCATTTGAGCAAGGATTCAAAGGTGGAAGTTTGCAGCAACGAAGAGGGTTACAGAGGTGCATGGTTCCCTGCCATAATCCTTGACCCACAACCCTCAGATCTCTCAGCGAAGAAGAAAAGGAAGAGCCTTGGCAACTCAAGCAAGGCTCTGGTGCAGTACGAGACTCTGGTCTCCGACGATGACCCAAACAAGCCACTCACTGAGCTCGTTGACGTGTGCTCCATCAGGCCCGCGCCTCCTCCTGACAATCCTGACCAGCCCTTCGAGCCCGCAGACGTCGTAGACTCCTTTTACCTTGAAGCTTGGTGGGTGGGGGTTGTGATGAGGTTTGAGGATGACAAGTATACGGTGGGTTTCAAAAACCCACCTGATCTGCTTGAGTTAAGGCGCTCCAAGCTGCGGCCTCATTGGGATTTTCTGGACGGCGTATGGGTTCGAGCCCGGAAGGAGGTACTAGTTCTACATTTTAATAATGCATGTGGGTTTGTCTTTTTAAACAGGATTTGTACTCGGTTTATGCTTGCATGCGCTTTCTTTTGTTTATTTATGAATTTTCTTTGGAGCTTTCTACCATTGGTTTTCATGATTTAAGAACATGCAGGTTGTTTATTGTACATTGGCCTTGCCTTTGTTGTTCTGCTTTTAGATTCTTCTTTTTTTTTTTTTTCTTCAAAAGATTTATATTTTCCTACAAAGATCATCTTTTTATGTTGTTTCACTTTTTAAGAGCAGTTTATCCGTGTTCATGTTTTTTTAATACCGGTTGTCATGAGTATCATTGGTTCTCTTGACTATTCTATTGATTTTCCTGAAATATCAACCAAAGTTGTTATTTTATTGCTTAGGGAATTGATGATGTGATGATCCGAACCAGTACTGGATATCATGTTTGTTTATGCTTTCTAATTTTTTTTCTTCTGGGTTTTGTGTTTCTTAAATAAGTCCCCCCTCCCTCTAAATCATATTTGGGCAAGTTAAGTTAAACGGTTTTATTGTGAACTCAATCTTTTACCATTAATTGATGAAATTTTACAGAAAACAGATACTTTTAGTAATCTGTCTATCAGTATCAATTTACTTATAAAAAGATCCATGGTTCTGCGTTTGCTATCTTTTTCTTTCTAAAGCAAAAAATGGTGCACTAAAACTTGAATGATTATTAATCATGTGAACATTTGTAATATTAAGTATGGCACTAAAACTTGGGGTATTTCAAATTACGAACTTGTGATTTTCTGTAGTTTGAAGTTTGGATTTACTGAGATCTTTACTTATATGTTTGCAACTTCGTGCCGTCTCAGTTCATTCATTTATCTCATTTGCAATATATCTGGCTTCCTTCTATTTTTGAGATATGATACAAATTTCTATATGCTATGCTTTTGAGAGGAAGAAAACTGATCTTTGTCACTAATGGTTCAAAGAGGATAGAGGAGACAATTTTCAGCCATGGGACAGCAGTGGAAATAAATCCCAACGAAAACAATCTATTGTATGCTTGGTTCCCAGCAATTTATCTTGGTGAACTAGGGGTTAACTCTTTCTTGCTTCAATATAAGAGCACAAACAACTGTGATGTTAAAGTGGTTGTAAATGGCCACCAGATTCGGCCTCAGCCTCCGAAGTCAGGCAAAAGAGATTTTAACTTGATGGAAATGGTGGATGCATTCTATGATATGGGTTGGTGGGTTGGAGAGATTACAAAAATTCTTACAGAAGAAAAGTATATGGTCCGTTTAAAATTCACAAAGCAGGTAAAGGAATGCAGTCCTTCAGAATTGAGGCCTCATGTGGAATGGACGGAGAGAGGATGGATTACAAAGACCAATGGAACATGGGTTGATTGCTATAAGGTATGCATATTTTTCCGTTGTTTTATATTGGGGAAAAAGAGAGAGGGAGAGGAGAGGGGGTTGCGCGGTTGTCATGGCTTGAGTCTTTGTGGGTATAGTTGTAAACATGTTTGAATCATCCTCTGTCTTTGAAATATAATCATTAAGATGCAATTTTATCAGGTAAATTTAAGTTTCTATGCTGAAAAGCATACATGGGCTCAAATTATTTGTGGGTGGCTAAAGTTTTGGCCTTTCGTTTCAGGATGCTCACTTTAGTGTGGATTATGAAGTACAATCAAAGCGTGCATGCGAGAGTTTCAGAAGCTCCGAGGTAGCTACAGCACTTGAAAGTTCAGGTGCTACCAAGGATAATAATGAAGTAAAAACAGCTTGTTCAAGGATTTCATGGAAGAATCAGTTGGAGCACTTGAGTCATTGCATTGATAAATCACCTTATGGAAAGACCAAAAAGAAACTAAAAATTAATCAGAAACCTAATGATGATGCAACAATTTTACGTCTTTCCAAGAAGTTAACATGGGGACATCCAGAAGACTCCTTATCTTTTACACCATCATTTTCAAGGAGAACGCCAGTTAAAACATCAAAAAAAGAAGCCCCGGTTAGAAAGGGTGCGGTAAGTGATCTGTCAAAACAAATGTTGTTGGTATATATATTCTCCTATTGCTGAGTGTTCCTTTGGGGTAAACAAAACCATGACTCAAGTCTTCCCTCTCAAAACCTCATTAACTTGCTCTCATTCTATGAATTTTATAAGTTGATAGCGTTGATAGCATCTGAAGACTGTCATTTGAAAGTAAGAAGTGCTATATATACAAAAAAGAAAAAGAAAAAGAAAAAGAAAAATCAAAGAGATGCATTATTTTTTTCTCTGGATTTGTTTCTTCTGACACCTGATGGTCCTGATTAGAATGCATTTTATTCCTTTTGCAGAAGACTAAGCAACAACAGGTTGGAGAACTGGACAATCAAAAGATCATTTCTTATAAACAAAAAGGAAAACCACGAAATTCTCAAGGTGATATCCCTTGGCCAAGAGTGAGACATGAGGGGAGGGGCTGGCCACTGAAATTGCCTGGTGAAAATATCACTAGCCAGAGGCATATATCCACAGTGATTAACATTACATGATATTATTTCTGTATTAACATATTCATTGTGTAATCCACATAAAACAAATGTGTATAAATTGTTGCAGTCAAGAGGGGCAGTGAAATCGAAAATGCTGATGAAGAAGATGTTGAAGATGAGTATGGACTGGACAACATTGAATCTTCTGGTATAAGGTCAGATTCTGAGCTAACAGGGGGATCTCATGCTGGAACATCATGCCTTCTCCCCGTAGAGGTATATCTGGAGCCTGTATGTTATGCTTCCTTCTATATCTCTTTACATATCAAAACTGCAGTCTGCATTAAGCTTTGGGGTAGAAAGGCCAATATGATGACAAGGAATAAAACATTTATGTTCAAGAGAAAGGAATGATTCTCCTGTTAGCTAACTGGATACATGCTAATTTGGCAATTAAAGTAGTCATGGTTGAAATACAGAGTGGCCTCTTTTTTTTTAATTATATATATATATATATTTATATATTTATATAGCAGTGTTACATAAAACAAGAGAGCTTAATTATACTTCAGAGGTAAAAGTGAAAGGAAGGACTAAGATGGCGCATGCCCATAATTCTAGAAATCTTTAATATTGACCTTACTAGAGGATTTTTTTAAAATTTTTTTGTAAGACAATTGTTAATAGAAAAAACTGATGTTTTATTTCAATTTTATCTATAATTAACTCAAAATGTGTTAAGTTTTACCTAATCTCTGGAATCAGTATGGATTTTGAGGCATCCTATTGGGATTTATTTCCCTCTAACCCAAGTTTGTTGATCATCATATTTCTTATTGATTCATTCAGGAGGTTGAACGGAATGAAGATGGGGTGAGCAGTGAAATAAAAGGGAAGGGAAAACTGCCTGAATATCTTGTTGAACACCCAAAAGATCCAGCAACAGGTGTGTATAATGTGTCAGAGCTACACAATTCTCGATAAATGTGTATATTTTGAAAATCTAATTTGTACCAGCATATGGGTGAGGCACATAATGGCGTTGGATCTTTTGCTGCAGGTCATACGAATGATATATTTGAATTGCCTGTAATAAGAATGTGGGATTTGACAGGTATATGAGTAGTTAACAACCTGAATTAAGCACAACGGAATAGAAGACTTGTGGCATGAATAAATTCTATTTTTTGCAGGTGAGAAGCACAACGGAACTGGAGTTGTTTCTCAAGTTGAATCGACTAAGACTCCAGTTGTCAATGATAATGGTATGGTACATCAGAATCTGGAAAAACCTTTAGTTTATGTAAAAAGAATTACAGGAACTCGTGTGCAATTTAATTTGAATGCTCCCCATGACTGGTATGCTTTTGCTTTTGTATTCTATAATTTTTTGCTGTGAAAAAGATACGAGTCAATTACAACATTTGGATGAGTGATTAGGAAAATGAAATTGGAAGAGTCAAGAAATGGAGGTAGTGAAACATAATAAAGAAACCATGATTTTGCAGTTCAAGAAATACACTGATTTTGGTAATACTGAGTGTAGATTCTGCAACTGAATCATGTGTGAGGGAGCTACAATTAAGTCCCGTAAGTTTTTTTCTATTGTCAAAATGAGTCAATAAGGAAAAGTACAACATATTGGTAGAAGAAAAAAAAAAGGAAAATAATTTGGATTTACTTATCCTTTTCTCACTTTTTAAAATGTTAGTAGTAATTGTTTAATCCTATTTATTGTTATCCTGCGTAGCATAAAATTCATACCTTTCTTAAAATCTGAGGTTTTGAAGATGCAACAGTTGAAGCAGAAGCTGAAGATACAGCAATGGATATTGAGAAAATAATAGAGGGCTTAAGTAAGCAATTGAGAAAGTTGTCAAAGTATTTCTTTGGCTTTGGTTTATTTGATTAACATTAAGGTTGTGTTGTAGGTAACCCTGCAGGGTTTTCCAGCAAACAAAATGTGGTCAGAGGAAGACAGGCTGAAACTGGTGTAACAGGTGACACTGATCAACAAGACAGTCAAACACTCTCCCTTTTCTAAAAAGTTCTCCAGTTGGGAAAAAAAATTGAAACCATGGATGTATTCGAAGTGTTGCTAGACCAAAAAAAAATGTTAGCTTAACATAATAGGGATATGCATTTCCTTTATTGTTTTTCCCTTTTGGAAGTACTTGCTTATCCTATTCTTTTTTATCTTGTGTTGTCTAAAATTTCTTGTCTTTCTTAAATTTGCAGCTTCTGAAGAAGTGATGAAAGAGACAAAAACTGTGGATTCTGCAATGGATTACTCGACAAAAGAACTTCAGGTGGCTGTGACCGGAATATCTGCAACGGCATCTGCCCATGATCAACCTTTATCACTGTGCATAGATGAAATGCATTCTGTAAAAGCCATAGAGTGCTCAAGTAAGCTATTGTGAAAATTTTCAATGGATTCCTTTGGCTGTCATTAGTTTGACTAATATCAAGACTCTGTGTCTAGGAAACCCTGCCAGGACTGCCAACCAACAAAATGATGTTAGAGGAACACAAGTTGAGCAACAAGACAGTCCACATTTGCCTTTTGTGAGAAGTTCTCCATTTTGGAAAAGTATTGAATCCATGGAAGTATTCAAAAGATTTCCGCAAAGGCCACATTTTCTTCCTCTGATGAAGTGTAAAGCAGTTTGTCGTGAAGGATCCGCTCTTGGAAATATGATAACCTTTGCCTCTTTGGTGGAGAAGACTTCCAAGTTGCAAGTTGGCAATCCGAGAGACTTATTTGATAGCAATTTGGAGGCACTAGTTGACTTGGAAATGTTGGGATTTGATGTCACGGCAGTACAGCATCGTCTGAAGGAATTGATTGAAATGAAAGTTAAGTTGGGTCAGCTTGAGAACCAATCGAAAGAAGTTGACATTCAGATCACGGAGTGTACTCTTGACAGAACCAGAAACAATGAAACAATCAGTCGGATTGATAAGGAGATCGAGGACTTGAAGGAAAAACGGGCAACCCTGATGTCAATTGATGTGGCCAAAGGTTCTGAAATTAGCAAGCTGCAATCAGAAGCAAATGCTATCACTGAAGGCATTCAGAGCATCCATCATGATTTTGAGAAATTAGCTGCTGCAGCATGGTGATTGTTGTGATTCTGATGGATGACCTTTGAGATTAGCACTCTTTTATCCAACCCTGGAATGGTTCGGAGCTAGGGTTGTCCATGGAAACTGATATATAATATTTATACCCTTTTGAATGTAATGTAATGCTGGAAGTGATAGCAAACTGTTGTTTTTTTGTAACATATATTTGCCCTAGAATGCTGGTAACAGTTATCTGTACTACCATATCCTCAGCCAGTATTAGACTTAATGCTACTCAAGACATATTTATAGATCGGTTTACTACCTATATCACTATCTCTTGGTTTCCTATAAAATGTCTTGTCCACAATTTTTTCCTGGTAGAAAAGCTTCTGGTTCCGTTCAGCAAGTTATGAGCTTTTTATCTGCTAGAAAGGCAGAGCGGTGGTAAAACTAGAAAAGTTAAAAGAAGAAAAAACTCACTCTAAGTAGGGCTGAGGTTGCTCTTCAGCTTTTATAAGCATGAAATTTGAAAGAAGGTACGCTTCTTTGGAAAGCCCCATGACACACTTCAAATTTTCTATTCAGAAAGTAAATGGCCACCATCCACATATCCATCATGACGCGAAAGAATATGAACTTTTTCCACTTAAAACTGCCAAAGAATCATGGTGCTCAACCTAAACAAGTTAAATAACCATTATGAACAACCCAGTACGTAAAATGAAAACAGGGCTTTTGGGAACTGCCCTGTGTTTTTTTTTCTTACAAGGGGACACAACACTGCTTGGACCCCTTTACCTTTCTTCATCAAGAGGAGCACCTTTGCAGCTAAAAGATTGATCATTCCTCCTTGTGGACTTTGAAGCCATATATTCTCCGAACATAATTCTGACTTGCCTTCTGGGGTTTAAGATGGCCGTAGGTCAAGAAAAAAGGTGAGGAAATGTGGTTCCAAAATATGCTCCATCAATTTCTAAGAGTGTTTGTCAAGGAAACATTGAAAAACTGCTGTTCAACAAAACATAACTGAAGTCATTTGCAAAAGTCATACATATTTTATTACAAGGATACGATCTTGGTGTCTGGATTGTGGGGCATAAATGTCTTCACACTTGGGACAGTAGATTTTGACAGTACTTAACTTTGGGATGTCTGACTGGCCAACAGGCAGACATCGTTGTTTATTGCAGTGAATTCTTGGACATCTGCCAAAGTCATAGTTCCTGTACTTCTCCAACTGAATTGCACACTGTTGCATTAGGAAGCCTGAAATCCAACATCATGAAAAAACCATATAAAGTTGCATTGTTAAACACCTTACCATTGCAGACAATCCTTTGTTAGTAGCTATGTATCTGCCATGAATTAAACCATAGAGCATCTCCGCTGCGGATTCGATCACATTGTTCTGTTCATCATCAGTTAAAGTACCATCTGTTGTTGATCCCAATGGAGAACAAATTATTATTCATGTTCAAACATCATTTCTTACAGGTTACATAAGTAGTTATTGATTTCATATTACAGATAGGCAAATATCTTACCATTGGAAGACTCAACATCCAAAATTAAGTCCAGTGCATAATCATAGAATGGGATTTGATTTCTTAAACCAGAACGGTTGAAATCATCCAGGATGTAGTCGTCGTCCACTTCACAAAAGAATTCATTCCCTTTCTGATTGCAGAACCATGATATCCAAGATGCATCTTCATCATCAAGGCATCTAACATCTGAACCTTTGCAACTTGTTTCAGCTGATTCCCCTGCACAATAAAGAAAAAAAAACTATCTGAAAGCCACACAATAAAGAAAAGAAAACTATAAATATATTCAGCAAGAATGTAACCTTCATATGATCAAAATGAGAACCAAAATTGTTAAACTAAGATGGGCTAGAGCGATAACTCTATTTCAACAAAAGATTATTTGGCAGCATGACCACTTAGATGAGAAAAGTCAATAGCTTGACACCAAATACAGAACCTCTTCAAGATATGTACATGAATTAGTCTGTCCAAACAAGTTTAAAACTGATTAGATAAAACATACGAGGAAGTCGAATAACTTCAATAACAGGCCTCACAAATCAAAAGACAGAGTAGAAGAGCAAGTATCTTTGTGTAAAAACATCATAACATTGTGCCAAAACAAAAAAACATCTTATCATAACATAACATTATACATATGAATTACAGCAAAACCCCAGTATTAGGAAAATAATAATAATTATTATTATATATGATAATATGATGGATTGTTATGAGGTTTATCATATAATAAATGCATGTTATTATGCATTGAAAGTGAACCTGACCCTGATCATAGGATGCATCAATATTGCGATAATTGGCAGCAAGTGAGGTAGAGGTAGAGGGAGCCAAAGATTTGTCTTTGAGTCGATTGGGATTCAAAGCCGGTTCAGAACGTGATCTAATTACACCTCGCTCATCTTTATTTTTCATTCTCTCTCTCTCTCTCTCTCTCTCTCTCTCTCTCAAATGTTAATGCACCACTAATTAACCTTCAAAACAAAGTTTGGATTTTTCCTACACTCAAGTTTCGATCATGCATCGATGGCGATTTCAATGTACATTTAGATCTGCCCTGCAGTGGCAATCAAAGAGAGAAGACAAAAGGAAAAAATGAAACAAAAAAACCTTTTATTTATACATTTTTTTAACAAAGCCATATTGTAAATTATTCTAATATACGAGAGGAGGCGAATTAAAAAATTATATTAGATAATGTTACTTAATAGTGTTTATTTATTTGACAGAGGGACTCGAATCTAAACCTTGATAGCAAAGAGAACGATCCTTACCAACTCCACCAATCCTCTTTGGCCAAATTGACTTTTATAGTGTGTTTACTAATCAAAAATTAGAATTTCATTAGGAATTGAAATTCTACATAATTCAATTACGCATTAGTAAATATGCCATTAAAACCTTATAAAAGATCCTATTTTAGTTGGGTCACATCGTCACATCCTGCTGATTGGTAATTTTGTTCCATGTTTCGGCCCTACTATTAAGGGTAGTATTGACTTTTCAGTTTTGCAACATGTCGTAAAATTTTTCGATTGATATGTGTTTGCCTAAGCTGTGATCCCTCTCCACATCAAATCCAACGATTAAAAATCATCCCCAGAGTCAGATTACCGTTCGACGAAACGATCTGACCAAGATAGAGATGGGAGAGATGTGATCGACGGCAGGAAAAAAGGCTAGGCTTTCTCCGTCCTCTCTCCTCTCAAATGGCAACAAGCAAGAAGAACCACGGGAGTGATGGGAGCTCACACATTTTCAACTCTGATCCCATTTGACCACAACCCCACCAATTCGTTGTCTTTTTGTTTGGTAAGCCTTCCAATTCTCTAATTTTCCAATTCATAAAAATAGCGAGAATTTCATAAAGCAAAAAGAAAATTTTGATTCTGACGTCAAGAAGTTGAATTGAAAGAATAAAGTTTTAATCTTGTAGAAAAATGCAACCATTGACTACACATGTTTGGAATTTGAAGCAGCCGGAAACCCTTTTTTGCAATATTGAAAAGAACCAATTCACACAAAGATAGAAATCAAACGAAAAAATTTATGTTTCTTTATGGAAAAAGATTGTTGGGAGAGAAGAAATTAAGGTTTTTGATGTTTAGTGAATGTATATTTGTATATGCCAATGTGTATAAAATTTTGTCTGGTTATGCGTTTTTTGTCTCATAGTAGAATTGTGTAATATTTAAGGACTTGTAGGGATTCCGTGATTGATTTTTTAGTCTGTCAATGTAGTTTGGAGGGAGTTGCTCGGGGGAGCTGGGGAATTTGGGGCAGAAATGGGGTGTATCCGGTTGACACCGAAATTCTGGGGCCAATCTCTTCTTTGTGCAAGTCAGGTATGATAATAGAGTAAACATGATGTAACATCCATGACTAATGGGTAAAGCTCACTTTTTTGGTATGTAATCATATGGATGGCATTGAACTTCATAGAAATTCTTTGTAAGAAAGTAAGTTTTCAAGCGTTGGATATGGCATTTCATTTTCTTGGTGTAGTCTTTCCATAGCTTAGCTTTGAAGCCTGGTATCCAAATGTATGGTATCCCCTCCTCCTGCTTCCCTCTTCTCTGTATTTTACATTATGATTGCGATCAGGCAATTAAGAGTCATGAAGACTGTTATGTGTCCTCCACATAGTTAGCTTGAATGTATATATATTTTTTTGGTTACAGTAGTTAGTTTGATTATATAGTACTTAGTGTTTGGGGTTGAGGATGTTAACAAGATTTTAGATGGATATCGCCTTCATCCCCTTTTCTAACTCATTTATCATCAATAAATTATGTGCTTCTTACCCAAAAAAAAAAAACTGACTTAATTTGAGGTTATACTATGTGCAATTTAGTTTCACCGCGAGTCTAATAGTTCACTATAAAATACTGGAGCCTGTTGCATGTGTCCCCATCCATGTATGCACCCTCACACAACACTGACCGAAAGGCAGGCATATGCGCTCATATGACTTATGATCATATTGTTGTGGCGTAATTGTGGATTTATTTTTTCTTTCATTAGGCAGATAGTGGTCAGCACTGCAAGGGATGTAGATTTGGCTGGTCTAATGGTAGGTGTATAGAATAGTGATAGTTTGTATGTCTCACCGTTTTCTTTTTGCCTTTACGTCATTTGCTTTGTACCACTGGGAAAATAGGATTGCAACTCCAAATAACTAAAATTTATTCAAATAGGATTGTGATTTCTTAACACACATTCACCACACTAGTTTATTGTTTTATTTTGTCCCAGCAAGGAAAGTTCAGACATGCTGTCTTTTGATCATTGGCGAATCATAAGCAGTTAGGATTTTGGCCTCTAAATGATTTAGTTGTCTTTATCTGTTGCTCTTTCCTTTATAACTTCTGATTCTTATTTCTTCAAAATTATGATTATTATCTGCACCATGCAGGTTCTTATGAAGGCTTGAGTATTTGACTGGCTAGGGGAAGAAAAAATTTGTACGCAAGTTCAAGTAGCATTAGTGCATATCTCACCACTCCCTTCAATGTGATCAAAACAAGATGTCAAATTCCCTGATCAGCCTTGAGGTATCAGTTATGTTTTGTGGTTAATTTAATTATAGTTAGTTTCAAGTAACTTTCAGTTGTGAGTGTGGAACACAAGCTTTTGCAAGCATCAAATGCTGTATAATGTGTTGTTAGTGCACTTACTGTTACCTGAACAAGGCTCAACGAGTCAGCTGTTGTGCATATGAACACTGATCACATAGGTGCACAGGCATTTGTATCATGGAGGGGTTTTTACAATCCTATTGCTGTTTTATGTATGCACCCTTGACTACCATTTTGTTTAAATGTTGTCACATAACAGAGTATTTTAAGTCTTGTGGACAAAATTGAGGGGCTATTATCAGAAAATATACATTGATTGTTATTTCAAACTGACCTTTCAAACTTCTTCGCCAAGATGGGCAAGGGAAATTCTATATAGCAATTTTCATTTCAATTTGTTATATTTAATATGGGCATCACATTCATGTGTTGCATATGGTTGTATTACTCATTGGCCGACAGTTGGCTGTGATAGCAAAAGAATTTTCTGATTTCAATCTATAATGTTTGTTGTGAACTTTAGGTCAATGAATGCTTGGATGCAATTCGTAGCCTGTGGATGGATGAAGATGCCCAGGGGATGTTCAAAGATAGCAGTCTTTTGGATTACACTCCATAATCCAGCTTCCGCTCTTACTTTTCCAGTATTTGTGAAAGACCATTTCAAAGGACTGAGAAGAAACAGGAAGTTGCTAGCATGTTAGTAGAGAAAAAGGATCGCCTTCAGATGGGCAGCATGATAAACTTGCAGTGATCTATTTTTCCTATCTTATCTAATTTGTTGAACTGATTAGGGCATTTCCATGTCATAATAATGATTTGGACGAGAATTTGTGATATGTTTTCATGTAATATGTGTATATACATATAAAGATATTGAAAAGGAAGTTTTTATGATGTCTTTTTCTATTTTTCCCTTCGCAATATCGGGGAAAGAGGGGGAATAAAATTTTCTTCCAATATTTATCGACGGTTTTCTTGTACGATGCCAATAGTAGTTTTAGCCGCAGTTAGAGACGGGTTTTTTCGTGGGTAAAGACTTTTTCCCGTATTGGGACATTAAAATAGTCACTAGAGGTACAAAAACTGTAGCAAAAGATAAAGAATCGTCGTAACAAATCAGTACTGTCACATATTCTCTGATTGAGCTACCTGTGGTGAAAAATATGCATGTTCCTGATGAAAAGATGGTGGCGTTGATCAAGTTTTTTAGAGAGACTGCCCTTAAATCTTCTACAGCTTGACCATGAATTTTTATTTAATTAATTATGCAAATTATATATAAGTGAGAGGAAAACCACTTTGATTGGCTTTATCATACATCTTTTCATCTCGTATGTAGCTTCACTCGCTACGATCATCTAAGGAAGCACAGGATTTACCACCCTTCATTTAAAAATAAATCATGTATCAGTGTACACATGTCCCATATGGATTTAAGTTCTTGACGTGTACGCTAATTATTGGATTAGCTAAAAAAATTAACATAAACGAAATTCATCAAGGTATTAATGATTTTCATATATAAATATAGAGATGACTATTGATATCGTTTTAGAAATAAAACTAAAACTCATCAGTCACATTATACAAGAAAATAAAGCTGCGCATAGACTGTAAATGGACCGGAACAGTTGGGAAATATTCAAGTACCTAAAAGAGCTAGCTATATCAGAACAATTATGTTGGAGTTGAGTCGTATAGCTTCTCATCTGTTATGGCTTGGTCCTTTTATGGCGGATATTGGTGCACAAACTCCCTTTTTTTTATATTTAAGAGACGTCAGGGGAATTGTTGTAAAGTCCTTACGGTATCTGAAAATTCAGTGTTAAGTGACAATTAAGATAAGATTAACTAAATGTAATTTCAAAAAGACTCTTTGCATTTAAAACTCAATCCTAAGAGCATCCGCAATGGGCTCCCTAAACCACCTCCTTAGACAAATTTTAGGGAGGAATTGTAAAAATGCAACTCCAACCATGCTCCATATCCACCTCCTAAAATAGGGAGTCCTCTAGGAGCTCCTAAATCTGAGGAGAGAGAAAGTACTCATAGTGGCTCCCTATAATTTAATGCTGCCTTATTTAATAAGTATTTCAAACATTTATTTAATGCTAACTATTTTTTATTTTATTTTTTAATAGAGATGGACCAATCAAAAAAGAGTTATAGCATTTATGACTCTCCAAATTAGGGAGTATGGTTGGAGTTGAAATTTTTTAGAGAGCTCCTAAAATAGCTTTCTTATATTTTTAGCTAAATTTTAGCTAAGAAATAGAGAGCATCATTGCGGATGCTCTAAGCATAGTCTGATTAGGATTCTCTTTGATGTTTTTTGGTATTTATTTATGTCATGTTATTAACAGCAGGTAGCGTTTTGCATCTAGAATTTAATAACTATCCTTAATACATACCAACACCACTCCTAATTACTCCAGAATACAAATTGCATGACTTGGTAGTTTCTTGAGTTCTTGAGTTTTTACGGATATGGGGAGGGAGAGGCAGCCCTCATGAAAATAACACAACATATTTCTTGTTCACAAGAAAACCGAATTAGCTAAGGCTTCAAAGATCACATGGAAAATCGAAATATTACATTATTTTGCCTTCTGTTTGCTGGTTTAGTTTTATTTTTAATGTTCAACCAGACCACGGATGGATCCAAACCACTCTTTGTCTTCCAAACTCACCAATGCCAATCCTCTACCAAGGTAATAAATAATAATATTTTTGTTCTTGTTCTTGTTGGGGTTTTTCTGTTTTTGTTTAATATGTAATTGTTGTGATTTGTTCAAATTAATTTGTTTGAGACAGAGCATCAAAATTGGCCCTGGAGATGGGCTTGAATCAGCTTTATCTGAGGCTTCCATGGCAAACAAGACTGTGATAATTGCTATTGTAAATAAGGCCTATGTGGAAGGAGACAAGCCAATGCTTGATATGTTTTTAGATGGTTTCTGGCTCGGAGAAGACACAAGGGGCTTGATTTCTCACCTGCTTCTTGTTGCCGTCGATCAAACTTCCTTCGAACGTTGCAAGTTTCTTCGCCTTCACTGCTACAAGCTCGAAGCAGACGGTGCCGATTTTGAGGCCGAGGAACTCTACATGTCGCAAGATTTTATCAAGATGATGTGGAGGAGAACCCTGTTTCTCAAGGAGATGCTAAAGAGAGGCTATAGTTTTGTCTTCACAGTAAGTTTTCTCAACATAATCGTATTGCGAAGCTACTGAGCTTCATCACTCGATAAATAATCTAACCACATAACATGTCATACTCTCGTAAAAGGGTCCAGTTGATAAACTAAAATGTGAAATATATAATGCCATACTCTGTTATGTTTGATTCGCAGTAATGTTTTTTGGCTGATAAATTAACAAGTAAAAATCACAAGTGGGAGTAAATGAAAAAACAAAATGTGAGTGGATTATATGTTTGATTCAAAATATTTCTATTTTAGTAAGGTGGATCCTAAAAGTTATGATATTATATCCAAAATTTCCATTTACAGGACATAGATGTGTTGTGGCTAAGGAACCCATTTCCAAGGCTAACAAGCTTCAATGAAAGCATAGATCTTCAAATCAGCGTTGATAAATTCAATGGGGATGAATGGTCTCAAGCCAACCCCATCAACACAGGCTTCTACATGGTCAGGTCCAACAACAGAACAATCTCGCTATTCGAGGAGTGGTACGCTAGAAGAAACAACTCCACTGGATTGAAAGAGCAGGATGTTTTGAACAACATGATGCAGGAAGGTTTTTTCAGAGAGTTAGGCCTCAGTGTGAGGTTTTTGGACACCCTTTATTTCAGTGGCTTCTGTGAAGTTAGCAAAGACTTCGAAGTTGTCAGGACCGTTCATGCCAATTGCTGCCGGACTATAAGCGCTAAGGTGGCTGATCTGACCGCTGCGATTCACGATTGGAAGAGGTTCAAGAACTTATCCGATTCCAATCAGACGTCGACTTTGACATGGACTAGCCATGTAAATTGTGAGGGCTCCTGGAAGAATTTCAATGTGACCCTTGGCTAGATTTCCTAGTCCTGGACCTAGTTTTCTTTTTTCGCTTTTTAAAAGTCAGTCAATCCTAACATAGTTTAATTAGTATTATATGTTATATGACATTATAGAATTCCGTGTTTGATCTTTTTAGGCGATGTCTCGTGAGTTTGTACTTATGTTCACAAAACTCAACAACGAAAATTCTGTGGTGCATCGGCTGTACCTGGTACAGCCGGTTATTCAAGGGCCAGTATTGCCTTTTAAAAATAAAGGGCTGAGATTGAATGACTTGAAGACTTGCTGAGCCCTTTGTTATTAAATATCACGTGATATACACGTGACTCAGAAAACAAGAAAAAAGCTTCAAACGAACGCGCAGAAGCCCTCGCGTGCACTGGAGCTACTTATCTCTCCGCGATTGATCTCTCTCTCTTGAAAATCCAATCCTCATCTATGTCCCAAATCAGAATCTGGGCGTCTCACCCCTGCCGACGCCAAGATGCGACAGTCATCGGACATCGCCGATTCCGGAATCACCATCCACGCAAGGTTTGCCTGCTTAGTTGTCTTCTTTTTCCATCGGTTCAATTTAGAAGATTTGGCACCCATATGTGTTTGAGATTCCGGTAGTTCACGAAATTTCATTGATTTGGCACTATTCAAGTGGTTAGGGTCCAGGATTATGATTGTGTCCACACTGTTTTTACTCTTCCGTTGGGGCATTGCATTCTTGATTTTGACCTTGGCTACCTTCTGGGCATACGTGACCAAAGTGATGGATTTGAAGTTGATAATGGGCATACTGGAAAAGAAGAAAATGTCTGCAAGGTTTATGCAACGGGTCTGATATTATGCTCTGTGCTTTTATTTTTTGGTTGAACAAAAACCCTAACACTAAACCCACCGTTTTCCCTGTGCGAGTTCCATCGTCAGCTTTGCTCCTAACGCCAGATTGCAAAGGAAGCTCTATCCTCAGCAAACCTGATAGAGTGGGTAAGTTTACTTAACCCCTTGATTAGATTATTCTTTCTGTTTAAAAGCTGCGATCGTCAATATATTCTAAGTGTTTCTTCTGCTTAGGAAGACGTTTCTCTTTCGAATTCTCAGCCCCAATCATTTGAAAAAGAAGTTTAAGGAGTCAAAAACTGTAGGGTGTGTGATTTTGTATGAGAATGACTACTTTCCAAACAATTTTTTGAACTCTTTGCATAGTTTTTTGTTTATAGAAATAAATTGCTATACCCATGTGTGCATTTATGTATGTTCGTATTGTTTGTATGTTAAACTTGTGCTCACCGCTCATAGTTTTGTGTGAAATCTGTAGGAGCTTGTGCGTCGGGCATAGTATTTGGAAGCCAAGATGCAGGCTTGTGGTGGAGCTGTAGTGATGGGTTCTCTTCAACAGCCCACTTGGACCAAAGGAACAACTTTTCCAAACAAGAGGCTTAGCTTTGGTGGATATTCACATCAATTAAAACTCAATTACGTGAAGACCCGTAGATCTTATTCTTACATTGAAGGAAGCTTGGTTGCTGGAAGGCCATCCTCTTCTCGTCTCTCTGCCTTTGCCAGAAATTGGAGGTAATTATACTCCAACCATTGAGCAGTTATCAATTACTTCTATGTAGTTGTCATTCCATTGGTAAATCGTATTGAAATGTATTTTAAGTTTTTGTTTTTTGGGATTTCTTTGTTAGGAATACTTCTGGGATTGCAAAGGTTATGGTGTTATAATTTTTAATGTCAGTTTCACTTAAAGAAAACATAAAAACGAAAAAAAGGTATCCTTTTCCTTGGCATCTGCCAGAATGCTTTCAGGACAACTGTAGAGTTTCATTACTCAATTTTTTGAAAGAACCATCTTTATAAATGAAAAAGCCTTCAAAAAACCATATATTCGGCTTGGATTTTTCCAACTTCTGTTGAAGTATCAAAGGAGTCATTGGTTAGTAGCAGGAATTATGTCTGACTTGTTCTAAATTGTATTAATTGATTTATAGGCGATGGAAGCAGTTTTATAGACAATGGGTTAAGTGTGGCTGACCCTGAGTTGTGTGGTATTATTGGAAAGGAGAAGGAGCGACAGTTCAAGAGCCTTGAGCTTATTGCCTCAGAAAATTTTACATATCGGGCAGTGATGGAGGCAGTTGGCTCATGTCTCACGAACAAGTATTCGGAAGGATTACCAGGTAAAAGGTACATATACTCAGACCCAGAGTATTGTATGATGCAATAAAAAAGTGATAAAAGTAAGTTAATAGGATTTTGTGTTATCGAGTTTCTTCCTTTTATTCTAGACAAAGTATTGAGTAGTGGAACACTTTGTGTGAGTTATGGCTATAAGAGATTTGAAGCTTTAAATGCACATCGTAATATGCTCTTTTTGGATTGTTTATCCCATGTTGTGGTTGGGACTTGGCCTTATTCTTAGGCCCTGTTTGGTTCATGTAAATGAGTTTATGGGAAATCAATTCCCATGTGTTCTCCAAGGGAAAGAGAAATTGAAGATATCATTCCCATATTTGGTAATGTTGGGATAGTAGCTAGCATTTTATTTTCTTTTTCATGTTTGAGTCATTGAGAGCTTTACTTCTTTCTCCCAGGGCTCATTCCAAAGGACTTGGAGCCATTGATGTGTTAGTAAGCTTTCCAATAATTGGGGAGTTTTGTGTGGGTGGGCTACCAATCCAGGCAGCAGTGAGACCCTGAGTATTGTTTGGTTCAGCATCTCTCTAATTGCATGCTCTGATGGTGGCCTTGTTCAAGCCAACCAGTTGATATATTGTTACAACAATTGAGTTCAATGGCACACATCTGTCACTGAAATGGAGTTCAATGGACCCCAATTTTAGAGTTTTCATATGTCTAAATTGAAGTGTTTTTGTAAGTGAAAGCTCATCATGAAAAAGGTTTAGAGTTATGTAAGTTATTGTATACTCATGTTTTCATACTCTCTCTCTCTCCCTAAACCCAGCTTTTGGATGCACATTTATGTTTCTAATTGAAGCTTAATATGCTTGGGTTGCCATTACCATTTCAAAGATTGTATTGCTAAATCTGTAAGTGTATGGTTCAAATGTGATGTTCATGATTGGTATTGGTTGCTATGATTGCCATAACTGCTATATATTGGTTGCTCTAGCTAAGGATTCAGGAGTGCAGAATGCAATTGCATATTGTAAATTAAGATTGCAAACAGATGTTACGAAATTGCATACATATGCAATTGCATATTGTAAAATGAGAATTGCAAACAGATGTTACGAAATTGCGTAAGGTATATGCATATGCATATTATAAACTGAGAATTGCACACATGTGCTATCAAATATGAGATATATGCCCACAAAAACCACTAAACATGGCTAAAATGTGGATTTAGTCCTTGAACTTGTACCCAATTTTCAATTTATCTCATGACCTTTTATTATAAAATTAAGGATATGAATTTGTCTTTATCGCCAATAACTCCTTTGCCGTTTAATTACCTAACATTTCATCTAATCTGTCATTAAATATGAGGGCAAATGTCATTTCATACGTTAAACATAATTGAATTATGTAAAATTGTGCGCTCATTATGAAAGGAATACAAAAGGGCTATATGTTCACGCAAACGCAATGATTGTGCTCATTGAGTAAAGTTGCCCATTCTCTGGAAAAATAGACCCAACTAACTTACTTTTTCAAACAAACAGGTTATTTGTACACGCGAATGCAGCGGTTGCGTTTATTGAGTAAAGTTGCCCGTTCAGTAAAGTTATATGTTCCCCAGAAAAATCAACCCAGCCAATTTATTTTTTCAAACAAACGGGTTGGTTGTTCAAGCGAATGCAAGAGGTACGTTCGTTTAGTAAAGTTGCCGTTCCCGGAAAAATATTCCCAATAATTTTACTTTTTCCCAACCAACGAGATATTTTTTCACGCTAACACATGAGTTGCGTTCGTTGTGTAAAGTTTCTCATTCTCGGAAAAATAGAAGGTCAGCAATAAAAGGCTTTTGTCATAACAGAAAGAAATGAACGCAACTAACTTATTTTTTCAAATAAACAGGCTATTTCTTCACGCGAATGCAGCGGCTGCATTTGTTGAGTAAAGTTGCCCGTTCAAACAAACGAGCGTCGTGTGTACGCTCCGAAGAGTTTGCCAACAGTCGGGCAGCGTTTTGCATTGCAGACATGCAATTGCATGATGGTGATGCAATGCAAGAGTGATTGTGCGCAAACGAAAATAAGAAAAATGGAGTTTTGTGTTTTTAAGCTATGTGGAGTTTGCTCAAGGCGGGTAGAGTTTGCATAACACACATGAAATTGCACTACAATGATGCAATGCAAGAGTGACTCTACGCAAACCGAAAAATGGGCCCAGGAGGGGTTGCGTTCGTTCAGTAAAGTTATATGTTCCCAGAAAAATCAACCCAACCAATTTACTTTTTCAAACAAACGGGTTGGTTGTTCAAGAGAACGCAAGAGGTGCGTTCGTTGTGTAAAGTTTCTCATTCCCGGAAAAAAAAGAAGGCCGGTAATAAAAGGCTTTTGTCATAACATAAAGAAAAGAAGGGGAGGCCGAAGGGCCCGTCAACGGGCAATAAAAAGAAAGCTTCCCAATCAACTTACTTTTTCAAACAAACGAATTATTTGTTTAAGCGAACGTAAAGGGGGCATTCCTTGAGTAAAGTTGCTCGTTCTTGAAAGAATTTAGGGAAAAGTCCAATTTTCAGGAGAGACTCTATCGAAATTTCGGCAGAAAGTCTTGATTCCTAGTAAGTGGGCCCGACATCGGTAAGATGTCAGAAATTTTCACAGGATTCGTCCTGGGTTCCGAGGAATTCCGGGCGGGTCCTAGCAATTTAGTATCAGAGCCACTTTACGTTCGTTGAGTAAAGTTACCCGTTCCCTGAAAAAATGGGCCTAGCTAACTTACTTTTTCAAACAAATGGGCTATTTGTTCGCGCAAACGCAAGGGTTGTGTTCGTTGAGTAAAGTTGTCTGTTCCCGGAAAAATAGACCCAACTAACTTACTTTTTCAAATAAACGGGCTATTTGTTCACGCGAATGCAATTAGTTGCGTTTGTTGAGTAAAGTTGCCCGTTCCCAGAAAAATGAGCCCAACTAATTTACTTTTTCAAACAAACGGGCTATTTGTTCACGCGAACGTAGGGGTTGTGTTCGTTGAGTAAAGTTACCCATTTCCAAGAAAAATGAGCCCAACTAACTTACTTTTTCAATCAAACGGGATATTTATTCACGCAAACGCAAGGGTTGCGTTCGTTGAGTAAAGTTACCCGTTCCCTGGAAAATGGGCTCAGCTAACTTACTTTTTCAAACAAATGGGCTATTTGTTCGCGCAAACGCAAGGGTTGCGTTCGTTGAGTAAAGTTGCTCGTTCCCTGAAAATAAGACCCAACTAATTTACTTTTTCAAACAAACGGGCTATTTGTTCACGCGAACGCAATTTGTTGCGTTTGTTGAGTAAAGTTGCCCGTTCCCAGAAAAATGAGCCCAACTAATTTACTTTGTCAAACAAACGGGCTATTTGTTCACGCGAACGTATGGGTTGTGTTCGTTGAGTAAAGTTACCCATTTCCAAGAAAAATGAGCCCAACTAACTTACTTTTTCAATCAAACGGGATATTTATTCACGCAAACGCAAAGATTGCGTTCGTTGAGTAAAGTTACCCGTTCCCTGGAAAAATGGGCCCAGCTAACTTACTTTTTCAAACAAATGGGCTATTTGTTCGCGCAAACACAAGGGTTGCGTTCGTTGAGTAAAGTTGCTCGTTCCCCTGAAAAATAGACCCAACTAATTTACTTTTTCAAACAAACGGGCTATTTGTTCACGCGAACGCAATTAGTTGCGTTTGTTGAGTAAAGTTGCCCGTTCCCCAGAAAAATGAGCCCAACTAATTTACTTTTTCAAATAAACGGGCTATTTGTTCACGCGAACGTAGGGGTTGTGTTCGTTGAGTAAAGTTACCCGTTCCCTGGAAAATGGGCCCAGCTAACTTACTTTTTGAAACAAATGGGCTATTTGTTCGCGCAAACGCAAGGGTTGCGTTCGTTGAGTAAAGTTGCCCATTCCCCGGAAAAATAGACCCAACTAACTTACTTTTTTCAAACAAACAGGCTATTTGTTTTACGCGAACGCTAAAGTTGCCCGTTCCCCAGAAAACTAAGCCCAACTAATTTACTTTTTCAAACAAACGGGCTATTTGTTCACGCGAACGTAGGGGTTGCGTTCGTTGAGTAAAGTTACCCATTTCCCAAAAAATGGGCCAATCTAATTTACTTTTTCAAACAAATGGGCTATTTGTTCACGCGAACGGAATGGTTTGCGTTCGTTGAGTAAAGTTGCCCGTTTCCCGGGAAAATGGGCCAAACAAACTTATTTTTTCAAACAAACGGGCTATTTGTTCACACGAACGTAGGGTTGCGTTCGTTGAGTAAAGTTGCTCGTTCCACTGAAAAATGGGCCCAACTAACTTACTTTTTCAAATAAACGGGCTATTGGTTCACGCGAACACAAGGATTACGTTCGTTTGAGTAAAGTTGCTCATTACCCGGAAAAATGGACCTCACTAACTTACTTTTTCAAATAAATGCGATATTTATTCACACGAACGCAAGGGGTGTGTTCATTGAGTAAAGTTACCCGTTTCCCGAGAAAATGGACCCCATAACTTACTATTTCAAACAAACGGGCTATTTTTTAAGCGAACGCAAGGAGTGCGTTCGTTGAGTAAAGTTCGCGTTCCCTGAGAAATTGGACAACATAAAATACTTTATCAAACAAACGCACTATTTTTTCACGTAAACGCAGAGATTGCGTTCGTTGAGTATGTTGCTTTCATTTGATAAATTTAAATGTTGGTCTGTTCGGTAAGAAAAAAATAAGAGTTCACGAGATAGAAGAATACATGAATGGGTGTTTTGTTTTGAGTTGAAGAAATTATTATTATTATTTTTTAAGGAAAAAGCGTATGGGTATGATATATATTATTGTTAATTTAATTGGATCTTTTCCCTTATATTTTTCACGTGCTACTTTTTAAAAACTATTTAAAATTTTGTTCTTATAATAAAAGGAGAATAAAATTACGAGTATATTCACATAACTAAGACTCAAACCTAGGCCTTGTACCAAGGGATATGCACTAGAAACCAACTCCACTAAATACACTTTTGTGTCAATGTGCTGCATGTTGCAGTATATATACAGTTGTTATAATATTAACATATATTATATAAAGTAAAAAAAATTCGAGGGTCCTAAAAAATCAGGGGCCTGTGCAATGGCGCCACTTGCACCATGTCAGGGCCGCTCCTACCTACTAGTTCGGTTAATCCTAACTATCCCATATATGGGAGGACGGTAGGGAGCTCAAGAGAAACCTATGTGCATCATGTTCAAACATGACTTACAAATTGCTCGGGTTACATGACTTGGTACGACTATTGTATGAATCTAGATGGTTGCTCCTCATTGTTTGAACCTCATAGGAGCTCTTCATTTATGTAGATGGACACTAATCTAAATTGTAATCCAATCTTTAAACAAACTATGGATTTATGCATGGTTTATTCATTCATTCTAATCAACATTTTATTTTCAATCTTTTCATTAACGCGCATTACATACCACTTATATTTCATCATATATATTATCAATAAATTTTGAGTTTTATTTGTTCAATACATTCATTGATAATGTACATAACATTTAGGAAAATTTTACACCAAAATTACGTATTTCAATGCCTATATTTGTTAATTTTGTTGATTTTTTCCCGATACCTAAAACGATAACGATATATTCCCCAAAATATCCGTAAACTGGAGGCCCGATATTTTAATCCTTGGCCTTACCTTTGTGAGGTGCAGAAATTGGATTCATCACTATTCATGTTAAGGGTAATGATTTAAATATCAATTTCGAGTATAAGAACCTGAAAAACCATTTGAGTTCCAAGAACTTGAAAAACCATTTGAGTTCCAAAAACCTGAAAACAAGAGAGTGAAATTTGTTTGTACAAATGGTAATAATTGCATATATGGGTCAACTATTGCATAAATGGTATGCAATTGCATATCCTGGTTTACAAAAGTCATTAAAAATGAATTTTATTCCAGTTTAGGCTTTAAAGAGACTACGCAATTGCACGTCCCATGATACAAAAACTAGATAGTGGTGTACAATTACCCTTTCCTCCATATGTTTTAATCCGTTTTATTTGCAATCAATCAACAACCAACATAACCAAAGGGCATTGGTTAATTTATGTTTATTCACTTCTGCAAAGCTTCATAACTGATTTAGTAGCAAAACCAAGCTAAACCTAATAATAAAATAAATATATTAAAAAATAAATTGAAAATTGAAATTGCAAACTAATTAAAATAAATATAATTACATACAATGATTGAAAATACAAAGTTACAACCAGAAAATCTATCCATTGTAACATGATATTTAAATCACAATAAAAATACTCAAAATGAACTAAGTTATCTAGCACTTAGAAGATCACGAGCAACACAGTATAAGAAATCCTTTATGGGAAATCCATCCCTACTATATGGCACTTTATGAGAACAATGGTCGTTCATTAAAAGCAGAAGACATCAGAGTAAATAAAACTTCACAATTGAAAATCACCCTCAGGATGTTACTCTGAAATTACTTGATTACAAGATGTGGATGAAGTGTTTGTGAATTGTTACATGAAGGAGTATCACTTGCGTAGTCAAACCTTTTCCAAACATCCTATACATATCATGCATTTATCTGATACATCTCACATGGGAAAGAATGAACTCATTATAACACAATAGATTTCTACATGCCTATCCATGGAAACTAGCCAACACCAATCCAGATTACCTGTTTATATAGCACATGTGATACAGTTTTTTGAAATCAAGAGCACGCCAACATTACTTAATTGTCAACTCCAAATAATAAAAAATCATAGAGCATTTCGGTACACGGTACACTATCCACTAGAAGATCTGTAGATTGATAAATTAACCGTCCACAAATGCCAAAACATCATGTAAGACCTAATATATTTTTAAAAAATAATTGAACCTGACATAAATAATTAAAAAGGTTTTACTAGTCACTTGTAGGTGCCAAACTGGTAGAGGGAATGACCAAATTGAGAGAATGGAAATTAACGCACTCAACAACTTGGGTTGTGTTTTCACTAGGCAACAATAGATGTTTGATACCACAGTTGAAGAAAACTATGAGCTTTAAGAAGTGAGCAAGAGAAAAATAGATTATACTGTCTTGAATCATATCCTGCCTTGCCCACAGAAAAGCACCCACACCAACAATTGCTACAAGCATTGCAAGGAGCTGGATGTGAAAAGGCATCAATTTCATTAGAGATATAATCCAACATGCTGATATCAGAGTCAAAAATAAAAATGATTATATTAGACACAAAAATAGTACAAAACTACCAGTTTTTTTCAGAAATGTAAAGGAACTAAGATTTGTGAGAAGAACCCCAAATGAGTTGCTAAATGAAAGAGAGTACCCAAATGGAAACAATTGCATCCAAAATCCAACCAAGCTGCCCAGTAAATGAAAGATAAGTCAATCCAACAGCCAAAGCTAAATTACCCAGAACTCTAGCAGTAGCCCCGTCATCTTTCCCACCACCACCATTAAACCTAAACCCCTGATTGAACCTCACCACAACCTCTCTTTTCTTCTTCTTCTTCTTCTTCTTCTCTAATTGGTATCTCAATGCTCTATTTTCTTTGATGACTAAGATGAATGAATTTTTTTACAATAAAACGAAATCTTATGCTACGATTAAAAAAATCTAATTTAATAGATTAGAGAACCTCATATTAATTTTTATTTTAAAAAAAGGACAAGGGACAAATTGAAGGAAGAAAAATTCACAAAACCCAAACTTGTTGCTCTAAATAAATTAAAAAATAAGAGAGAAAAAACAAAGAAACAACCAAGAGAAGCCAGATGCGTGGGAACTAAAATCTCCCAGATAGATGCATGTGAATTGAAGTTGAATTTGAATGGTGAAGAGGTATTGTCTTTGTCCCCAACGTTGATGGTGAAGCTTTGGCTTGAAATTTTGTTGTACCACATGAAAGTGATGAGGAGCTGCTTCTGGGTGAGAGTTTGGCTCTGTCTACCCACTTCCCCTTTCCCTGTCTCTACAATTCTCACCAAGCAAGAGACCCTCAAAGAAGAATCCACAAAACAGCACACAATCCCTCATTACAACATCACTTAAATTCACACACACAGGCATGCACAGAGTTCTTTTTCTAAACATTTCTACTCAACTTGCGAACTATTTCAATAACAGAAAGCTGAATATTTAGTAGATGAAACGCACCAATTCATTTCCCAGAATTAGAAAATAATGCAATAAATCCATGAAAATGAAAAGTAATTTATAAATTAGTAAAAAGGTCCCATTTGAGATGATGAATTCATATTTTCCTCAACATGAACACTCTAAATATTTCTCATAATTATCAAATTGACCAACTCACAATTCTCAAATTCCAATTTGATTGCTTTATGAATTTTCAGTCCCAATACCTTAAATTTATCACGAACGCCAAAATGAACAAGCAATAGAGAGATAATAACATACGGGCAATAGGAATTGGAGAAGATGGCAATCTTGTTGAGTAGATGACGTACGAACGCCGAATATCAGAGCCGCCGCCGCTGCTGCCGTGAACGCAGCACCACCCAACAACTCTAACGCATCTTCCCACGACGACACAACGATCGCAGGTCCGATAGGCCGACGCAGCTCTGAGACGATTCAAGCGAGTCCGACCCGTCCTCTGCCACCGGTTTGCACCGTCGAGACTATCCAGCTCCACAATACAGAGGAGTAGGACGAGCGACAGTTCAGAGCAAGTTGAAGAACGAGCGCGTGGTTTTTTTTTTCCTTCTTTTAACCTGTTACCCAAAACAGCCGGTTCTCATTGTTTTTAAAAAATATCACGTGCCTGTCATGTGAGTGGGTGTATCGGTGCAGCCGATGCACCACAGAAGTACTCTTTTGTTTTTGTTTTTTTAAGGATTAATAGCAGTACTATAATCCCAATGTCAAGCCTAATTAGCTATTGATCACAAAAATTGCATGACATGGTCGGTCGTCAGTTTCTTCAACTCTCCAGTTTTTATGGATAGAGAGCTCTCTTTAAGATTGTTATATATTATCAAATTAACGCTTATAATATAGTGTATTAGCTAAGACCTCCAAGACATGGAAAATTGTCACATTGCCATATATTATGCCTTCTATTTTCTAGTTTACTAGTTTTGTGTATATTCAACCAGACCACAAACCAATGCCAACCCTTTACCAAGGTAATTAAGTTTTAATTTGTTTAGTCTATTATTAAATTGTTTTAATTTGTTCTAATTATTATTTTTGAAATAATTAATAGATCAACACAAACAGCAAAGAAGATGAGCTTGAATCAGCTTTATCTAAGGCTTTCCATGGGAACTTACAAGACTGATAATTGCGATTGTAAATAAAGCGTACGTAGAAGGAGATAAGCCAATGCTTGATTTATTTTAAGATGGGTTCTGGCATGGAGAAGACACACGAGGCTTGATTTCTCAACTTCTTCTCGTGGCGGTCCATCAAACATCTTTCGAACGTTGTAAGTTTCTCCACCTTCACTGCCACAAGCTCGAAGCAGATGATCCTGCCGATTTTGAGGCTGAGAAACTGTACATGTCTCAAGATTTTATCAACATGATGTGGAGGAGAACTCTCTTTCTCAAAGAAATGCTCAAGCGAGGCTGTAGTTTCATATTCACGGTAAGTTTTCTAGCTTACAGATATACAATGTGATTCAATGTATTACATACGAGGTCGTCGGTCACGATTACTTGACCAATTGCTAACAACATAATATGTGTCATAATAATCACGAATTAACCAAGCAAAATGTGATATAATATATTCCATAATAACCATGATACATTTTCTCGTATTCCGATTTTGTTGAATCATGTAGTCACATTACTCGGTAAAAGAAGTGAACATTACCGATTTTGTTAAATCGTATTCCGATTTATATATTTGTATAAATGCAGTACATTTTTGTGTGTTTAGATATATATATATCCTTTCATTCCCAGGACATAGATGTGATGTGGCTAAGGAACCCCTTTCCAAGGCTAATTAGCTTCAACGAAAGCATAGATCTTCAAATCAGCACCGATAGCTTCAATGGTGATCAATTGTCTGAAGCAAACCCCATCAACACAGGTTTCTACATGGTGAGATCTAACAACAGAACAATCTCCTTAATCGAAAAGTGGTATGCCCGGAAAAACTACTCAACCAAATTGAAAGAGCAGGATGTTTTAAATGGCATGATGAAGGAAGGTGTTTTCAGAGAGTTGGGCCTCAGCGTGAGGTTTTTGGACACCCGTTACTTCAGTGGCTTCTGTGAAGTTAGTAGGGACTTCAAAGCTGTCACAACCGTTCATGCCAATTGCAGCCGGACTATAGGTGCTAAGGTGGTTGATCTGACGGCTGTGGTTCACGATTGGAAGAGGTTCAAGAGCTTATCTAATTCCAATTCGACATCGACTTTGAAATGGACTAACCATGTAGCCTGTAATCGGTCCTGGAAGGGCAAAGTGACTTAGGGTTAGGTTTTTAATTGCTTCACTTCTAATGATCATGAAAATAATTAAAGACAGATTTTTTTTTTCAATGTATTGTCACCCTATCAAGAGGATTAATTGTCTCAGTGACAAGTGCATCTCTTTCTATAAAAAATTTCATTAAAAGAGTTATCGAGTTTGAGTGGACTACTTTTTTTCTGAATGAGGCGAATTTCATTAAAGAAGTTGAACTTCCTAAAATTAACACTAAATTCCTATTTTCTAGATATTTATACTGGAGTGGAGCCCACCCTAGTGTAACTATGGCTCCACCCTTGCTAATTTGTGACTATATGGTGCTATATCCTTAATTTGCAAGGGTATAGTTGAGATTTTACATGAGATGGTTAAGTAAAACTCTCTTAATTATCTCATCTTCCTTCCCAAATTAAGCTGCTAGTGGGTTATTCAGCTAATGCAAAGTGTGGATCTGAAATCCCAATGAACATTAGCCCCTAATTGGAAACCAAAATGTGCGAGAAGCTCTCCACGTCTCACAAATTTTGGATGAATCCCTCTAAATATGTGCATTAAGCAGCTCTTGCATAGTGGACTATATAATCAAATCCTTCTCCCGTTCTAAATCAATAGCACCCAAAAACATACAAAACCTCAAAACCAAAAACCCAAAAAAAAAAAAAGGGCCGGAAAAAAAAACAGCCATGGGCGTCAATGCAGCTCTAACCATGACATTAATTCTCCTCATTGCCACCATAGCCATGGCAGATGATCATACACCGGTACCAGCCGACCAATCCCAAGTCAACACATGGTTCAATAACAACGTAAAACCGTACACAGCACGGCAGGGCACACTTGACCCTGCCCTTGCAACGGCTGAGGCTGGTCAAAAGGTCATCAAGGTCATGAAAGACGGAAGTGGACAATTCAAGACCATCACTGACGCCGTCAATAGCATTCCTACCGGCAACACCAAACGTGTCATTGTGTACATTGGAGGGGGAGAGTACAATGAGAAAATCACAATTCCGCGGAATAAACCATTTGTTACATTTTATGGCTCTCCAACAAATATGCCAACTTTGACCTTTGCCGGCACATCCCAAAAATACGGAACTGTGAACAGTGCCACAGTGATTGCTGAATCTGACTACTTTGTGGCAGCTAATGTTATTATTAAGGTATGTAAATTTATCACATCAACATGTCACATGATATTATCATCACATACAATAAATATATATTGACATTCTTTTATTATTTTTGTGTGGGGTTTAAAATTTACGTTGATTTGTGGTTATGAAGAACTCTTCGCCAAGGCCAGATGGGAAAAGAGTGGGAGCACAGTCAGTGGCATTGAGGGCGTCGGGGAACAAGTCAGCCTTTTACAATTGCAGGCTTATTGGTTTCCAGGACACCCTTTGTGATGACAGGGGCAATCATTTTTTCAAGGACTGCTTCATTGAAGGCACCGTGGATTTCATCTGGGGAAGTGGAAAGTCTCTCTATTTGGTAATGCCACCCAAACTCTCCCTATAACTCCTCAATGAAAGGAAAATCTATTAAGGAACTCTATATGCGAGTCTGGTCATATAATAGTGAACTTCACATAGATGTTGTTAGAGAAACGTTATATGTACGATTAACTCATCAGTATAATTGAGCTTGTTGATGGTCTATATTATGTCATGGTTTTGACGGTTAATGAACTAATGGGTGCAGAACACCGAGTTACATGTGTTGGGGGATAATGGATTAACAGTGATAACAGCACAAGCAAGGGACTCAGCTTCAGAGGATACTGGATACTCATTTGTCCACTGCAAGATAACTGGGACTGGAAGTGGCACATATTTGGGCAGGGCTTGGAGAACCAAGCCCATGGTGGTCTATGCCTACACCAGCATGACCAAGGTCATCAACCCTGCCGGATGGAGCGATGATAACCACCCCGAACGTGATAGGTAAGCAAATTAAAAAACATTAATTAAGCATTTTCATATAATTGATTTTTTTTAGACTTAATAAATATTGATCAATAATTTTTTTTATTTTATGTGTATGTGACAATATTGTAGCACTGTGTTCTATGGAGAGTACAAGTGTTCGGGTCCAGGTTCAAGTGCGGCTGGGAGAGTAAAATACACCAAACATCTGACGGACGAACAAATCAAACCTTTCCTAAGCTTTGGCTATATTCAGGGTTCCAAATGGCTGCTTCCTCCTCCAAATCCCAAAGTGTAGATATTGGATATAGTTTTCTTAATTGTATATATAAATTTATGTATGTTTATATACGGGTGCGATTGAGAAAGCCGGCCGCACGCCTCATGCAAAATGTACATAAGCTAGCTATAGAGTAATGTATAAAATCAATATTATGATTTAATTTGTGAAGATCTTCCTCTATACAATTTGAGCATAGTTTGTCGATTTGATTGGTACAAAAGACACATTAACATTTATTAATATTTATGCTCCAGTTTTCAAGGTTCTAAGATCAATAATGTACGTAAAAAAAAAAAGGACCCATTTTTTGTTTTCATATAAGAAATAAGTTGTGCATGCACAAAGAGTTAGGTTAAGCCTTGATTAGATTCTAATTGAACTTGCTTGATGATGAGTGAGATTTTGTGCTTTTCCCTTTCTAAAACATCCGGATCATGTGGAGAATAAAAATCAAGTATAATATAATTTAATATAGCTAGGTTCCACAATTTAGTAATTAAAGTACAATTCTGAAAAATTTGAGATGGAAAAGCTTGTTTGGTGCAAACAGAAGAATAAATTGTAATTTATCGATTTGTTATGGATCAAATATACGTCACTCACATTTTTTAAAAAGGATTTGTGTGTATAGTCTTTGAATTGTTAGGGTGGACTCAATAATCATGCTTGAGGCTTGATTTCTCACCTGCTTCTTGTTGCATGCACGGTCGATCAAACATCTTTCGAACGTTGTAAGTTTCTCCACCTTCTCTGCCGCAAGCTGGAAGCAGATGAGAAAGCCGATTTTGAGGCTGAGAAACTGTACATGTCTCAAGATTTTATCAACATCATGTGGAGGAGAACTCTCATATTCAACATATTATATATGAGGTCTTCGGTCTCCATCAATTGATCAATCTGTCTAACAACATAACATATCAAATTATTGTAAAACGAAGGGTTGCAGGTAAGGTAGGCAGCGCCGGCCGGTGCATGTATCCAACAGGAGTGTATAAACTCACAATAAGGCGCGACCAAAGGCAATTGCAAACTTGCGCTATGTTCGCATAATCAACTCTCATTTTATACCGTCAAACCCCTAATTTAGTTAGGAAGATAAATAATAAAATATACAATAAATAAAAAGGAAGTGTAGTTTAGTTTAGATTGGTTTCGGTTTTAATAAGAAAGTTTCTGTTTCCGATTTTAATAAGAAAGTTTTGGTTTCAGTTCTCTTTGGTTAGGAGGAGGAGTTGTCTGTCAGCCGACCAATCCCAAGTTCACTTTGGTTTCAGTTCTCTTTTGTTTCCGATTTTATTAAATTGTTTTAATTTGTTCTAATTAATTTTTTTGAAATAATTAATAGATCAACACAAACAACCAAGAAGATGAGCTTGAATCAGCTTTATATAAGGCTTCCATGGGAACTTACAAGACTGTGATAATTGCGATTGTAAATAAAGCGTACGTAGAAGGAGAAAAGCCAATGCTTGATTTATTTTTAGATGGGTTCTGGCATGGAGAAGACACACGAGGCTTGATTTCTCAACTTCTTCTCTTGGCGGTCCATCAAACATCTTTCGAACGTTGTAAGTTTCTCCACCTTCACTGCCACAAGCTCGAAGCAGATGATCCTGCCGATTTTGAGGCTGAGAAACTGTACATGTCTCAAGATTTTATCAACATGATATGGAGGAGAACTCTCTTTCTCAAAGAAATGCTTGAGCGAGGCTATAGTTTCATATTCACGTACGGTAAGTTTTCTAGCTTTCAGATATACAATATGATTCAACGTATTACATATGTAATATGTCATAATACTCTTGTAAAACGAATTAACCAAGCAAAATGTGATATATAATATATTCCATAACCATGATACATTTTCTCGTATTCCGATTTTGTTAAATCATGTATTTACATTACTTGGTAAAAGAAGTGAACATTACTCTTACATATTTGTTTAAATGCAGTATAATCACGCGTACATGGAGCAAATTAAGAAAGCAATACATTTTTGTGTGTTTAGATTTATATGAACTCATTCAGACTTATATATATATATATATATATATATATATATATATATTTAACCTTTCATTCCCAGGACATAGATGTGATGTGGTGTGGCTAAGGAACCCCTTTCCAAGGCTAATTAGCTTCAACGAAAGCATGGATCTTCAAATCAGCACCGATAGCTTCAATGGTGATCAATTGTCTGAAGCAAACCCCATCAACACAGGTTTCTACATGGTGAGATCTAACAACAGAACAATCTCCTTATTCGGAAAGTGGTATGCCAAGGAAAACTACTCAACCAAATTGAAAGAGCAGGATGTTTTAAATGGCATGATGAAGGAAGGTGTTTTCAGAGAGGTAGGCCTCAGCGTGAGGTTTTTGGACACCCGTTACTTCAGTGGCTTCTGTGAAGTTAGCAGGGACTTCAAAGCTGTCACAACCGTTCATGCCAATTGCTGCAGGACTATAGGTGCTAAGGTGGTTTATCTGACGGCTGTGGTTCACGATTGGAAGAGGCTCAAGAGCTTATCTAATTCCAATTCGACATCAACTTTGAAATGGACTAACAATGTAGCCTGTAATCGGTCCTGGAAGCGCAAAGTGACCTAGGGCTAGGTTTTTAATTACTTCACTTCTAAATGATCATGAAAATAATTAAAGACATATATATATATATATATATTTTTTTAAATGTATAGAAAATTTGACATAAGTCCAATTATGAGGAGAGACTTTGGGTGCAATCCACGCAGAAATTGTTGTTGATCAAAGTCCTTTGACTTTTGCGCCACATAAGATTATATGCCTATTTCAATTTATTGATATTTACTTTTCTTTTCTTTTTTTGGTTCCAGTTATGCACCTAAAACATAAATAAGGTAAATTATGAATTCCTAAAACTGGTAAGTTATTGATTTGTAGGATATTAATTATCATATTTGATTTGAATTTAATTGCAAATCTATTTATTGAATTCTGAAATTTTCCCAAGGTATACCGACATCAAAATTTGTAATAAGAGTTCATAAAAACTTCTTACCTTAACAATAGGTAAGGTACCTATGCATACACCTCGTATGCAGTATGCTGGTAATTAAATCTATAAATTACCTCTAGTCTAGGTAGTTATACCCTCTAGCCCAGCTAATTGAACTCATATAATATCTTGGTATGGATCTTTAAACTCAACTGAGATAAAAATCCATGGAAGACATGTACGTATGTATATAAATATGAACCTCCAGAAAAAACTGCTTAAGAAAACTCAAGAAAAAAACATTTACCTGTAAGGCAGGTACATATATACCTATAAGGCAGGTACATCTATACCTGTATGTATTAACATTATTTACCTGGATGTCAGGTACATAATTTAATGTGGGTGCTTGTCTGATCGATTGGTATAATATGTAAATCTTTACTTTTTATTGATTAAATTGTATTTTATCTATATATTAGGAATATTATCAAGGAAAAAAATTCAAAATTCAAAATTCAAAATTTGGAATTCAATTTCAAGGAAATATTGCATTAAATTTAGATTTTCAATGTGTTTTTCTTATTTACCTTAAAGGGTAAAATCAACACAACAAAAAAATAATAAATGTCAAAGGACCTACATCTAAAACAAAAAACACGAGGACTAAAACCAATGACAACTAATCGTTTTGGACTTAGATCTAAGAACCCCAAAAATGTATTGTCACCCTGTCAAGAGGATTAATTGTCTCAGTGACAACCGCACTCTTTCTATTAAAAAAATTTCGTCCTTTTCCTTCCCAAATTAAGCTGCTAGTGGGTTTCTGTTATTCAGCTAATTCAAAGTGTGGATCTGAAATCCCAGTGAACATTAGCCCCTAATTGGAAACCAAAATGTGCGAGAAGCTCTCCAAGTCTCACAAATTTTGGATGAATCCCTCTAAATATGTGCCTCAGCAGCACCGAAAAACATACAAAACCTCAAAACCTAAAATCCAAAAAAAATAAAAAATAAAATGGCCGGAAAAACAACATGCATGGGCGTTGATGCAGCTCTAACCATGACATTAATTCTCCTCACTGCCACCCTAGCCATGGCGGATGATGAGACACCGGTACCAGCCGACCAATCCCAAGTCAACACGTGGTTCAATAACAATGTGAAGCCATACACAGAACGGCAAGGCACGCTTGACCCTGCCCTTGCAACGGCTGAGGCTGGTCAAACCATCATCAAGGTCATGAAAGATGGAAGTGGACAATTCAAGACCATCACTGACGCCGTTAATAGCATTCCGGCCGACAACACCAAACGTGTCATTGTGTACATTGGAGGGGGAGAGTACAATGAGAAAATCACAATTCCACGGAATAAACCATTTGTTACATTTTATGGCTCTCCAACCAATATGCCAACTTTGACCTTTGCTGGCACATCTCAAAAGTATGGAACTGTGAACAGTGCCACAGTGATTGCTGAATCTGACTACTTCATGGCAGCTAATATTATTATTAAGGTATCTAAATTTATCACATCAACATGTCAAATAATATTATCCTCACACAATAAATATTTGTCGACATTCTTTTATTATTTTTGTGTGGGGATTAAAATTTGCGTTGATTTGTGGTCATGAAGAACTCTTCGCCAAGGCCAGATGGGAAAATGGTGGGAGCGCAGGCGGTGGCATTGAGGGTGTCGGGGAACAAGTCAGCCTTGTACAATTGCAGGCTTATTGGTTTCCAGGACACCCTTTGTGATGACAAGGGCAATCATTTTTTAAAGGACTGCTTTATTGAAGGCACTGTGGATTTCATCTGGGGAAGTGGAAAGTCTCTCTATTTGGTAATGCCACCCAAACTCTCCTTATAATTCCTCAATGAAAGGAAAATCTATTGAGGAACTCTATATGCAAGTCTCGTCATATAATAGTGAATTCCATGTACATGTTGTAAGAGAAACGTTATATGTACAATTAACTCATCAGTATAATTGAGCTTGTTGATGGTCTATATTATATCATGGTTTTGACGGTTAATAATTAATTAATGGGTGCAGAACACTGAGTTACATGTGTTGGGGGATAATGGATTAACAGTGATAACAGCACAAGCAAGGGACTCAGCTTCAGATGATACTGGATACTCATTTGTCCACTGCAACATAACTGGGACTGGAAGTGGCGCATATTTGGGCAGGGCTTGGAGGACCCATCCCATGGTGGTCTATGCCTACACCAGCATTTCCGAGGTCATCAACCCCGCCGGCTGGAGTGACGATAAACACCCCGAACGTGACAGGTAAGCAAATTAAAAAAACACTAATTAAGCATTTTCATATAATTGATTTTTTTAGACTTAATAAATATTGATCAATAAATTTTTTATTTTATGTGTGTATGTGGCAATATTGTAGCACTGTGTTCTATGGAGAGTACAAGTGTTCGGGTCCAGGTTCAAGTGCGGCTGGGAGAGTAAAATACACCAAACATCTGACGGACGAACAAATCAAACCTTTCCTAAGCCTTGGATATATTCAGGGTTCCAAATGGCTGCTTCCTCCTCCAAATCCCAAAGTGTAGATATTGGATAATAGTTTTCTTATCTATATATATGTATGTATGTTTATATACGGGTGCGATTGAGAAAGCTGGCCGCACGCTTCATGCAAAATGTACACGAGCTAGCTATATAGTAATGTATAAAATCAATATTATGATTTAATTTGTGAAGATATTCCTCCATACAATTTGAGCATAGTTTGTCGATTTGATTGGTACAAAAGACACATTAACATTTATTAATACTTATGCTCCACTTTTTAAAGTTCTAAGATCTATAATGTGCTTACAAAAAAAAGGGATGCCTTTTTAATTTTCACATAATAAATTAGTCGTGCATGCGCAAAGAGTTAGGTTAAACTTTGGTTAGATTCTAACTGAACTTGCTTGATGATGAGTGAGATTTTGTGCTTTTCTCTTTCTAAAAACTCCGGATCATGTGGAGAATAAAAATAAAGTATAATCTAATTTAATAGGTTCCACAATTTAGTAATTAAAGTTCAATTCTAAAAAATTTGGGAATAAACACATGCTTGGGTGTCCATGCAGCTCTAACCGTGACATTAATTCTCCTCACCGCCACTATAGCCATGGCAGATGATGATACACCGGTACCAGCCGACCACTCCCAAGTCAACATGTGGTTCAATATATAACAACGTGAATGAACGGCAGGGCACGCTTGACCATGCCCTTGTAACGGCTGAGGTTGGTCAAACCGTCGTCAAGGTTATGAAAGATGAAAGTGGAGAATTCAAGACCATCACTGATGCCGTTAATAGCATTCCGGCTGACAACACCAAATGTGTCATTGTGTACATTGGAGGGGGAGAGTACAATGAGAAAATCACAATTCCAAGGAATAAACCATTTGTTACATTTTATGGCTCTCCAACAAATATGCCAACTTTGACCTTTGCTGGCACATCCCAAAAGCATGGAACTGTGGACAGTGCCACAGTGATTGCCGAATCTGACTACTTCGTGGCAGCTAATCTTATTATTAAGGTACGTAAATGTCTCACGTTTACGAGAAATATTTCATGTCACGTGATATTTATAAAGACAGATTGCAAGAATCAAGGCCAAGACTGAACAGAGCACATCTAGCCTACAATCAAGCAAGATCATTCACAATCAATTTTGTATATTCTTGTAACTGCTGCAAATCTGTAACTGCTGCATAGTTTTAGCCAAATTGATTTATATTACCGTAAATAGTTTCTCCTAGCTGTGTATATAAGTCAGCTCTTATTACATCAATAAAGTGTGGGAAATTATTCATTGAAACTACGGCAATATTTGTTACTTTACATGGTATCAGAAGAGCCGATCTCTAATCAGCCAACGATCCAAGTCTCCACCATGTCTTCCTCCTCCGATCAAAATCCAATCTTTACCCTCAACACCCAACCTTCTTCCGCAACCGATAAATCACTCATTGCTCTCAATATCACTGCCCAAATCAATGAAAAATTAACTCCCTCCACCTTTCCTCAATGGCGTGCTCAATTCGAAGCACTCCTCATTGGTTACGATTTTACTCGACTATGTCGAAGGCACCCTTATGTGCCCCTCTTCCACTCGATGCGCTGCGCAAGACCCACTGGATCCGAGGGATAAACTTATCCTCAGTGCCCTTCTAGCCTCCACCTCTCCGTCCATCACACCACTCATTGCTCCGGCAAAGACCTCTCATGAAGCTTGGAAAAAGCTAAACACCCTATATGCTAGCCGATCACGAACTCGTGCTATGCAGTTAAAGGAGGAGCTCACCTTAATCCAGCGCGCGATCGGTCAATCACAGACTATCTCCACGCTGTCAAGGCTTTGGCTGATGAACTCGCCATTATTGATCATCCCATTTCCGATGACGATTTAACCCTCTATGTCTTGAATGGGTTAGGGCCTGATTTCCGGGAGATAGCTGCTCCGATCCGAGCACGGGAGAAGTCACTGGTGTTTGAAGAGCTGCACGACCTCTTGGTAGGTCACGAATCCTATCTCTCCGCGTCCCGGAAGCTGCTACTCGGAGAGGGTGATGTCGGCTAACTACACGACTAAAGGGAAATCTTTATCCTTGGAGGTGACTTCTCAAAGAAGTCTTATAAACCGAATGGTCCTCCACGTAACCAAGGACAAAGCCCAGTCCGTCAATCCAATGGTCACCAACATGATGGACGACGTTCCAATCATGGGTCTGGCAAGCCCAATACCAATCAGAAACGTTACACGCCCCGCTGTCAACTTTGTGAGCAAATGGGCCATACCGCAAAGTCCTCCCCCAGCTACAAGTCCAATGAATTCACAGCCAACTGCGTGACCTCTTCTAATGGAAAGGACAAAACATGGCTCCTGGACTCGGCGGCCTCTCACAATATAACGGGTGATCTTGCAAATTTGTCAATTCACTCTGAATATGATGGTACTGATGAAGTAATTCTTGGTGATGGTTCAGGTTTGACTGTCTCACACATTGGTTCTTTGGAATTACACTCACCCACACGCACCTTTATCTTACGTGATACTCTTTGTGTTCCAAACCTTTCAAAAAATTTAATTTCAGTTCATCATCTCACCAAACAAAATAATGTTGTTGTTGAATTTCACCCCTTTCATTTCTTTGTGAAGGACAAGATCACGGGGGCGGTCCTACTTCGAGGAGCATGTGAAAACGGTGTCTACACTTTTCCGGAATCAATGATGTCTCCACCCTCCACCATGGTTGCTAATGTGCATGAACGGACCTCAATTGATGGGTGGCACAAGCGTCTTGGGCATCCATCTCTTCGAACAGTCCAACATCTTGTTAAGCATTTTTCTCTTCCCGTTGCCAAAACAAAATTTCTCTCTCAATTGTGTACTTCATGTTCCATCAATAAAGCACATCAACAACCTTTTCGTTCCAATAGTCTTCAAAGTAATGCACCGCTTGATATTATTTACACTGATGTTTGGGGACCCGCACATTATACCTGGAATCGACGGATCTCGTTATTATCTTCTTTTGGTTGACCACTTCACAAAATACATGTGGTTCTATCCAATGGCTACCAAATCCGGGGTGTCTACAATTTTTCCTCACTTCAAAAAATTTGTTGAAACACGCTTCCAAACCAACATAAAAAATTTATACTCTGATAATGGTGGTGAATTCATTGCTTTAAAATCTTTTTTATTGCTCAATGGTATTGGTCACTATACCACCGCCCCACACACCCCCCAACAAAATGGTGTTTCCGAGCGTCGTCACCGTCATCTGGTCGAAACTGGTCTAACTCTTCTCCATGATGCCTCATTACCTTTTTCATATTGGCCTCATGCTTTCCAAACAGCATCCTATTTAATCAATAGGCAACCCACTCCTCTTCTTCAAAACATTTCTCCTTTTGAAGCTCTGTTTGGTCAAAAACCAAATTATCTCAAATTGAGAAAATTTGGGTGTCTTTGTTACCCACTTACCCGGCCCTATAACACTCATAAAATGCAGTCCAAATCCTCACCTTGTGTGTTTCTCGGGTACTCTCAAACCCAAAGTGCATACAAATGTCTCGACCTCAAAACTCACAAGATTTACATTTCTAGACATGTGTTGTTCGATGAACCAAACAATCCCAATGTGTCTTCTACAAACCCGAAAACCCATACACCGGAACCCCATAATGTTCCTCTGTTTTTCGATGCCCAGGTCACGCCCGTGCCCTCATCGACGCCGTCTGTCCTGCTGTCATCATCAATGATTCCGGAAGGTGTTGCCGCAGTTGACGCATCCTCCTCAGGTAATCTTGTCAACTCTGCTTCTTCTTCTCTTCAGATTTCATCTGAAAATGTAGGTCATAATTCCTTGCACTTACATTCATCATCTCCTAGTTCTAGTCAAAATATTTGTCTGCATGATTCAAACTCCTTGGCCCCTCAACCCTCATCTGTTGCACAACCCCTAGGACAAGCCGAAAATTCCCCAAACCTAACTGCTCAAAACCCATCTCCACCACCTGTTCAACGACTTCACCAGATGACCACTCGGTCTATGAACCAAATTTTTAAACCCAAACAACTCAATTCTGTGTCTAAACATCCACTCCCTGAGTCCATTGAACCAACCTGTGTGAGTCAGGCTTTATCTCAACCACAGTGGCGTGATGCTATGTCCCATGAGCTTACAGCTCTCATGAAACATGGAACTTGGGATTTAGTGCCACTCCCTTTGAACTGTCACCCAGTGGGCTGCAAGTGGGTGTTCCGGGTGAAGAGGAAATCTGATGGGTCAGTGGATCGTTTCAAAGCCCGTTTGGTTGCAAAGGGGTATAATCAGCGTCCTGAGCTTGATTACAAAGAGACCTTCAGTCCCGTCGTTAAACCAGCCACAATTAGAACAGTTTTGTCTATTGCTGTCGTGAATGGTTGGGAGTTAAGGCAAATGGACGTTAATAATGCCTTTTTACATGGTGCATTATCTGAGACTGTATATATGATGCAACCCCCGGGGTTCAAAGATCCATCTAAACCCAATCATGTTTGCAGGCTCCAAAAAGCTATATATGGGCTTAAACAAGCCCCGAGGGCTTGGTACACTACACTGAAAAATGTACTACTTGAGCTTGGGTTTGAAAATTCCAGAGCTGATTCGTCCTTATTTATTTATCGCCAGGACTCTATAATCTGTTACTTCTTGGTATATGTCGATGATCTTGTGATTACAGGAAATACCAGGAATTTTGTGGTTTCAATTATCAAGAAACTGGGAGATCGTTTTTCTCTTAAGGATATGGGTCTCCTTCATTACTTCCTAGGTGTGGAAGTTGTACCTACTCAGGCAGGCCTTTTTCTCTCACAACACAAGTACATTCGAGAGCTATTGTCCAATACCAACATGAGTGGCGCCAAAGATGTCTCCACTCCTCTTTCAACAACTCAGCCTCTCAAGTTACTTGATGGCACGGCACCTGTGGACACCAAAGAATTTCGTCGAATTATTGGCAGCCTGCAGTATCTTTCTTTGACACGTCCGGACATTTCATTCGCGGTCAACAAGTTGTCCCAATTCATGCACAAGCCTACCACCACTCACTTCACAGCAACAAAAAGGCTTCTTCGGTACTTAAAGCAAACCATTTTCCATGGTATACAACTCACCAAATCTGGACCTCCAGCTTTAGTTACATATTCCGATGCCGATTGGGCTGGAAATGTTGATGACCGTACCTCCACATCTGCCTATATCAGCTTCTTAGGCCCAAATCCCATTTCATGGAGCTCAAAGAAACAAAGAGCAGTTGCAAGATCTACCACCGAAGCTGAATATCGAGCCCTTGCAAATGCGGCATCCGAGACAATGTGGCTTCTTGGACTTCTTCACGAGCTGGGTTTTCCTCTAAAAGCAGCTCCCTTACTCCTGTGTGATAACCTTGGTGCTACACACCTAAGTTTCAATCCGGTCCAACATTCACGCATGAAACATATACAAATCGATCTTCATTTTGTGCGTGATCTTGTTCAACGTGGCTCTCTCCAGGTTCGACATGTTCATACACAAGATCAATTGGCTGACCTGCTGACAAAGCCATTGTCAAGACAACGAACAGAAATCTTGAGAAACAAGATTGGGCTTGCTGATGGAAGCTCAATCTTGCGGGGCGTATAAAGACAGATTGCAAGAATCAAGGCCAAGACTGAACAGAGCACATCTAGCCTACAATCAAGCAAGATCATTCACAATCAATTTTGTATATTCTTGTAACTGCTGCAAATCTGTAACTGCTGCATAGTTTTAGCCAAATTGATTTATATTACCGTAAATAGTTTCTCCTAGCTGTGTATATAAGTCAGCTCTTATTACATCAATAAAGTGTGGGAAATTATTCATTGAAACTACGGCAATATTTGTTACTTTACAATATTATCATCACACACAATAATTTTTTTTATATTAACTTTCTTTTAATATTTTTGTTTCCTTATAATTTACATTGATTTGTGGGTGTGTGAAGAACTCTTTGCCAAGGCCAGATGGGAAAAGAGTGGGAGAACAGGCATTGGCATTGAGGGTGTCGGGGAACAAGTCAGCCTTGTTCAATTGCAGGCTGATTGGTTTCCAGGACACACTTTGTGATGACAGGGACAATCATTTTTTCAAGGACTGCTTTATTGAAGGCACTGTGGATTTCATCTTTGGAAGTGGAAAGTCTCTATTTGGTAATGCCACCCAAACTCTCCCTATAATTCCTAAATAAAAGGAAAACTTATAAAGGAACTTTTGTTAACTCTTCCTACATGTTTTACAAATCAAATCGCTAAATGTGAGTCTCTTCTTATAATAGTGAATTTCACGTACATATGTTGTGTGAGAAACATTATGTATACGACTAACTCTTCACTATAACTCAGCTGTTTGTTGTCTATGTATTATGTCATGGTTTTGGGGGTAGTTAATTAATGGGTGCAGAACACTGAGTTACATGTGCTGGGGAATAATGAAATGATAGAGATAACAGCACAAGCAAGGGACTCAGCTTCAGAGGATACTGGATACTCATTCGTCCACTGTAACATAACTGGGACTGGAAATGGCACGTATTTGGGCAAGGCTTGGAGGACTAGTCACCAGCATGTCTGAGGTCATCACCCCATCCGGCTGGAACAACAAGAACAGCCCCGAACGTGACAGGTAAGCAAATTAAAACACACTAATTAATTAAGCATTTTCATATAATTGAATGGTTTTGAGAGTTAATTAATAGTTTCAATATTTTTTTTGTATTTGTTGTTATATTCACTACCGTGTTCTATGGAGAATACAAGTGTTCAGGTACAGGTTCAAGTACGGTTGGGAGAGAAAAATACACCAAACAGCTGAATGAGGAACAAATCAAACCTTTCCTCAGCCTTGGCTATATTCAGGGTTCCAAATGGCTGCTTCCTCCTCCAAATCCAAAAGGGTAGATTTTCTTAAGACTAGGAAATAGTTTTCTTAACTTTGTATACATGTTTATATATGTGTGCTATTGAGAAAGCCGCACGCACACCTCATGCAAAATGCACAATGTATAAAATCAATATTATGCTTTAATTTCTAAAGATCTTCCGCTATACAATTTGAGCACAGTTTGTCGATTTGATTGGGACAAAAGACACATATGAGCAAAGGACCTACTAGTGTAGTGGCATGGAGTATTTACTTCCTCATGACAAGTTCTAGGTTTGAGTCCTAGCATCCGTGTAGTGTGTGAGTTTAGTACTATCGCCCCTCTCAATAGGAAAAGGACCTCAAAAAAAAAAAAAAAAAAAAAGACGCATATGCGACAAAGTGCAAAAATTAAAAATGGAATCATAATACATTTCCTCGAGCAAGCAAATCAAGAAAAGACTCACCCTTGCCATGGGCGATAGCGGCTATGTCTAAGCAGCTGCTTTCCCATTCATTCCATAGGTAAACGAAGAAGGAATGAGATCCCCCTTTCCATCCTATTCATTCCTTAAACAGGCAAGTCCCTTATTTAAGTAAAGAAAAGGGTTTGGGATCAGCTGTAAAATTGATGAAAACCCGATATTTAAAGGTCGGTAATGTTAGAATAGACTGTCGGTATCCGATGGTAAGATACCAAAACAGGATCTATCAAAACGGATCCCTTCATTCCTTGGTCGATTCCCAACGCGCACCTTCAGTTACTTCACTGCCTCACCTTCGGTGCCTTGTCGTCGTAAAGCGTTGCTTCTCTCCTTAAGTCGTGCATTTTCAAAATTCAAAGTATCGATCCCTTAAATAACTTCACCTTTTTCAAATTTGCTAAAGAAAAAACATATCAAAAATCGGTTCCAGTTTTGGACAAATCCCACTCCGTTCAGATTTAATAAATAAACAAAAACAGAACCAAAATTTAAGATCTAGTCAAGCAATTAAATTTCACCTTAATCCACCCTGTACAGTAAAATATGAATCACATGAGCAATACTGGACTCCAGCTAAACTTGCTTCATAACACTGCCAGACTATATAGGTGCTAAGGTGGCTGATCTGACGGTTATGGTTCACGATTGGAAGAGGTTCAAGAGCTTATCTAACCCATGTAGCCTTCCTTGCAGCGAAAAGTGACTTTTAATTGCTTAACAAGTCCAGTTGTAATAAAGTAATTAATTTCATCAACCTTTGAGTGGGAGTATTGTTTCTCTCTCATTATAATATCATCGCACACACACACAACAAAAAACAATAGTTCTACTACCCATAGACGTGCATCAAGTCTTGAGAATAGTGACGAAAATACACATTAAGTTAAAAGTGGTGAGCAAAAATGCTCTTATATAATGTAATATTGTCAACCTATCAACAAGATTAATTGTCAACTCTTTTACTCTCCTTTTTTTTCCCCGCTAAAGGATCTATGTTAGGTTTGAGAGGACTAATTTTTTCTAGAATGATGTGAGCTTTCACTAAATGGGGTGAACTTGGTAAAATTAGAGCTAAATCCTTATTTGTCTCGATATTTCTACTCGTGTGGAGCCCAACCTAGTCTAAGGGTAGTTTCGCTGTTGCGAATGTGTGACTATCCTTAATAATCAAGGGTATAACTGGGATTTTATATGTGATGGCAAAGTGAACTCTCTTAATAATACCACAATAATTTCCTCTTATGCCTTTCCAAATTAAGCTGTAGAGCTAGTTACAGCTAGTGCTTTTTTGTTATTCAGCTAATACAAAATGCGTGACTGAAATCTCAATGAACATAAGCCCCTAATTAGAAACCAAAATGTGCGAGAAGCTCTCCAAAACCCACAAATATAGGATTAATCCCTCTCAATATGCACTGTGCCTTAACCAGCTTTTGCATAGTGGACTATAAAATCAAAGCCTTATATCTAAACACCAAAGAATTCAAAAGATGGCCCGAAAAAACACATGCATGTGCGTCCATGCAGCTCTAACCACGACATTAATTCTCCTCACCGCCACCGTAGCCATGGCAGATTATAATACACAGGTACCAGCCGACCACTCCCAAGTCAACACGTGGTTCAATAACAACGTGAAGCCATACACAGCACGGCATGGCACACTTGACCCTGCCCTTGCAACGGCTGAGGCAGGTCAAAAGGTCATCAAGGTCAAGAAAGACGGAAGTGGACAATTCAAGACCATCACTGACGCCGTTAATAGCATTCCGGCTGGCAATACCAAACGTGTTATTGTGTACATTGGAGGAGGAGTGTACAATGAGAAAATCATAATTCCACGGAATAAACCATTTGTTACATTTTATGGCTCTTCAACAAATATGCCAACTTTGACCTTTGCTGGCACAGCCAAAGAGTATGGAACTGTGGACAGTGCCACAGTGATTGCCGAATCCGACTACTTCGTGGCAGCTAACCTTATTATTAAGGTATGTAAATGTCTCACGTTTGTTAGAAATGTTTCATATCACGTGATATTATCATCACACACAATAATTTTTTTTATTAACTTTCTTTTAATATTTTTGTTTCCTTATAATTTACGTTGATTTGTGGTTGTGTGAAGAACTCTTCGCCAAGGCCAGATGGAAAAAGAGTGGGAGAACAGGCATTGGCATTGAGGGTGTCGGGTAACAAGTCAGCCTTGTTCAATTGCAGGTTGATTGGTTTCCAAGACACACTTTGTGATGACAGGGGCAATCATTTTTTCAAGGACTGCTTTATTGAAGGCACCGTGGATTTCATCTTTGGAAGTGGAAAGTCTCTCTATTTGGTAATGCCATCCAAACTCTCCCTGTAATTCCTAAATAAAAGGAAAACTATTGTATAGGAACTTCTGTTAACTATGCCTACATGCTTTACAAATCAAATCGCTATATGCGAGTATCTTCTTATAATAGTGAATTTCACATACATGTTGTGTGAGAAACATTATGCATACGACTAACTCTTCATTATAACTCAGCTGTTTGTTGTCTACGTATTATGTCATGGTTTTGATGGTTAGTTAATTAATGGGTGCAGAACACTGAGTTACATGTGCTGGGGAATAATGAAATGACAGTGATAACAGCACAAGCAAGGGACTTAGCTTCAGAGGATACTGGATACTCATTTGTCCACTGCAACATAACTGGGACTGGAAATGGCACGTATTTGGGCAGAGCTTGGAGGACCAGTCCCAGGGTGGTCTTTGCCTACACCAGCATGTCCGAGGTCATCACCCCAGCTGGCTGGAACAACAAGAACCGTCCCGAACGTGACAGGTAAGCAAATTAAAACACACTAATTAATTAAGCATTCTCATATGATTGAATGGTTTTGAGAGTTAATTAATAGTTTCACTATTTTTTTTGTATTTGTTGTTATATTCAGCACCGTGTTCTATGGAGAATACAAGTGTTCGGGTCCAGGTTCAAGTATGGTTGGGAGAGTAAAATACACCAAACAGCTGACTGGGGAACAAATCAAACCTTTCCTCAGCCTTGGCTATATTCAAGGTTCCAAATGGCTGCTTCCTCCTCCAAATCCAAAAGTGTAGATATATGTATATGTTTATAGATTGAGCGAAACGCACGCACGCCTAATGCAAAATGTACATGAGCTAGCTATATAGCAATGTATAAAATCAATATTATACTTTAATTTCTAAAGATCTTTCGCTATACAATTTGAGCTAGCTACATTTGTCTATTTGATTGGTACAAAAGACACATTAACAAAATAAAAAATGGACCGCATTTTAATTTTCACAGAAGAAATTAGTCATGCATTTTTCAAAGTGTGTATCTATCTCCCTTAAAACTTTAGAGTTATCTACACTCCCTGAAGTTAATTTCAATGTTTTCACAAAACCCCCTGAGGTTTCAAAAATTACATGAACATCCCTTAGGTCTTAAATTGTTTTCACAAAATCCATTTCTATTGATATTTCGCCCAAAAATTGATGATTTTATATACAAAATTTCTTCAACTGACAAAGTTAGCCTTTAAGATTAGATTGCACATACATTTTTTAGGTTAATTTTATTATTTGCAAAAGTTTTTATGTATGAAATCATCAAATTTTTGGATGTAGAATCAATGAAAAGGGGTTTTGTGAAAACAAATTGAAACCTTAGGGGGTGTTCGTGTAATTTTTAAAATTTCATGAAAACATCGAAAACCTCAAGGGGTGTTGGTGTAAATAACTCAAAAACTTCACCTCTTTCAAATTTTTGCAAAAGAAAAAACATATCAAGTATCAGTTCCGGTTTTAGACAAATCCACCCCTATGTAGTATAAAACTACGTTATGAATCAAATATAAAACTTCGTGACTCGCATTTTTTAAAATGGTCTGCATGAACAGGGTTTAGGGTATGTGTCTATAGTCTTCGAATTGTAAGGGTGGACTTAATCCGACAAATAATTAAGTGGACTTGAATTGTATAAGAGGACCCTACAAATTTAGGGTGAATTTGAAATTGCAATTAGGAACAGCAACCTCATATTAATGAGAAGTAGAAATCAAAATGTGCGAGAGAAGCTCTCACATATTTTGGAGTGAATCCCTATAATCATGCATTGTGGTTTATTCACTCATACATCATGGACTATATAACCTGTTGCATTCCTAAAAGGACACAAATTAATGTGCAAACAACCAATTAAAAATACCCGCAAGTGCACTAATCTAATGAAGTATAGATTATGTAAGTACGAGTTCATCCCACGAAGAACTTGTCGGCTTCCTATAAGTTCTAGTTTGAGTACGTAAAGAACACTTAATTGACACACCACAAATGCACAAATGCCAATTGGAAACTAAAAATAAGTAAAGAAGTGTAAAAGAAATGAAACAACACAAGAAAATTAAAGAAAAATACAAACAGCATTTTCTATCACCCTTTTATCACAATTTGGACAGATTCGTTTCTCTATTTTTCCAGTTTTCGACCTCTGTCCAGTGTTTGACCTATAACTTTCCAACCGTATGTCCAAAATTTACGTTCTTTATACGGTTGGATTCAGCACAGAAAATGGAAGAACACAACGTAGACCAAAAGTCCAAAACAATTACAGAAACAAATACAATTCAGTAACAAAGACACACCACGTGTCGAACACACAACTCACACACACATTGGGGGGGGGGGGGTTTGATTTGTTTCAAGTGACCTATTTCTATTGCATGAAAGTAAATGGACTTTGAATTTAAATGAGAAAGGCAGAGATGAATTATCAAAATGTGAAAGTACCAAGTAACAAACACTAGGGTTTCGGAATCCACCCTAAACAATTCTACCAAAGTTCATAAATACTCAAGTGATGAACTCTAAATGTGTTGATGAAGATGTTCGCAATCAAGACCATGGGTCGTGGCTCAAGACGCATTGATTCTCTCTAATGTACGTAAAGTGCATGGTTCGTGCTGCAATACTTGTGCCCTCCCCATAACCGAACCTAGGTATGGTTCGTACTTCGATTCAATTACAAGGAAAACCCATTAAGTTCAAAGAGAATATGAACATCACAAGAATCCTAATAGCATGGTGTTTACATTAGGTAATCAAGAAACCAATTCACATGGATGATTCTTACTTCATCCATCTATTGCTTAGGAAAACATGAAGATACACATAATCCCAACAATCTCAAGAAGCATGCTTTCAAAGATGGCCAACCAAGGAAAAACACACATCAAGGATAGATTAATTTGGTGAATTGGAATTCATCAACAATATCTAGAAATTCATACACTCAAGCATCAAAACAATAAGGTAATCATGTTTAGGGCTTCAACCTAAGCCCTAGCTATGGAGTTTAGTTGCTCATACTTATTCCAAATACAAACTCAAAATAAAATTAAAAAGAGTTTACAGATTTTTAGAAAATGGTGAAAGCTTGAAGTCTTCAATGGTGGAAGTCTTCTTCTCCACTTTGCTTGGCTGCACCTTGGCTTTCTCCTAGCTCCAAGCTCTCCAAAATCTGCTCTCAATGTGTAGAAATGATCGAATGGATAGGCTACCCCGTTCAAAACCTCTCCCACTTCAGATTGCACTTCCCTTTGCTCCTTTGCCCATCATTTCCAGCTCACACTTTTAATATAAAACTCATTCTTTCCTCTAAAGCCTTTGCCCATTGTCCCCTTGCCATGATGAAGCTTTGACTTCACAAAGATGCCAAAAGCTTCAGAAAATATCTCATTTACAAAGGTAATTCCTTGTTACCAAGAGTTATGGTAACAAGAAATTAAGATGACACAAAGGAGGTAAAAGCTGGCCAAATTCGGATTTCCAGAGCTGTGGTAACATGCTGGATTTTTTGGATAGGCAATACTTGTCTAATGGAGCTAAAATTTGGATATGTTGTAGTTAACATCCATTGGAACAAGTCTCATGAAGATCATGACCTCATCCGAGCACCAGAGCATGTTGATCCCAGGCCAAGAAGTTGACCTACGAAAATGAACAAAAACAGAATTTATAACTAATAATGCACTTTTAGCTCATTTTCATTCCAACCAAGGTAAAATCTAAGAAAACACAAAAAGGAAGTAAAAAGCTATAAAATGTCAAGAACTAACTCAAAATAGTGGGTGAATAACATGAAAAATCATGTGTAAAAATGAACCGAACATAACCAAACCCTCTGGCTCATAAGACAGGATTTGGTTTAGGAAACTTTAAGTGTTTTGGTAATTTTGTGCTTTAGTTGCTTTCCCATTTGGATTTGGTTTGTTTTTCCTTTGTTAACTAGATTTTCCTTATGCTTCCTGGTTGAATCAGGATTTCCGGCTCATAGTACTACCTATATATATTACGCCTAGCTTACTTAGATTAGGAAATTTGGCTTACCTCTAAATTGAATTTTTCTTAACTACAATTCATCACTTTTTGTTCCTATTAATAAAACCCATTTTTTTTTATAAGTAAATACCCATGACTAGGATCCACCTCATCAAGTTACCTTATCAAGCTCAAAATCTGATTTTTTGTAATTTTTAGATTCCCAAAATACCCCTACGTATTTGCAATTGTTGTTTTCTCCATTGATTATGCTGAATATACTTTGAACATATTTGTTGCAATTCAATGTCATAGTGTTTTTTTTAGATAGGAAAATGGTGTTTTAAATTGGCTTAAATTTAGGAATTTTTAGGGCAAGTTTTTCTTTTTAAAAAAAATATATATTCAGTATCTAAAAAAGTCATGGTTTAGGGCCTATTGAATGTTTGAAGAAACATTTAATATTACCTATGAAGTTTTAGCATAAAATAATGTACCTATTATTTGTACCTATTTTTTCCACCCTTTTTTAGTGAATAATATACCTGTTTTTCGTACCTATAAATAGCACACCTATTTTTTTAAATAAAGAATGTACCTATTTTTAATTTATGAAAAATGTGCAGAAATTTCAATTACACAACATACTTATTTTCTGACAAAAAAAATATTTGTAAATAATAAAAACATTTACATAAATTTCAATTACAAAGTGACAGATCCTTTTTATTTTTTTGTAAATATAGTACCTATATTATATACATATTTATAGTTTTTATAGGTATATTATTTATTGGATATGTAATTTAGGGATTTTTTGTTTGTTTGAAATTTTACGGATTGGCGATGTGTAGGGAATGCCAACCAAAATAAATGGGGTGATTCATATGCTATTAATAGGGAGTATTAATTATAATTAAGGTAGTTAATGACATGTTTGAAAAGAAATTATAAATAAAATATGAAGCTAGGTGGTATATAATGTAATTTAGTTAATAATACTAGGACAAATCTATCTTACATAGCAACTTATTTTAAATTTGGGTTTTCAGTAAAGATTTAAAAGTAGGTGGGTATATGACTAGGATATAGTAGTAGTAAGGGTATATATTGGAAGAACTCTGATTAGATTTGTGTGTGATTCCACTGAAACTTTGAGGCAGCCTTCGCGATAACAGATGGCTGGAAAAATGATGCATGCAGCTGGGTTTATAATTATAACAATTCTCCTCGCTGCTAGTACCACAGCGGTTGCCGACGATTCGACACCAATACCTGTCGATGGTTCCCAAGTCAGCAGCTGGTTCGATAACAACGTGAAGCCGTTAACAGAACGCAAGGGCACGCTTGATGCCGCCATTGTGACGGCTGAGGATGGGCCAAAACTCATCAAGGTCATGAAAGATGGAAGTGGAAATTTCAAAACCGGAAGCCATTAACAGCATCCCTGAGAGAGGAACACCAAGCGTGTGGTTGTGTACATTGGAGGTGGAGTGTACAACGAGAAAATCAAAATTCCACAAAATAAACCATTTGTGACATTGTATATGGATCGCCAAAAAATATGCCAAACTTGACGTTTGATGGCACGGCTCAGAAGTATGGGACTGTCTATAGTGGCACATTGATTGTGGAATCTGACTATTTTAGGGCTGCTAACATTATCGTCACGGTAGGTAATTATGAATTAATTAATTTGTTAATTAGACTTAGATCATTATTATATTCTAATGATGATGATTAATTACAGTAATGTATGTATCATGGTCTCATGGATTGGTTTCAATTAATTTTGCAGAATTCGGCGTTGGAGCCAGATGGGATAAGGCCGGATGCGCAGGCAATTGCATTGCAGATCTCCGGGGACAAGGCATCCTTCTACAATTGAAATTTTTTTGGATGTCAGGACACTCTTTATGATTACAAGGGCTTGCATTTCTTCAAGGACTGCTACATTCAAGGCACCGTAGATTTCATCTTCAGAAAAGAATCTCTCTACTTGGTATGTATAATCATGCCTCCCAGTACCATACAATAATTTCTCCAAGTTCAGATCATTTGTTTGCTTATGTTAACTTTATGTGTTGTAGTGTTTTTTTTTTTTAAATGTCGTTCTAATTAAATTTTCATTTATTAACTTAAGTTGTGACACTAAATGATATGATATATTTTGATGTAGAACACTGATACATGTCCCAGAACGGAATATGATTGTAATAACAGCACAACAAAGAGAGAGTGCTTCGGAGGATAATGGATTTTCATTTGTGCACTGCAAAATAACTAGCACTACATATGTGAGGGGTACATACTTGGGCAGGGCTTTGGGGAGCAGCCCCACCGTGGTGTTTGCCTACACCGACATGGCCAACGTTGTCCATCCTGAACGATGGAGCGACTTCGGCCACCCAGAACGTTCCAAGTAAAGTAAGCAATTTCATTATAAGTTTTTTTTCTTCTAAAATGTTCTATTATTCTTGGATCCATGTGTTTTTATTTACATATATATGTGGTAATGTTTGCAACCATATGTTGGAGAGTTTCAAAATTCGGGTCCAGGGTCAAATATAAGCGGGAAAGCATGCTACACCAAAAAGTTAAGCGATGAAGAAGCCAAATCTTTCATCAACCTTGGCTATATTCGGGGTTCCAAATGGCTTCTTCCTCATCCAAATATAGGATCCAAACTATATAGTATTGTTTAAGAATATAGGAAATATATATATAGAGTTCCCCTTTTTCTTTTTCCTTTTCTTTTTTGGTCAAATAGTTTCCTTCTTTATTAGGTGAGATTGAGCAAACCTCATACACATATGGCCAATCCTATACATACAATACATGTACATCTTATTCTTATACACGTATTTGCATACGGGAAAAAGAAAACTCATGTAGATAATTAAGTAATTTGCTATTGGAAGTCACATCCGGTAAGGACTCTTACCCGGTGTATAACTTGGTGTACTGGTGTATATACCTTGTTGTGCACGGCTGCTATCTCTGTTGGTAACTGTGATCAGTCCCTAAATTAAGGGAAGCTGTGTTAGCTGTCTTCCTTGTTATTATCAATAGATTAGGCGTGATTCAAGGAGAGATTGAAGCCTGTTTCTTCTTTCCTTGTGTATATATATGTTTAAGTCTTTGTAAACTGTGTGTTATGATATATACAAGAAACCTTCTACAAAGTGTTTCTCCTATCAAATTTCCACATTTGCTGTGAAACTTTCCGTTTATGATTTGACTTTATAGCCCTGAAAATTTTATATATAAGATGAATTCATGTTCACATTATTTTACAAGTTGTGACATTATCTAGAATGTGCACAGAAATCTCTTCCTCAAGAGAATATAGACTTGTTGACCATTGACTGGTGCCCTTCAAAACTTCAATGCTGAAAGCTTCTTAGTACCTAACACCTAGTCCAAGGGGAGGGCTGTGGTTGTGGAAAATATCAAAGTAGGGTTTCTTCTAAATTAATTTAACCCTCTTCACAATCTATAAAACGGGGTAGTTTTGCCACACAAAAAGCCACAAAGAAAAGAAGAAGAAGAAAAAAACAAATCATGAAGGTTGTAGGCTCATTGGGTGTGGCTCTATGCTTGTTCTTGGTCGTAGGTGTTTTGGTTGAGGTGGTTCCAATGGCAGAAGGGAACACGACGCCGAGCCAATGCAAGCAGGAGACGGACCTTCTGGTGAGTGCATGCAAGAGCGCAGTGATAATAGGGCTCAAACCCTCTGCAAACTGCTGCCAACGTGTCAGGGTGACACATTTCGAGTGTGCGTGCCCTTATGTCACCCCCAAGGTGGCCAATCTGATCCCTCTCGGGCGTACGATTAAGCAGATTGAAGGCTGTGGAAGAAGCGTCCCTCGCAACTTCAAGTGCGGCAGTGAGTAGTTCATCTCCTCCCTCTTCTATCATATCTTGCTCTATGAGATGATGACCTAATTAATCTTTAACATGAATTGATTAATGTTGACAAAACAAGATCATCAGCACTAATTAAATATATATAGTAATTGCTTTATTTGTGTGTAGCTGATCTGATTACTTTGGTTAATCTTATTTTTTGCAGGTATCACCACTCCACAATGAGAAGGACGAATATTCTTTCTAGCTTCAAGAATACATTATTATGCTTGATTATCAAATAAAGAGTCCTCTTAATTAGCTTTCTTTCAAGCTAAGAGTTACATAAATTTGAAGTGCACAATTCATGTGCACTTATGTAATACATGTATGACTTTCCTAAAATAAAAGTGAATTAATAAGATGTCTCCTATATATTCCAATATTGACACGATTGTTCAATCTCAACCGTCTATCTATTCAAGGAAATTTATGTTTTGTTAAGCATTAGTTATGAAGCTCTAATATCAGCCATCCATTAGGTATGTTAGTAGCTAAATAAATTTTTAATATATACCATACATGCAATCCAATGGCCGAAAATTAGAAGTCCTTGACCAATCTTTAATGAAGCCAAACCTATGATTGCACTTAGAGAATTGAAATAATTTTCTTTAGTTTTCTCATTTTATTGGAATAATTTTCAAGGACTTTGTTGCCTGGACTAAAAAATTTAATTTAATTTTGGTATTATTCATATATATCGAATTGGTCAAGGAATTGACCCTACAGTCCAAGTTCTCTCAAGTCAAGGTTGAACCAGTCCCAGTAGTAGCAAATACCATGAAGGGCATATATGGGATAACGGAAAATATCAAAGTTGGTAAACCATATCTTCTCAATCTATAAAAAGGGTGGTGTGTATGTACATGAGTTATAATATTACTAATGCTAGAAATTAAAGCATAACAAATTATTAAGAAGGAAAAAGGAAAGAATAAATTATGTGAGAGCAGGTGGTTGCGATATATGGTTATTGTGGTGGTGCTTGGTGGTGGTGGTGGCGGAGGCTTTGATGGTGAAGGGGGACACGCGCCATAGCCAGTGCAAGGAGGAGAACAACCTTCTTCTTAATGAGTGAAAGCAAGTTTTTATGGGACATAAAGCCTGCCTAAATGCATTTTGAGTGTGTTTGCCCCCACGTCACTCTCAAGCTTACTAATTTGATCAACGTTCTGCATACCATTAACCAAATTCAAGCTTGTAGAAAACGATTCCCTCACAACTTCAAGTGTGGCAGGCAAGGTCGGTTTTGAGAATTGGTGCCCTTGCTTGTCATACCGGAAGAAGCTTGGAGCTTAAGTGCGTATACTATTTATATATTTTATAAATAAATAAATAAAAAAAAACCCAAAGTGCAGCTGTACGGCTATACTCTTTAAATACATTATATTTAAAAGGTATAGCCGACGGCTATACTATTTAATAAAAAAATTGACAAGGAACCTCCAAGTTGCATTAGTTTATACTTTATAGATATTAATTTGCTAAATTCAACATATCCAAAGTAGATATTGAAAAGAGAGAAATATCACAACAAATCAATTTGAGAGTTCAATTTTTACATCTTTTTTTTAATGTGGAAATTTTACAGTAGATCAATAGAGACTTGGATAATGACCTAATAGTAATAGATAATGCCCTAAACTACTCTTACCTATAAAGGAAAATTAGGGAAAAAAATTTAAAATAAAAAAAGGAGCCCTTATGTCAAAATAGGTATAGCCGCACGGCTATCTTATTATTTAAAAAAAAAAAAAGTAACGCCGCGAGGTATTCGATTTTTAAAAAAAATTAAAACCGCGTACGGCTGCGCGGCTATACTATTTATAAAAATAAAATAAAAACCCAGCAGCGAATAGGTGGCCACGTGTCAAAATCTATAGCCGTCTGGCTATATTATTTTTATTTTAAAAAGAAAAATGGAGTATAGCCGAGCGACTATACTATGTTTTAAAAAAAAAAAATTAAAATCGAGTACAGTGGACTGGCTATACAATTTAAATTCATACAAATTTTTTTAAAAAAATACCCCCTAGCAAATAGGCGCGGCTATACTATTTTTTAAAAAAATTAAAAAAAGGAGTACAGCCGACCGGCTATACTATTTTTATTAATAAAAAACAAAACCGAGTATAGCCGGCCGGCTATACTAGTTTAGAAAAATGAAAAAACCGAGTACGTGCGGCTATACGTCTTTTCTTTTTCTTATTATGATCATGTGGCACATAATAATATATACTCACTAAAATTTTCAAGTGTAATAATATGAATTACATTTTAAAGTAATTAACTATGTCGAAAATTAGATCAAAATATACAAAAATGAAAAATCATTGCCAACCAAAACACCTTGCTCCTAGACGATAATAGGAGCAATTGAGTTACAAAAAATAAAATAAAATAATTGTTTGTTTTTAAAAAGGAAAAAGAAAACTGAGGAACTAATAGCTGAGTGGCCACTGATAGCCAAACCCGCTCTCTCCTGCAATCCGAAGAAGAAGGCCCTCAAGGAAAGCCCATCCATCCTCCTCCTCCTCTCCATGGCCGCCGCAAACCTTTCCATACCCCTTCTCTCTCTTCCACGTCACCACCACCTCCACCTTCACCCTAACCTCATCACCGTTCCAACTCGGCTTCGACTCGGCCTGCGAACTCAGGCTCTGGGCAATGACATGCTGGGCGATTTTGGCGCCAGAGACCCCTTCCCAGCTGAGATAGCAAGTGGGTTTGGTGAGAAGGTGTTGGGCAGCGGCAACACAGAGCACAAGATTCTCATCCCCAATCTCTCTTCTCTCTCTCTGTCCCAGCTAGACTGCAGCCCTGTCTCTCCTCTCCAGCCTCCTATGCCTGAAGACGATGCCCAGAAGCTCCTCAGAAAGGTCAATTCTTCATTGATATCCTCGATTTGTATGATGCTTCTATGGTGTTTGATGAAATTACTGTGTAAAGTCTCAGTCTTTGCTTAGCTTAGCTTAGCTTTGCCCAATTTTCATATCCTGAAGAAGATTACCCTTTTGGGTTCTGTTTGTAAAGTTAAGGACTTTTGTGGGTTGTGTGTTCTAGAATTGAGGTCTGAAGCTGTGATTTTGTTTTGTTTCCAAAAATTGGATAGTTATGATTTTATGCAAGCAAATTGGAACTCATTTATGCCTTGCTTCTCTAGGTTGTTGGGTGGAGATTGATAGTTGGAGAAGGTGAGCTCAAATTACAGTGTCTTTGGAAATTGAGAGATTATAAATGTGGGGTTGAGCTCATCAACAGGATTTATAAGGTTGCGGAAGCTGCAGGGCATTTCCCAAATCTTCACTTGGAGCAACCCAATCAAGTTAGAGCAGAGCTATGGACATCTTCCATTGGTAAACTTCTTGCAAACTTGTAGAAACTTTTCATTGGGCTACATGCCATACCATTTGCACATTGCTAACTCGAAACTTCATTGCAGGAGGATTGAGCATGAATGATTTCATTGTAGCTGCCAAAATAGATGACATAAAAACATCAGATCTTGTGCCCAGAAAAAGAGTTTGGGCTTAGATGAAGCATTGTGTTTGTTTGTTGCCTTCATCAAGATCAATCCCCAAAAAGAGCATTCTGTAGTGTGGATTTTGCCAGCATCTAATTACCACAGAGGCTCAAGTTTTTGTAAAAATGTTAGAAGGAACATTATTCTTTTCCTCTACAGTTTGTACTGATGGATGGATAATCTGTTTATTTTATCAGAAGTACAATCACACGTCGACCCAAAAAAAGAAACGAATACCATTCTTATGAAGTGATACGAAATTTTATTTTGAGATATATTTGTAGTATTGGTAGATTCGTATAACATAATCCAACAGAAGAAGCTCCAAAAAGCAAACATCTTCCTAACATTTTCACACAAGAAGAAATAACTTGTCAAACACGCATTGGTGGGGTAAATTTTATAAATCAATTTTGCCCTTGATACATTTATTTTAAATAAATTTGGTATAGAAAATTCTTAAAAAAGATAAAACATTTGGGATAGAATATATATATTGTTTTTATTTTAACACTCACAGCCTTCCTTACCCAAAAAAGAAAGAAAAAGGAAAAAGAAACGAACTCTCACCGCCGCGCATAAAACAGAGTAGCAGAGCGGGTAGCAATGCATATAGCCGTTGTACGAAGTTCCAAGCCCAAGGCGTAGCTCAAAAGCGCGCTCATGGAGAAGCTGAAATCTCTGGTTCCAGAAACCCTAAAGCGAATGATCGGAGAGAGCTCTGCTGACGATCTTCCTCGCACATGTTCTTCTCTCGTCGATTTTCTTCTTCATTTCGAGCCCTTTCACCAAGTATGTCATTATTTTTGTACATTCTAATTTATGAGCTTCGAGAAACAAACAATAACAGAAGAAATGAAAATTTGTCGTATTTGATTAGATGGTGAGGGACTTGGCGGACCCTGAAGTGGCTCTGTGTGGCAAGAACAAAGAAGCTGCTTTGGAGTCGAAGCAAAAGGGGAATAAGTGCTTCTTGAGTGGTGATTATGCTAATGCTTTGGATTTCTATACTCAGGTACCTCCATCTTTGAAATTACTTCTCTATTTTGAAGCCATTGCTAGAACTAATTACTCATTGGCTTAGATTGGTAACACCTCTGCTCTGAAACCCCTTATTTGTTTACTTGTTTGTTTATTATCATTGGCATGAGGCACAGGCATTGATAGTTGCTCCCATGGATGCACATGAAGACAGAAACTTGGTTGCTACTTTGTATGTGAATCGGGCTTCTGTATTGCATGTAAGTCCCATTCTTGATTTATGTGGGTATATACCAAACGTAACAAGTTCAATTCTTTATCAACAGATTTCATTGCTCACTGTTAGTGTATCTGTTATATGTAATCCTTAGAAAATGGGTCTTCTAAGGGAGTGTTTACGAGACTGCAATCGGGCACTTCAGGTTTCTTCAAACTATGCAAAGGTGAGATGCTTTTATTGCCTAGCGTTAAGTTGTATTGTATTTTAATGAGTTAGAGATGCCTTTTTTTACTGGAGGATAAAGGAGACTAAGAGAGTTACAGTTTTCTTCAAATTTACTTTTCTTCCTTTTTCCAATGTAGGCATGGTACAGAAGAGGTAAGGCAAATGCTTCTATGGGAAATTATAAGGATACTATCCGTGACTTGGATGTTGCTAAGACTCTGGAGTTGACAATGGGTGGAAAGAGACAGATAGAAAGTGAGATGAAGATAATTTTGGATCAACAGAATAGTACATCAAATCCATCAATACAACAGTATGAGAATACCTCAGATATTTTGGGTAAGATATTACCATTTAGTATAACATTGTGCAACTATAATCAAATATTCTGATCTCAGGAATGAAAATCTGTGCTCACTCTGGATGAGTAATCACCATATGGTTTCTTAAGATATTGTTGACATTGGGCCCCCTAAGTTTTTATAAACTGTGATTAAAACTACAGATGAAAAAAATAGCAATTTGGAGAAATGCAAAAGCTACAAAAATGGCTCCATGTTGACACGTAACAGCTTGAAATGGTATTCTCACTTAGAATATTCTGTTGGTTTCATCATTTTTATGTTTTTTTAACGTTATATTGAGTTAAGCTGATGGATTGATGTTCATACTTTCCTTAGGATGTAGCAGTGACAGGGTCTCATTTTGAGTGTACTTATGTTGTTGAGCCTTTTAATGCAATCTTTACTTTTTTTTAATTATGCTAAGACATTCCTGACTTTACAGCTTGTTTTGCTGGTTAAACTTCCTGCCTCTCTTTTCTTTCTAAATAAAGCTAGTCATGTTAGGGAAGTTAAGTATTCACAACTCAATTAAAGTACCTTGTAATCCATCAGATGAACCGCACCCAACGGGATTACGATGTGTCGCCACACCAGAGAAAGGAAAGGGTATGGCCTCAACAGGTGACCTTCCTCAAGCGTCCTTGGTACATACCGAAGACCCTTTTTCGATGGTATGAACAGAGACTTCTTTTATATGTGCTATCATGTACTTCTTTTCAGTTTTGTTAGTCGCCATTACTTTGCTACCGAATTGTATAGAGAGATGTTCCCCTTCTATGCAGACATTCCTGATACTCTATAGTCGTGGTTTGGGAAACTAAATTGTTGTGTGATCCACTGCCTTGTCTCCTTTTTTTTCCTTTCAATTAGCATATCTGTGCAATACAAGTTGAGATCTTTTGAAGGGATGTTCTTTTTACAGTCTAATCAGAACATGTACCCCTGGAAAATTTATTGTGAAACTAAAAGTAGATATGTATCCTACAGTTTAATTTCCTTTCTTACATTCTCATCATCAAAAGGCATAAGAAAAAATCGAAGCAGAATGGTGTACCATCTTCATTTTGTCTTTCAGTGAGTGTTGATTAATACTTCACAAGTTGCTGAAGAGGAATTATTTATTTAAACTTATTATCTTCGAAGCTCAAGTTGTGTTCAAGTATCATTTGTGCATCTTTTTTACCAACAGAGTAGGCTCTTATTGCCATTGGAAATATATGCAGTTCTTCTGAGGATTCTAAAATAAATTGTCCCTGTGCTTTGCAGATAATATTAAAGCCTTGTCGGGAAACTCATTGCCACTACTGCTTAAATGAGCTACCAGCAGATAAAGTCCCATGTACATCATGTTCAATACCATTGTATTGCTCCGAGAAATGTCGTATACGAGCAGGAGGAAAAATGTCCTGGGATTACCCAAACAATCAAAGGATTCATGGAAATTTATCAGCTGATCTTGAAAAGTACATTGCAGAGACCACTTTAAATGTTGATTCTGAAACAGATACTGAGCACATTCCTGAACATAAACATGAATGTAAAGGTGTACACTGGCCAGCAGTATTGCCTTCTGAGATAGTTTTGGCTGGTCGTGTGCTAGTAAAGTCTATAATCAAAAGAAGAGGTTCCACAGATATTTTTAATCTCAGAGAAATTTTGGTACATATAGTAACTATATTTTCTACTTTACTAATTTTCATTTCAGTTGACTGTCTCACTATTTCATAAATAGATGTCTTGTAGCTAATGACCTGTATATTTTTCTTGTTTTTCTTGTAGGATCTTTCTCACCATTACTCAAAAACGCCTCCGGAAAGAAAATTGGAATTACATATATATTCGGCTGTATTGTCATATTGTCTTCAATATTCCGATGATTTTGAATTACCAATAAATGGGTTCTCTATTTCACAGGTTTACTCTCTCTCTCTCTCTCTCTCCTCCTGCATGCACACATGCAGAGTCAGGGTTACACCTTTGGTGAATTATATATCTAAGAAATAAGAGGGTTAAGCAATGATGAAATGACTTCCTGGATCTGCCCTTGCAGGGTGGTTACTACCGCGCCCATATGTGCAAATCCATAGATTATCATTTTTGTAGGACAATGCTATATATTGACATATAAAAGTCATGTTTTTCAACTAAGTGGTCATTCTCTCATCTACTTATATAAAGTTTCATGTGTGTCCTATTTTGTTAGAGAGTCAGTGTGATACTTCGTTACAATTTTCTCATAATAGAGTCACTTTGAAAGTCAACTTGTGTAGCAAGGATGAAAATCTTAAATATATTCATCGTTATAATCAAATTATGTTAACAGGTGAGAGATTCCAATGGATGTTAACCTATTTTCTGACATCTGTATATAATTGGACGATCTATCTCAATAGAAATTTAGATTTCATGCCTTGATTGTCACCTATTATATAAGGTTCCATTCTCCTGTTTTTTGCAGATTGTCATACTTATATCCCAAATTAGGGTGAACTCTATGACTGTTGTTCATATGAAATCCATTGATCAGCATGGGTTAGAAGATATTGGAAAGTTTTCATCATTGGGTGGAGGTCTAACTAGTAATGTGGAACAGGTTTGCATTTATGGTATTCTTTTATTTATTTTGCTCCTTTTTGTTTCTTCTCTTATCTGACCACTCTTGTTCCAGTCAGTTACACTGCTTTTTTCCATAATAGTCTTGAACTCGGTTTATTAACTTGGAATTTTCATGTGTGACACTGCAAAATGTGATAATTTATGTAAAACTTCTTGTATTGATATACGTTTCACTTCAGTTCATAAAAATTATGCCCTTTGACCCTGTGTATCATCATTTTTGTTACTTTCATAGGTCAGAGTAGGTCAAGCTATCTATACATCTGGAAGTCTGTTCAATCATTCTTGTCAGCCAAACATCCATGCATATTTCCTTTCGCATACTCTCTTTATAAGAACGACAGAATTTGTCGCAGCAGGGGTACCCCTGGAGCTTTCCTATGGTCCACAGGTATGCCCATTACTGTTGTATCTCATTCAGTTTGGTAGTGCGGAATAACATTATGATGTTCATGCAGCTATAGTATCTACAGAATGTAGAGAGCCCTTTTTTCCCCTAAACCTGTCCACATTTTGAAATACCAACATGGGACTGTAAAAACTAAGTTTTGTTTCTACAGGTTGGGCAGTGGGACTGTAAGGACCGAGTCAAGTTTCTGGAAGATGAATACTCATTTCGTTGTCAGTGCAGTGGGTGTTTAAAAGTAAACTTCTCTGACCTGGTCCTAAATGCTTTTCACTGTGTTGAACCGAATTGTTCTGGCGTAGTCTTGCAGAGCTCTGTTGTTGACTGTGAAAAAGAGAAACTTAAGCACTTACCCAACATCATCACCACTGGCAACATGGAGCCTCATCTTCAGGTATTGTATGTTTCCTAGAAAGTACAAATTCTCCCAACTCACTTAGATTTATATTCATGTAATCATTCATTTGTTGTTCACACAGGCTGAAGAGATCATCAATTTTGATGACATCGATAGAGTGGCTCATCATCATATGCAAATCAATAGCCTTTTTCATATAAATCCAGGCCTCTGTTTAAAATGTTGTTCTTATCGTGATCTGGAATCTTCCTCTGCAGCTGCAAATAAAGCATGGATTATTATCAGAAGGTATAACACTGTCTGAAAACTGGTTATGATCTTTTCAAATTTAATTGGCACCTATTTCCTATGTTCAATCTGCACGCTGAAGTCTCGTGTTCAATACTTGACAGATTACAGGATGCAATAGTCTCAAAAGATGTATCTAGCACCATACTGGCGGATGCGTTAAGTTCTCTTGGTGTGCTGAGATCTACTTTCCATGCATATAATAGGAGCATTGCAGAAGTGAGTTTGTGACCACCCTTCAGTTTTTGTACAATAGAATTTATATCATTTGAATGTGCAATTTGTAAGTACTAGACGCCAATATCTAATTTGCTGTTATTCAACAACGTAGAAAGTGTTCAATGATTTTGGCACATATGACACTGAATTATATCACACTTGACTTAAAATGATTTTGATCTTTGCAGGCGGAAGACAATCTTGCACAGGCGTTTTGTTTCGTTGGAGAGTTGCAACCTGCAATGGAACACTGTAAAGCCTCAATCGAGGTAAAACTCTTGTTGTGCACAAGTCACTTCATCCTGAACTTTATACATTTGTGTTGATTAGATCTGATTTCTGTGAGGATAAAATTCATAGATGAGACATGGATACCTCACTAGTCACTCGGTGTACTTGTTTAGTACATAAATAACTCCAAATGATGTTTTAATGTTGTTTCACATTGACAATTGGCAGATCCTGGAGAAGCTCTATAATCCTAATCACATTGTCATTGGATATGAACTTGTGAAGCTCTCGTCTATTCAGTTATCCTTGGGTGACTGTGCTGCCGTGGACAGCATAAACCGACTTTGTCATATATTTTCGTGTTATTACGGATCTCATACATACAAGATTTTCCCATACTTTCAATTCCTTAAGAGGAGAGAGAAGCAGACCTCTTCTTTGAAGGACCAACAAACATGATTCAGTCTGGCAAGTTTTTGAACTTCTTGCCCACCCAAATACTGTCGAGAATGTTAAATGTAAACATAACATGATCAGTTTAAGGGAGCATAATTACAATTTGAGTCTCCACATCTTTGAACATTGATGCATGAATTAGCATATTTGGGTTGGAATAAAGCGTGGGACATTGCTTGCAAAGTCTTTAGAATCGCACTTGGAATAAAGCGTGGCAGTCTTCTCTCACGCCATTTACAAGTGCGATTCTAAAGACTACTTTTCAGATGATGAAATATTTATTTTATTGTCATATATTACAAATTTACATCAAGATTGGCCTGCCAAGTTTTTGGAAATTTCTATCAATTCGTGCACCAGTTCAAACATAAACGTAAAGACTGGCATGCTAGGTTTTTGGAAATTTCCATGGCAATTGGCATCTCCCTTTCCCTCTCTAGACGAACCTTCATCTCCCTCAGGAATTGTAATTCACCATTCCGATTCCGATTTTCAAAATAATAATAATACTCCTTGAACTTTCTTATCCAAGCTGCAGCAACTGGTCCCAACATTACCCAATAGATTCCTGTGATCACAATAGATTCCGAAAACTTTCGGAAATTTCTAAACTTACCCTAACTGAGAAATAAGATAGTGTATATTATATAAAAAAAAAACGATACACTAACAGTTAGCAATGAAATCTGTTGATAAAGAACTGAACTTGTTACGTTTGGTACATACCCACATAAATCAAGGATGGGACTTACATGCAATACAGAAGCCCGATTCACATCCAAAGTGGCAACCAGATTTCTGTCCTCATGTGCATCCATAGGAGCAACTCTCAATGCCTGTGCCTCATGCCAATGATAGATAAATGAATTACCTTGACTCAAAAAAAAAAAATTGGTTGGTCAGTCATCTTTATCTCAATAAATTCAGGAAAAATATAAAGGAAAGAAAGCATCTTTGAAGGTGCAACAAAATGGTACGCTTGTTCTCTTTCGGTTTTTCATACATTAGTGATAGAGCCTCATTTTTCGTAGAATTGAGGGCCCTACGCTACGCCTTAATTTTCATTTTGTTATGAAAAGATATAATGGAAGATGAAAAATTGAGTTTTGTTACGAGGAATCTTTGATAAAAAATTGAGTTTTGCATTGAGCGGCCATGAAAATCGCTGTTAAAAAAGGTAATATTCTCTCCTCTCTTTTTTTAATTTTAATTTTAATCTTTTATGGACAATGAAGACGACGTGTCATTTAGAAAGGATGGAAAGAGACAAATAATACAAAGCATACAATACAAGTCAAACAAACAAAATTAAAATGAAGAAAAAAATGCCACACTCAATGACTAAAAAGTAGGTGGAAAGCATAGTGAAGATTTTTATCCAACCGTTAAGCTACAACGAAAATTACAATTCCTCTTTAATGCTGAAAAGACAGGTGTCCACTCTGTCACAAAGCATTCATACTGATACAAAATATACGCAAAGTTTACAGATTTAAAATTGGATTTAAAATTATGAAGCAACTTTGTTCCTAGAATAAATGAAATTGACTACACATATACCAACCTGAAATTGCCTCACATCCTAAGCATAGTGGTTAACAACTTCACAAGGGTGTGCTTAAATCTCTGAGCAGAACAGGGCATATTGAATGTACAAAAGAAAAGACCCATCAACAAAATATTACAATGAGGAAAGAAACAATAAATGCCAGAAGAATTGGGATGACCCCTCGTCTCTGCATGTGGAAGAATGGATACATGCTACAACCACAGTGAAGGAGGAGTAGAAAATTTTGCCATATCTGACTCCAGCTCTCTAGCATTAGCGAAACTTCATCTCATTCGGTTTGCTGCCCCTAAACGCTGAAAGAGAGAAGAATGACCTTGTTGCTGAAACACACAAAAATAGTACACAGTATTGGAATCTTATATAAGAGAATTAGAATCGGTGCATCAAAATTCCAGTATAGGTGCAGAAAAGAATTTACAGTAAGAAACAATAGAAAAACGATAATGCATGTATATATTCTAGTCACGTGTAAAACCTTTAGTCGCCGGTGCGTCGCGGCTCTCTTGCAACTTGTGTGAACAACTCTGGCCATCGAATTTGCTAATATTTGATTGAGCTGTATGCATAAACCCACAATGGTTAGAGCATGAGACTCCGCTAGGAATATGAAAGAATATAACTACAGCGTCAACCCCCATTTAAGTGCATGAGTTATTCAGGGGAGACAAACAATGGACATCCAAACAACTATTCTACTTTTCTCTAAATACCATCTGCATTTTTCTACTATCTACTTCAAAAACAAATTAAAGCAAAGGTTGGCTAGGAAAATATAAAAGGAGAAAAAGAAACAAAAGGAGGATGGAACTAAGCAATGAAAAGAGGAAACTCACCAGAGTATAGTTCACGGGCATCATAACCTTCGCCTAAGGAAGTCTTCTGCTGCCCATAGTTCCTAGCATTAAGCGAAGCCTTTCTGAGTACACTGTCAGCATCATCTTCTCCTTCAGAGAAAACTGATGGGCTAGACCAACCAGTGGTATTTCCATCTCCTTTGCTCTTCCGAGCAAACTTTAAGAGCCTCTTCAGTCCTTTTGGTGCATCCTTCTGGAACACAATGGATGGAGGATTTTCAGCATTTCCCCACTCAATAGTATCTGGTTCATTACTTTCTTCTTGCAGCATCTGGGACAAAGAATGACGGACACAAGGACTTGACAATCCAGCTGGTGCAACATTGGTTGAAGTGGTAAGTTGAGATGAGCTGTTATTACATGGGGAAATGGGCTGATGCTCCTCTATTTCTACCCACGCACTTGGGGAGATAGTTGATTCTTCTTCAGCTTGAATTTGCAATGAGGATTCTGCAACATATTTTAAGTCATCATTACCATCAGCAGAAACTGGGTCAACATGCTGTGTCTCACTACACGTCAGGTTATCATTTATCAGAGCTTCTGATTCTACAGCATCATTTGAAAAGTTGACTGACATAATATCTGGCTCTTCAGGCTGACTCGCAGTCACAGGGCCAGAAGCACTACCAATTACCTCAACTTCTTGAGTTTCAATCAGATTTCTGCTGTTTCTCAAAGATTCATCTGATTGGGAAGAACTTTTCGTCTTGTTAACAACAGAATTGACACCAGGGCTAGTTCTAGAACCCTTGCGAAGAAATGGTTTCGATTCCACCGGAACTACACTGCTTTTCTTGGTGACCTTGTTGTGCTTTGCTGGAATTATATCAGAAAAATCACCAGAGGTTGTCACCACTTTAGGTTTTGTTGTTTTAGCATTCTTTTTCACTGCTTGCTGCTGCTTCTCATTCACTCCCTTCAAGCTCCTGTTGTGAGTAGTCAAGGATTCTTTCACATTCCTCTGTCGCGGCTGGGATCTTTCCACTTTAGAGATGGGCGGTGTTGGCTTGGGTTTTTGGCGAGTTGGGGTAGTGCTGGCAGAAGAAACCCCAACAGAAGTTTTAGCTGGTGATGCCCCTGTGGCTCTTGGTGTTGGTGTCGATGGCCATGACTTGCGTGTAGCAGGTAAGGGTGATGTTCTAGGCGAAGCCTTCTTTGTAACAGAAGGTTTTGAAGTTTCCTTTTTGAGATTTGCAGGTTGAGACACTTTTCCAACTGGTTTTTGGGGCTTCTGCGTAGCACGTTTCTTATCAGTATCATTCGCCTTTTTAGACGACATTTCAGCTTTCCTTTCATCAAGAATTCGCTGCATGGCTTTGATTTGTGCTTCTTTCTCTGTTCGCTTTCTAGAATTCTCTCCTCGTAGTTTTTCATCTCTCTTCTCCTTGTAGTGGTCATAAAAGCCACCTCTTTGCTCAGAAGGAACACTTTGATTTCTGCTAGCTTGAGGCTTTGTAGACTTAGAAGGCTTACGTTCCATCATTTTCATCAGCATCTGGTTCAACTCTGCTTCTCTTTCCCGGCTCCATTCAATTGATGCTGTTGATTTTTGAATACTTTTCTCTCCCTGAGTTACATTAGTGTCTTGAGCATCAATTGGACTAGAAGAATTTTTCTCAAACCTTTCTTCATTACCATCAAGTTTAGGAGTTTGAATAGTACTTTCACCTGTGGGTAAAAGATCAGACTCTGATTTCACTTCTTCTGAACATGTTGGAGTCTCACCATTTGCTACATTGCTGTGAGTCACTGGAGCGCAGTCTTCAGAGACAATTTCTGATTGGCATTGAGAGGAAGCCTCCCCCAAGCCTGAACTCCATCTTCTCAATACGGATTTATTTGTACTCAAAGAGATATTTGTTAACGAGCTCCTTTTTTGAGCATCTACAGATTGATCCCTTTGTTTGCTTTCCAAAAGACTTATTGCATCTTGAACACTCATCCTTCGTGCATTATACTCAGTTTTCTTATTTGAGTGTTCAGATTCACCCTCTTCATTAGAAAAAGGTTTCTCTCGAGAAGGATAATAATTGAGGCTCTTAATGGTCAATGCAGCAGCCCTGCGAGATCCAGTTCTCCCTATTTGAATCCTCCTCATTGGAGATGCTGACCTTCTTGGTGTTGCACTTCTCATAAGACTCCGACTTCTTTCTGCAGATGTTTGGTCCTCATCACTTGATTCAGAAGACTCCCCGCTTTCTGTTGAACTCTGTCGCTCAACCTGGGCAGCTTTTGCAGGTGAAACACTATATTTTACTGGTGTAGCGGAATGTATTGGTTTTGATATCTGAGCACACCCATCCATCCCATCAACATTGTCGTTTCTAAAATGGCATGTAGAGGACAACTTGTCATCATTTGGAGGATCACCACTCTTGCTTTCTTGAAACTGTTCTAAAAACTTGCACAGAGAATTCCTGCATTTTACAGTGATATTCCCTTTGTATGAACATTTAGCAAACAAACCTTCACTGAAACTATGGAGGAAAAGGAACATTACATACGTGTACATAAAGATTCTTTCAAAGCAACTAGGAAGCTAAAAATACCAGTGCACCTTACATCTATCTAGGTTAGCATCTTACCTGAAATCTCTTGTTCCAAAATGTTGAGAAAAGTCTGCTAAATTTGTGATCTCTTTAGAGGAGCAGGAGGCATGAGAAGCCTTGTTAATGGCTCCAGTTAATTGCTTTTTTAATGCTGTGAGCCTCAAGTCCAAAGCCCGCAAAAGTTCGTTCCTGACAGCACAAATTCCTATAGTTTCATGCTGATGCAACTCAAATGAAATCTCAAATGAACAATAAAAAGGACATACTTTGAAGCATCTGGTGATGCAATCTCAACTTCAGACTGTTGACAAGAAATCATACACATTAGTTGCCAGATAACAGAATAGTTATTAAACCATACAAATTAATCATCAATTTTAAAAGAAGGGGAAATAGACCTGGCCATATAAAGAAACATGAAACTTTTTGGCTTCTTCCAGTTGAGATATTTCATTTTCAATAGCAGTAATGGTTTGCATTACGTCTGGTGAACCAGCAATTTGCAGGAATCTGAGAAGAATTAAAACAATTTATGTATCAGGAAATAGAAAATTAAAATGAATAAAAAAGAGATGATTTCACAACTGAACAATTCTAGGAATTGTTGTAGTGGGCAATATAATAAACTGAAGACAAAGGGACAAAAAAAAAAGGAAACACTAGAATGTTTAAAACCTGGTTAAAGTTGATTTCGTGAACCAGGCTGCACCATGCAGGCTTTCCGGAACTTGAAGTTTGAGGTTAGCATTTGACCCCTTACAGTACAATTCATTTAGTTCTAGTAAATGAGGCAACAGTGGCTCTAGTGGCCCGGCTACTAACTTTTCTACTTCTCCATCACTGGAAACAAGCGCCTCATACCTAGAGCATCCGCCAGCATTTTAGTGAAGCAAATCAGAAATAAAAGGAAATACCAAATAAAACATATCTATTCATTGGTTTCATGGATATGTTGATTGAATCTTATCTCAAAATGACCCTTGTTTAGTTATGAAGTTGTTTAATTTGAATTTCAGCATTAACCCCGTTCTAATTAAAATCAACATTAAACGTTTCTTAATGTTCAATATATACAGAAAGAATAAGATGCCAATAAGTCAATACAACTGAAGAATAACCTGTTCTGGGATGGGAAAATCTGAAATTCAGCATAGTCTAAAGGTGTATCAGCATCTATTTCAGCCTCCATTTTCAATGCTCTTACAACAGAAGCAAAGCAACCTGAATGGGAAAAAAGGGGGAAAAATAATTTAGGGAGAAAACGAAAAACAAAAAAGATAGTAACAATCAGTGACCTTTGACTAAGTAGAGAGGAAGTAAGTGTGCCCAGGATTCTATAAAGTAAAGAATTTATACTATTCTCATAGGCGCACCGACAGCTGAATTTTAAAAAAATTAACCAAAAAAACAAAGAGACCATGAGAGCATCGTTCCCTCTTTCTCACAAATGCAAGCACAGTTGCTTGCTACATTGCTTATTCATATCAACTCTACAAAAATATAAGATCGTTGCTCAAGAAAAGATACAGAAAAATTAGTCATTGAAAATTCAGATTCAGCTAAAAGATCTTCTTGGTCGAAATTCAGCTGAAACAAAAAAATGAATGCAGATCTAGAAAATGAAAGCCCTGTCTCAGCATCGAAATAGAAAATTGAGAACCGAATCAGCCAATGACATGCTCAACACGCAGCAAAGTAGTAAACAAATCATCCAACTCTCAATGGTCCACCATAAAAACAAATCTCAAAATAAAACAAAATTTACTAATAGATAATAATAATAATAATAATAATAATAATAATAATATTTTCACAAAGATTGAATAAAATTGCTCGATTCTCATTTCAATGATTTGAAAACCAAAGCAACAAGTTTAGAATTAGAATAGTAAGTTCGTAACCAGAAAATAAATAAAAGCGCAAAATCGAGCAAGTGAGTGAGCGAGTAGATGCTGCAAACTCAAAAGAGGCAATGTTTACCTTAGCCTGAGAGATCTGCCAGTGCGAGTGAGTGAGTGAGTGAGTGATAGAGAGAGCTCAAATGGCGAAATGTAGGAAGAAGAAGAAGGAGCGTGTGAGAAGAAACAAGCAAAGTCGTCTAAGTATAGTAGCAGCCACGGCTACTTCTACTCTCTCTAGTCTCTACACTAATTTAAGACTACAGAGAAAGCTAAAAGCCACCGCCTTGATTGCGTTACAGCCACTTTATACACCGCAACACAATTTTTCGTTTTTTTTTTATTTTTATTTATTTTTACAACACTCCCAATCTAGACATGTCATATTCACAAATGTTTATTTTCTAAATCTAAAGAGTTATTCTGTCTTCTTTTTTTTTTTATTGAAATTTAGTAATCTAAAGAGTTATTCTGTCTTCTTTTTTTTATTGAAATTTAGTAATTCATATTTATCGAACAAAACGACGATCTTCATAATCATTAATGCTAAAACAACTAGAGCATACGTGATTTAGATAAGTTAGACAAGATAATGTGCTCGTCTCTTTTACTAATATAGATTTATTAGTTTTATTTACACTATTATTTATATTAATAAATAAATTATTTTAATTATAACATATGTATGAGTAGGGCTGGCAATGGGTCGTGTTCGTGTTGGGTTCGTGTCGACACATTTATTTCCCGTGTCAATTTCGGGTCAACCCGCTATGACCCATTTAATAATCGTGCGGGTTTCGGGTTAACCTATTAACCCGCTGACGGCGCTAAGTAATAGCAAATTTAAAAAAATAAAAAAATTTAAATGTTGATAATTTAATCAAGTAATTATATTTTTTTATATATAAAATAGTTATTTCATTTTGCCTCTCTCTCTTTAAAACATTAAAACCTAAACCCTAGATACATAATTAACTCAAATTATAAGGAAAAATTACTAACAAATATAAGTAACGGGTTCATAAATAATAACATGCATGTTACGAAACTCACAACTGAAAAAATTTAAATTAAAAAAACAGAGAGAGTAGAGAAAATATAAGGAAAAGAAAGAAAGAAAAGATAGAGAGAGGAGAGAAGAGATAAGGAAAAGAAAGAAAAAAAAATATATATAGAGAGAGAGAGAGAGAGAGAGAGAGAGAGAGAGAGGAGAGAAGATTGAAGGAAAGAAAGAAAGAAAAAAGAGAGATGAGAGAAAACTAAAGAGAAGGAAAAGAAAGAAAAAAAAAGGAGAGAAGAAAGAAGGAGAAGAAAAAAAAAGGAGAAAAGAGACGGGAAAAGAAAGGAAAACACAAAAGAAAAAGAAACATTATAAATATCAAAAGGCATACCATAAAATCACAAAGTTGTATGTAGCATGGTGGGTAAGACGTTTGAGAGAAATGAGGGTGGTTTAATAAACGGGTTAGATAGGTATTATAGCGGGTTGATCCCGAAACCCACCCGTTTATTAAATGGGTTAGAACGGATTGACCCGAAATTGACCTGTTTTTTTTCGTGCGGCTTGAACCCTCTAATTTCTCGTGCGGGTTTCGAGTCGTGTATCGGGTCGTGTCCAAAATTGCCACCCCTATGTATGAGGAAGATTCCTTAATCGTACCGGGTTGATTAAAACACATGTATGTGGTTTACCAAACCGGGAAAAAAGAAAAAAAGATCCTTGTGGAAGGTATAGATGTCCTCTACTCGCGTGATTCAGACGCTCTCCTCCATCTTCTCTTTGTCTGCAAGTTTTTCCTTTTTTAGTTTTTGGGTTCCAAAAGCAACCGCCACTTGTTTGATTATTCCCATATCACATGCTCGTGTCGTGTTGCTTAAGAAAAATTGAAGGACCAAAATGACAGAGGCAGTAGTTTCCAAAGGCAAATTTATATATGTTCGTTCGTCTAGCTTGTCTTTAACAAGACGAAACGGTTAACAAATCTCATCCATATTGTCATCTCATCTCTTGTCTCAAATTACGTGGACAAGTTCTGAGCGTTAATTCATTGTAAGTTCCACTTGCATCAACGAGTCGGAACCATACAATGATCAATGGGAAGGAGAAGCAGAAGAGGACACCTATAATTTGCTATAATTGAATGGTGAGGCAGAAGCAGCACAAGCTGCTGCACAAAGGGATTGGAGGTTACCAAATCGTAAAGCTGTCGCCTCCACTCATGCCCGCCTTGTATGATATGTATGATCCATGATGGTTAATACTAATAGTAGCAAGATATTGCGAGCCTTCCAATCAAGGTAAAGTGTTCACACGAACTCTAACTTTATTATCAGAGTCGGAGTGAGGTGGGCCAAAAAGAAGCCTAGCCCCATAAAAAGGGTATAAAAGGTTGTACATGTGCATGCGGTCACACCAATTCCACTTCCATCATTTACAGCTCCATCAATAGCAACAATAATTGTTGAAGAAAATAGGGTAAGACATAAAGAGTGCAGTTAAGCTGGATGAGAATGGCAAACAACAATTTACCATGCTGCGAATTAGATATATAAATTTTTTTATAAAAAAAAAACAAAGATTCGTACAGAGACAAACTCAATTCTACATTTATATTACACCACCATGAAAAAGACACTATAAATAAGTTTTCACGCTCAACACAGACAGACACAACAAGGAAGGAATTTGGATTTAGGTAAACAGAGGGATTAATGGTACAAGGGCAATTCATGGTACAGTTCTAGGAAGTCGTTGCAGTGGGGGCAGGCAGCACAATCAATTCAACCATCTAGAAGACCAACAAAGAATCTAATTGGGGGGGGGGCCGGGGGGTGTGCATACATGGTGAACAAACTGATTGATGAAACCATTAGTTAGACCATACATGAACTAGACCAAGCCTATTGCCCGTGTAGATCTCGTTCCGCTCTTCATCGTAGAAGAGAGCAGTAATATCTTCCAAGGCTTCTGCAACTGTACTTCTAATTCTTGATGATAGGGCCCGCTTCTTCGAATTGCAGCTGCTGCCACAACACTTACCACTACAGCTGCATTCAATTTCCTTGTTGTTGCTTGCTCTTATTTTAGCAAGGCATTTCCCAGTTAAAATATTGCTGATATTGATGGAACCTGCTGCAATAGAGATGCAAACACTGTCAGAAAACCAATGCCTTCTCACAGAAAGGATTCTCCAACTTATAATATTGTAAGAGATATAAGGAAACAATATTTACCATTTCCTTCAGATAATGGATCATCAGAATCAGCCTTGCAGTAAGAAATAATAAGATCCTGGTCACTAGTAATGTATATGTTATTGGTATTGCAGTCGGGATGCCACAAAAGATGATCCTCAAAAGAAGTTACAAGTTCTCCTCGAAAATTCCAAACAGCCACAGTTCGATTTCGAAACGTCAGGAATAGCTGATTCTCATACAGAAATATAAAGGCTGATGGTGTCATGAACTCAGTTCTGCTAACTTCTGTCAGCTCAAAATTACGAACCTACAGATGCAGCAGTTAGACATACAAATCCAAATGATTTAATAATAATACATCAGCAAGATATACAGAAAGATCCTCACATCAAGAATTTGGAGGTTCTCATTTTCTTGCTTTACAAGAAGCTTTTCATTGAACTGTTCGATGAAATCCACCTTCTTATTCCGATGAAGGAGATGGTTGAAGGATTTGAGAACAGTACCATCCTCTATGGACAGGATCTTAAGAGGAACATGGCTACTAGCTTTAGTAAAAATTAACAGCATGATTCCAGGACTGCAAAAGAAAGTTGGAAAACAGAAGCAAAATAAATGTCCACTAAACAATAGCAAAAGAAATCAAAACACCAAATGTAAATGCCAACACCAGTGTGTGTGTGTGTGTGTGTCTGCGGACGCACTATTTAAGAAAAGGAGGGATGTGAAGAAAGCTTACCTAATCTTAATCTCTTGGACATGCTTATCTGATATGGAGTACAACATTGTGTAGTTTTTCAGATCAAACACCTTGTATATGCTGATAATAAAATAGAACCAAAAAGAAAGTAAATCAAGATCAAGAAGATAATTGTGTATTTGAAATGAAGACTAATAAGACAGAATATTTACTTATCCTGTGCAGAATAAGTGAGAACCTTCCCATTTACATCATCGAACTCTACAAAACCAGGCCATTTCAGTGACTCTGATTCAAAAAGAGCAAAGCCAGCATCTGGTTTACCTCTTCGTATGTATCTGGACAACAAAATTTGACAGTTTCAGAAAAAAAAAAAAGAAAAAGGGACAATTACACTGTTGTTTCTTTCGGGTTTTTTTTCTTGGGGGGAGGGGGGGGTCACGTGTATGGGAGGCGAAGAGGAGGGGGGGTGGAGGAATTTACGTACTCAATCCTAGTGCTTCTGCATTTCAAGGAACTGAAATTGTCTGAAGCATAAACTGAAACAGTGATAAGTGAGTCATTGTTTTTGTTATAAAACAAGCTTCTTATCACTTCATCGGGACTGACATTCAGAAAGCATATTCTCTGGTTGGTTTCTGCATCCAACAAAATAAAAACATTACATATTCCACTCATTCAACTTTTATAAGTAATAAGACTGGTGCATGCAGGATAAGATTAGAAATAAAAATGTTACTGCTACTACCTCGGCTAAATGCTGCACAAACACCAGATTGCGCAAGAGCAAACACAATGTCACGAGCTGCTACAATCTCAATAATTTTTGACCTCTTTCGCAAGAAAGGCAGAACCATGGCACAGTGACCTTTTGGATCATGCGTATCATATTCCTCCTATGCATTTAAATATCACCAGAATCAGAAATTAGGTATTGCAGGCGCACTAACATCATCAGTGAGGAATCTTTTCACTCATATTTCAAAAGCATGTGTAGTGCATAACTCCATATTCATCGCAATATTAAATCCATTAACATTTTCAGTATCGATTGTTAGCAGAAACAAATACAGTTTTTACTCAGGAACATGAGACAACGTGACTGCACAAATCAAATCTCCAATCTTGAAACTTACAACGTTCTTACAGTATTGTTGCATATGAGCTCTATTACACAACATGCTTTCAAGTGTTTCCATTAGTAATATGAAGTGGGATCCAAATGCATATCATATAAGTACAGCCTATGACAGGTTCGTAGCACTAAAAATTTGAAAATAGCGGCATCACAAGTATAGAGGCCCCATGTTCAAATTAAACAGGAACAACTAACTGAAGACCGAAGCATAATGTTAACTGAACGCCACTGAGTGCTCCTAACACCCACAAATTAACAATAGGAGGGGATTTCAGCTTACCATAGCTTTTGGAGTAAGAAATATTCTATTTTTGTCTCTAGGGAGCTTGAAAAAGTAACAATCGAGCTATTGAGCTCACATTTCTTAACAGTGAATAGAAGGACTGAACAAAATTAAGGAATGCATGACAATAATTGACAACAGAGTCCCATCTTTTTCAATTTTCTGTGAGAGGATCTGTCATCCTAATAATTTAACAACAAAACCCATTATTTATCTTTGGTTTTTGAACTTAATGAAAATCAGCACAAGTGCTAGAGCTAACCACAAACACCTAAGTACGCAGAAGAGGTAAACAAGCATCAAAGCCCCAAACTTTCCTTCAATAAAAAAATAAAAAGAAAGAGCAGTACCTGGAGGCGAATATTGCGAAACCTCTCTTGGGCATCGCTCATAGTGAAAGCACGGTCACGCTTGGAGCTGATTTCGCGCCTCTGAAGCTTCTTAACGCTGTTGACGAACCCATCCACGCCACCAACACGAGGACGTTTCTTCGCTACCACCCTCCTACCATTGCAAGGCCGAGGACTTGCCGATATTCTCCTTCCCCCTTCCATCAATTCCTCTCAGAAAAACCCAATACACTCACTTCAGACTTAGAACCAGACCGTAACACATATTTTACTACTCGTCTTCCTTTTCAATTACACAATTTGTGATCTTCTGTAGCATCGCATCGCATAAACCCTAAACTCTGAGAAAGCGAATTGGGGAGGAAAAGCCTAAGGCTTTAGCTGCAGAGATACCTACACACCTCTAATTTCAGAGAAAACACGGCGTCTCTCCCTCTTCCTCTGTAAATGGAGCACTCAAAGCTCAAGCTTTGTGACGGAGAGGGAGATTTTGTTGTCGGATTGGGATGATGAGTGTCTCTTCTCTCTAGCTCTGATCCATTTTCAAAAATCTCTTTGGAAAATTGACGGCAACTCTCGACGGTGGATTATTGGGCTTTCAATTAAATTAGGCTCAGGAGCTAGACAGAAATTTTGGGCCTAGTTGGGTTTAAACAATTTTTCTGTACAAGGCTACCAAATAAAGCACTCATAGCCCAACTAGAAATTGGTTTTTCTTTTGGTAAACAAAAAGTATTATATTCTACAATTTAATCAAGACCGTCCACTGCCAGGCTGGACCAGTGGACCATCGTTCTTTTTGTTTTTGCTCTTTTTTTTTGTTGGAAAACTGATTGTTCACAACAGGGCCAGTGCATGCAACTGCCCTCACTTTTCAAACTTACTAGAGGTGAAATTGGGCAATGTTCCTTTGATGTGATCCTTGGGCATGGGTAAGATGTTCGATAAAATTCCTAAAATAGGTTAAGACATGGTATGGTACGAAGCTAAACTAGGTAACATGATGTGCAGGCATTAAGTAAAATTGCTAGATCCTCCACGAGAAATGCTCTTATAGTTTTTTCTTTTTATGTTACATTGGAGGAAAGAAACCTCATTGGGATTTGATTATGGGCGCCATGGGGGAAGGAGAATCCACCACCACTGGTCCACTGTGGTGGGAACTCATTGGCGTCTCTTTAAGACTTTTACCGGTGGGACTTTAGCAAAACCTACAAATACCTTACATTCTCCATATATTTGGTGATATTAGAATATTTTGGTATAGTGTAAAAGTTAGAGATTCAAACTCAAAACTAATTAGTAATGAAATGAAATGCGTACAGCAGTATCGATGCGACACATTCTTTTTCATTCTCGATGTGAAATATAATCTCAACAAGTACTCCACTTTATCCGGTGGACATAGCCAGATTCCAAATTTCCATTGGCCTTAGCTCACATAAGTTTAACCTGGCGAACTGACCATTCAGTTCACTGAGCTAAGTTCTGTGTGTTTTGGAAGGTGGTGGATCCCTCACCATTCTCTCTCTTTGAAGGTTGTATGGCTCACAATTGTTCACAAGAAGTGGAATGAGGCTAGCTATAGCTGGAGTCTGGACCTCTTGTCTTGAAAGTGGAAGGACTACCTAATTCACCAAGAACCCCAATCTGTCTGCTGGACAACTATGGGTACCCTTATGGGGCATTTTCAGATTTTTTTCATCCCCACAATCCTATGTTTCAAGGACGGCACGGTCCCTATTCTTACTTTCTACAGGCACTCAATAATGCATAAAGATTGAAGCATCCTATAATTGTCCTAGAGCCAATAGCCATAGGCTAACAGTCTCCGCGCATGGATGATTTGACTGTTGATGCTTCGTTAACCCCACATGCATCAGCAGCCAAAATCACCTCAAGCGCATGCGAGACTGACTTTAGCTTAACAGGGAAGAAGAGTAAGCTAGTGTGTTTTTTTGTTTTTTTTTTTAAATCTTGGCTTTGGTAAAGTCTTGTTTATGCTTCACCACACGCAAAGCCAAGGCAGCAAGTGCAATTGGGGTATAATAAGTATATAAGCCTCGCCATCTTGTGACGTCCTGACAGTTCAATTTCAATGACAGGAAGATAGTTTCAAAGCCTTTCAAACACAGATTAGTTGTACATAACAATAAATAAAATAAATAATGGAAGTTTAGTCACATCGGTGGTCCAGCAGATTATTGAGAGAAACTGAAGTGGTCCTAAGTATGTAAGAAGGAAGATTGAGGATCTTTTTCTTTTTGTGAATTTTGGGACCCCAAAATTCAATTCGTCGTCCTCAGAGAGAAAGAGAGAGAGAGAGAGAGAGAGAGAGAGGGACCGTCTCTCTAACTCTACTAGCTCACTAGATTACTGGCTTATCGTCCTGTGCCACTGACAGCATCAAACCCTAGTTTGACCCAGACGTCGGCATATTGAATTATACCACCCCACCTTCCCCAGTCACCATCTCATCTTTTCCTTTCATATTCCCTGCAATATATATTGAATTATGAGTTTCTGCAGATTAAGACACTTATATATTGCTAATCAAAATTAAGTTACTTTGCATTGTACTTTAGGTAAGTCGGTCATGACAATGAGTCTGTCCTTTAACACTCAAGTTCGGATCTCCTCATTGTAAATTAGAGTAGTTTTAAACCATCACTTTGTATTAAAACACAATTTCTTTTACAAGGTTAGTGTTCATAATTTTGTCCACTTGTATTTCTTAATGTTACTAGAACCCCCTGCTCATGTTCATGTGCTTGTTCTTTTACCCTCAACATATTTAGTCCAAATACATAGTAAGAGAGAATTTACTTTTGATCAATTTGTCACAAAGTCAACATTTCACATTGGCCACCCAATTTGATCAAATATATGGTTCATGCACTTCTGATGAACTGATGAAAGACATTATATTATAGAACCCACGTTCATGCACATCAGTTATATATATATATATTGCTTGTAGATGGATTAGTTTTTGAGATAAGAACTCTTCATATATAGCAAAGCATAAGCTTAAAGCATATGTATATGCTTGACTTTCTTGGCCGCCTTCTTCTATCTTTCTCTTTTTTGGTAGAAAACTTGTGCATATTGCATTATATATGTATAGAAAAATATAGGGGAAATGATCGCCAACACCCTATTTAAATTGCATACATACATCACTCTCTTGATCCCCGACTCGCCAATTTATATATTCAACTACGATAAATCAACAATGTCATTGTCTTAGATAGATCTATTTCATCCAATTTCACCGTCACACAATATTTAAAAGTTGATAATTTTGACACTTCAAACTCACCTTTAAATTACCTTATGAAGAAGTTGGTGAGATGAAAATTTGGCGTGTCAAAATCATCTCATATTTATATAACAGGTGTTAAACGTGGGGTTGTTGCTGTAATGTTAAACAATTCACACTAATATTATAGAACTTTTAGCCGAAATGGGTCCTCCTCCCTCCTCTCTCTTGACCTCCCCCTAAATATAGGAAATCTTTCAGCCTTTATACACGCAAGCTACAAGCGTATATATTTATTTGTGTACAGTATATTTTATCAATAATGGTGGACATATCAATTTGTATACCAAATATCATTCAATTATGTGCTAGTTTAGTATATATGTCAATATCTAACTTGTCAAAAATAAGAATGAGAGGTTCAGAATGAGTCCATATTATTTGAATCAATGAAAGAGTGACAATCATCTCGAGAACAAAATTGGTAAATGTAGCATTATCTCTACTTACGTTTGATTGATTTGTCCACAAGTAACTTTCATAATGTTATCGTGTCACATAGTCTAGCATGTTATGCTGCGAAACTATTCTATTTGTACCTATTCATGTAAAAGCACGGGTTACTCAATGTAGTCTATATATATCATCATATGACTAACAGATAGCTACAAGAAAAACCAGTGAAGACTAAGAGAGAGAGAGAGAGAGAGAGAGAGAGAGAGAGAGAGAGAGAGAGAGAGATGGAGGTCTCTTTTGTGTTGAAACTCCTTTCTTCCCTGGCTGCCGCGGGACTGGTTGGCTTCTTACTTCACCTCTACAACACAGTGTGGCTAAAGTCTGAGAGGCTCAGAAGAAAGCTCCGAGTGCAAGGCATCAAAGGCCCTACGCCTTCTTTTCTATATGGGAATCTGCCTGAGATGCAGAAAATCCAACACCAACTCCCCAACACTCCAAACCACTCTGAGTTTGTAGCCCATGACTACACCTCCACACTCTTCCCCTACTTTGAACACTGGAGAAAACAATATGGTATCAATTTTTAATCCTTTTTTTCTCCCTCTTTTTTTTACTTCTTTTTAATATTTCTCATGGCATGTTATATATATATATTTATTCACACACACACATGTACATATATTACATATAAACAGTGTGATTTGGAAAGTTGGCAAAAGGTTTTTGGCCAGCAAAAATGGATAGAAATCTGAAACAGAAACGAAGGGAAAAAAGAGTTGATAGGAATTTGATTTTTCTTGGCTTTCTTGGGAAAGAGAGAGGAAGAGGGGGGTGAGGTTCAACTTTTTCCAGCTCAATCAATGGGATTTGGCAGAATCTTGGCTAATAGAAATGTGTTCAGATGCTTGGATTCTCGAGTTTAACTAGTTAAATATGTACTTAAGGTAAGCCATGTCAAAGTCTCAGGCCAATTTGAAATTAATATAAAGTAGTACAATTTAATATGTGAGTGTTGGCAAGACAACGACTACTTTTAATGATATTTCAAACTAACAAAAAATAAATAAATATATTTTTATAAGACTATATGATGATTGGAACATGGGAGGGCCGCATATAATATAGAATTCATGATCCGGTTATGATTGATAATCTAACACAAAAAATAAATATTATTCTTTAGAAGTGTGACGATACAAAATATTTTTATGAAACACGTATTATGTTTTAAATTTTTAGATGAAGATTAATTAATTATTATAATGGTGACCATCCCATGTTTTTTTTAATAAAAAATTTGATTGATAGACTCGAGTTTAAAAAGCTATCAGTTGCTGGATTTGGGCAGATTAGACTCAAAAGTCCAAAACTATAGCTGACCTAGTCTGGCCCATCATATAATTAAAACAATAGATGGGCTTCATTTGTGTGTATTTTTTTTAAAAATTTATCACGAGATCTAGCCAAATGAAAAAAAAATTTTGACTTAGAGATCAGTGGTATCAAATTCGAACCATACAGCATTTGTAGTATGTTTGGGTCCCTTCGCCTTATAATTTAGACTATCGGTTATAGTCATATTTATGAATGAGTTGCAGGTCAAATATACACCTACTCAACAGGAATGAGACAACATTTGTATGTGAACCAGCCAGAGCTAGTAAGGGAAATGAACCAGTGCATGAGTTTGGATTTAGGCAAACCTTCTTATGTAAGCAAGAGGCTTGCACCCATGCTTGGCAATGGCGTTTTGAGGTCCAATGGCATTGTCTGGTCACAACAGAGAAAAATCATTGCCCCTGAGTTCTTCACAGACAAAGTCAAGGTAATTAATTAATTAAAAATTAAAATTGGTCCAAAAATTTGTGAAACAACTTTAATTGAGAGAAATTAATTGATAATTTTGTGGCAGGGCATGGTGTGGCTGATGTTAGAGTCAGGACAGACATTGCTTCAAAAATGGGAGGATTGCATTGAAGCTCAAGGTGGCATGACAGCAGAGATTCAAGTCGATGAGGATTTCAGGGATTTTTCTGCAGATGTTATATCAAGAGCTTGTTTTGGAAGCTCTTATATAAAGGGCAAACAGATTTTCTCAAAGCTTAGAGCCCTTCAAGAAGTCATTTCCCAGCAAAATTTCCTGTTTTCTAATTTGGGGTATGCAAGTTTAACACTAGTTAACAATGTACTTTGGCTGTGTTAAATATTTTTTTATTAATGGCTAATTATAATGCAGTGGCTTGAAGAAGCAAAATGAGATAGGGTGCTTAGAGAGAGAGATAGAATCATTGATCTGGGAGGCAGTGAGAGAAAGACAAGGCTCAGAGACATCTTCAGCCGAAAAGGATCTGTTGCAGACAATACTAGAGGGAGCCATCAATGACCAAAGCTTAGGCAAAGGTTCATCCAAGCGCTTCATAGTTGACAACTGCAAGAGCATATACTTTGCAGGCCATGAATCCACAGCTATTGCTGCCTCTTGGTGTATGATGCTGCTTGCTCTACATCCCGAGTGGCAAGCTCGAATTAGGACGGAGTTGGCTCAAGTTTGCCCAGATGGCCTCCTAGATGCAAACTCACTCCCTCAATTGAAAACGGTACAAGTTCTTGCATCAATCTGTATGTTCATTATAATTTTGTTGGATGTAGGGTACTTTTCTGATGCCAAATTGTGTTGTCACTGCACATTCAAACAAAACTACTTTATATCAGAAAATGTAACATGCTTAGACTGTCTTGTCTAGCAACATAACATGTCATATTGCCTTGTCTAGCAACATAACATTTCCCGTTTGAGTATAAGTCTTCAACATAACTCTGCATACATGCATACACCGTTGCAGATGGCTATGGTAATTCAAGAAGTCTTGCGTTTGTACCCGCCGGCTGCCTTTGTGTCAAGGGAGGCACTTGAAGATACCCAAGTGGGAAACATCAGTGTTCCTAAAGGGGTATGCTTATGGACTTTGATCCCAACATTGCACAGAGATACAGAAATTTGGGGACCTGATGCAAATGAATTCAAGCCTGGGAGGTTCATTGATGGAGTGTCTAAAGCTTGCAAGTCTCCCCAAGCTTACATCCCATTTGGGTTGGGGCCTCGAATATGTTTGGGCAAAAACTTAGCCTTGGTTGAATTGAAAGTTGTGCTCTCCCTTGTTATCTCCAAGTTCTCTTTCTCTCTGTCTCCCAAATATAAGCATTCTCCTGCTTATAAAATGATTGTAGGGCCTGGAAATGGTGTACATATCCTCATTCAAAAATCTGTTCTTGACAGATAGAAACAAGTCCAAAATCATTGAAGTAGCTACATAGGTGTCTATTATTGTTCGAGTTATATGTATGTCAAGTTTGCCTTTGGGATATTGGAATGTAAACAAAGCTTTTTTTAAAATTATTTTATAAATAATTTGTTTTAATATTATTTGATGTTATCTTTGTTATTTGATGCATACATAGAAAATAAATGAAATTTTAAAATCAATAATCATGTTTTAACCAAATAAACAATTCAGAAATTGAAAGATTCATATCAAAATAGGAGAATCTACACCGAAAAAGGAAAAAAAGTGTAAATAAAAAAAGAGGAAAACTTGAAGAACTCGTACCAAATTTATGAGAAACATCACATTAGACTGTTGAGAAGACACCATTTGCAAACCGCGATTCTACATACGCTTCTCTCCATCTTCCTCCTTCAGTATGTTTCCTGAAATCTACAGAGATGAAAGGTGTAGCAGCGGTTTAGCACCGTCCTCTTTTACTTCACAGATGAAAATGGCTTCAGAGTCAGACGCAGAAGGAGGAGGTCACGGTGACCCATCAAATGTATGGACTTTTGGGGCCCTCAAGCCTCCCTCCAAACAAAGAAACACAGGAATTTTCCCAAAAAATAGAACTTGGGAGAAACTGCAAAAACTTTTTATCAGTTAGTTATCTGGGTCCAAGAATTCTGGGCTCGTCGTCATTGTGAGAGTGAATCTTTGTAAGACAACCCCCGAATTCTTTTTTTGGTCCCTCTATCTTTCATGCGTATATATTCATTTTTACCACAGACAAGTTTCTATAAGTGCTCGACTTTTTATTTTTGCAGTGAAAGTTGATGATGATGCCAGAAATCTTCTTGAGCACATGGGTTCCAATAGTCCAGGGTCGAAGGCTATTGGCATTGTTTCAGAGTACCATAAATGGATGTCCAATGGTTGAAGAAGCGGATACTGGTATGTCTGCTTCTGCATTTTATTGTTTTTGGACATAGCTCTGCCTCTGTCACTGCTTTTTCATTAGAAGGGTCATTATTGAAGTGTTGTTCTTTAAAAAAAAACAAAAAAACTGACGTACTTAATCTTGAGCTTCATGAATTGTTTCTTATTGTTTGATTATAGTATATACCAAATGGACAAGCCTTATTAAAAATGAATTGCTAGTTCAAAGAATTGAGGCCAAGATATGATCACAAAAAATAGATATGTCATGAGCTAGGTGGTGGTATACCTGCATATATGGAGAAAGTGCTGTGGGATAATCAAGAGCTTCTTAAAAACTGATAGTCTATTAGTTCTAAACTCTTAAGATTGAAATATTTTGGGAAATACACAGGAGTTGGTTGGCGGTCATCAAGTATTTCATTTACTAATTTACTCCAACAATGTTATAGAGGATGCCACATTATTCATACATCATATCTAAGCTAGAAATGTGTTTTTCTTTAAATTCTTTCATCAAGAGACTTACTTACTAGTTGCCATAATAGTGAAAATTTGCTTTATAAAGGCTTCGGCAAAATGAAGTCAGAAACACAAATGGAAATGAGACAAAGTTATAATTTATAACTCATTGTTTTATTTTTTATTTTTACATTTTTATCAGAAAAATAAAGCTCTTATGTATTTCAATCACTTTGGTTACCACAGTTCACAAAAGTAAATTTGAGTCTAAGTATTAAATTTTGGTTTTAACCATGCATTTTTACTTAACCATTAGTGTTTTGCCAGATGGGGCCAACGCCGCTCCATTTGTTCTCCAGAACACAATTTTCAGGCTAATCTCTTCATGCACTGGGAGGCCCGTCCTAGTCATTATGTGCTGATGTCTAAGTAAATCCACCAAGATTACCTTAAATGGGTGAAATTTATTAAGTTACTTTATAAATGGCCTTCTTAGGGTTAATAGTGCTCTATTGGAGCATCAGTCGGGATTGACATTATGGAGGCGGAGGTCCTGTAAATGTTTTCACTGCTCAGTTGCTTGAAGGAGATGCAATTGGTAACGTTCTATTGCTTTTCTTTTTTGAATGTGAGTCTTGCATTCTGCCTTCTGTCGCTACTTCCACCGATCTTTGCCAGTTTGGCATTTTTTGATGGCCATGGGAGAAATCCAAGAAGAGAAATTGCAAATTTTGATTGCTCTTAGATAGCCTTTTTATGTTTTTGTATATTGAAAAACCCTTTCTTGCTGCCATCATCAGGATAGAAAGGGATTGAAGGTTTACCCCTGATTAATCATTTTTAGTAGATCAGTTGCACGGATATCAGCTTTGAATCGAGGTAGGTTGGTGGTAGGCAAGTCCAACTAAAAAGGAAAAGTATTGCTAATAATAATAAAAAATATAAGACTAAGAAAATATTTTTAGCCCTTTTCGAAGGAATATCAACTTCATTGATTTTTTATTCTTTTTTATATCAAATGGTGCCTTTTCTCTTTATTTGATTTTCTCCTATCATTTAGTTGTGGTTGTCATCCATTTGTGATATTGATGTGTTAAGATTTGGTCACTTTGAGAAGCTTGTTGTGGTTGGTACAGAATTGATGGATTTGTACTAGACTTGGAACTAGTTCATTGACATCAATAATGTTATGAGTGATACAAAAAGAGGAATTGTGTTGGTATCAGATCCTCAAGCACACTTGCTTGATATTATAGCTAAACCCAGAGTAATAATACTTTGGCGTCTGATCCAACTATGTTGTGAGTGATAAAAAAGAGAGGAATTGTGTTGGTATCAGATCTTCAAGCACACTGGCTTGATATTATAGCTAACCCAGAGTCATAATACATTTGGCGTCTGATCCAAGTCCCAACACCTGACTGCTTACTAGATTGTAAAACAGTTGGTACCCAAGGGGAGAAGTCGAATTACGGAAGAAGGGAGAAATTGGATACTCTAATTTGGTAAGAAATTAGAATATCCAAAGATTGTAGGGTTCGGCGGGGGCCCCCTGTTTCAAATCCAAGTCCATGAAGCGGGATTGGAGGATTTCTGAGTATCAAAATAAGAATTGGTTAGAAATTTTTCTTGTAGAAGAAATAGTTCAATTGATTTAGCAATATTATGAAGAAATATACAAAATAGGAACAAGAACATGTGCTTTGTACAAATATGTAGCCCATCATTCTGTATATATTTTTCTTCATCTTTTTGGAAATTTTGAAATATATGGTGGTGGTAGTGGTTGCTTTGCAATGATGTGCACTAATAAATGCATAAATAGGTTGCATATTGTTCTTTTAGCATATGTATTTTACTAGAATTGGAATAGAAAGTGGCCTAATATTCTATCTTCTTTTAGGAGATTGAATTACTAATAAGAAATTTAGCTGATGAAAGTTCACATAATTACTAATAAATTATTTTGCAGAGTAAGATGATAGGGTTTACTTTTTTGGTTCGTATTTATTGTGGAACTCACATGTCTCAGTTGAGTGATACTTGAATTTGTTTTTCTATCGCATTTTAAAATCTAAGATCAGGTGGCATCAGTTTAAAGAAAATTTTCAGATATTTTCTTGGTGATTATAATGAAAATCAGTTCTTGAAAGATGTGATAGTTTCCTATCTAAGAGAAGGCAAAGATAGAGAGTATGTAAGAGAATATGATTTTGCAGTGGATGAACGATGCACTTAAGTGGTCATGTGGCCCACTTATTAAAAGGTCCAGGGACATAGTTTAGTTCTATGAAAATTGTTTTCAATTTGGCTAAACAAAAGTGTCGTTTAAAACATTTTAGCATGAAATGAAAACAGGTTTTCAATTAATTTAACTGAAATGTGAAAATATTTTCCATTTCAGAAACAAAGAGTATTGCTGAGAAATGGTTATGTGAGATTTCACCCAATTTCTGTTTCTCTTTACATTTCTGTATTGTTTGTCGCTTGATTTTTGAGTACGTACCAGTAACCCTTTACCCTTTTACTGAAACTAATTCTATTTGTGGTGTCTCATGGCATTTCGGTTTCTCTTTTTTTTTTTTTTTTTTTTTTTTTTCTTTCTGTCACTTTTATTTTCCAAGATTATATATATTGTACATGAATATCTAATAGCTTTCCTGAACTTTCCATGTTTCATCGCTAATATTTATCACTTGATTTGTGGAACAGTAGGGGACATTCAATTGAGTTACGTTGTATTGTAGAAGTTTGTATCTCATAGAGGTGATTGTGGAAAATAACAAATAACAATAGCAATTATGTGGAGTGGTGAACGTAGAAGGAGTGCACGAATACTTGAACTGGAAGCAAAAAAGACTCAGAATAAGGGCAAGGTGACATGTGATGCAGCCAGGGATGTTGTTACTGAAGATTCCGACCTGACACAGAGGAAAAAAAAGGTTAAGAGTACACCCGTCCAGGATCTGGTTGCAAATACAGTTGAGTATCAACTGAAAAAAGAGGTGTGTACTAAACAAGGCTGCGAAAACTGGAACAGTTATTGAACCGGAAGTGGAAATGTTGAACTGTTGCTTTGTCATGACAATTAATTGAATATTTTGAGTTTTTTATTTTTGTATCAAGCATAAATTCTTAGTAGTAAACTTTGGTAGGCACTCCACATACTTTTTCTACATACTTCATATATATCTGAGCTATTTCATTTGAATGAAAGGACAGGTATATTCATTATAATTTTGCACTGTTGTGACAATTTTTTTTTTTTCTTCTCCTTTTTGGCATAAATGCAGGCTGGTAATTCTAGCAACGAAGACCATTGTACAAATGATGGTGAGGGTGTTTCATTTTTTTCTTTTAAATTTTGAATTGAAATTTACTATATCTATGTTAGGATGGCAAGGACTCATTAATTCATTATTTCTTGTCTTAAATCAAACAGTTTCCTTGTCATCTGGTACTGTGTTACCAGAAAGAAGGAAGCTGGAACTGCTGCTTGGTATATTGAAAAGGTAAACACTTGGTTATGACATTTTTCTAATTGTGTTTTTGTTGTTAGCCACGCTATAATTGATTGAAGTGAAGTTTTTTGGTTTTCCTCCTAGAAGCGATTGTGGTCTTCTTTATTGAATTTCTCATCAAGGAAGTTAATGCCTTATTGTTTTTAACTTTAATTATAGGAGAGACTCACACAATCTATTTGCAGAGGTAGTAAATCCAGAAGAGGTTTGTCTACTGTATTTAGGGTCTATCCAAATATGTATACCGTTATAGTTGCTTATTTATAGTTCTTAATGTAAAAGGTTAAAGACTACTATGATATCATTAAAGAGCCAATGGATTTCGGCACGATTTCAGCAAAACTCAATGGACAAAGCTACAGAACACTTGAAGAATTTGAGGTTTGCTCCTAGACTCCATGGTTCTCTTCTTGTTTTTCCTTTCAGTAAAGCTGGGAAGAGAACTTGTTTTGAGACTTCTGTATCTAATACTCATCTCCCTTTTTATGTTTGGTGAAAATTTGAGTTCATATGCACGTTTGTTTTGACTTTTAAGTGGTTGGGTTGGTTCATTGGTTTCCTCACCAAATTTAGTTTTTGGCATGCAATTTTTTTTTTTTTTGTGAGGCATGCTAGTTTTATAGTTGTAGGAGTATGAAACAAACTGCTTTCCATCACATTTGTGATTGTAATATTTGGTAGATTAATGCTGATAGTTATATATAAAGCTATCCCTTTAGTTCTGATGATTATTTGGTTAACGTACAGCATGATCTGTTTTTGGTATGGAACAACGCAATGCATTTCAACTTGTCAACAACCACCTATTATAGACAGGTAAGTCCATTAAGCACTGTTGTTATCATCAAGGTTGGCCAACTGTTTATGCTCTTGAAATCTACATTTTCTCCTTATTATATTGAGATTTATGGTTTTTCAGGCTTGTGCTATAAGAGACCTAGCGGAGCGGTTGTTTGATGCTTTGAAAAATGACCCTGAGAACTTTGAAAGTAGCCATTCCATGACAAGACTGCGAGCCACTAAGAGGGCTAAGACTGAAGTGAACATTCAGAATAGTTCTCACAGGTCAACAAATGGGATGGCTTCAAAGGGTAGGTCTACGTCCAAACAAGATACATAAGCATGCCCTATAAGTCCAACTTCAGAACTTACATTTTGCCAAAGTGATTACAAAGTAATAGAGAACTCTTAACTCCCTCGAGATATTGACTTATCCAGTATTCTGCATGATCTTGTAATTGAACACATTAATGCACGTGAGTCAAGTGTGCCTGTATGAGTTGTACAGTTTTGGTTATTGTAGGCTAATAACCTCCTTACGAGATCACTGAGAGTGCCTTTTAGCATTCAATATAGTTGAACTCATTCTCTTTTCATTTCTCCCATAAACAGGCTGTAGAGGTGAAAGAAGTTCTGAGCATTCTGAAGTAGATCAACATGAAACCTACAGGCCTCTGAATACACTCCCCGCTGCGAATGAGTCAATCGAGTCTACAGTCTATTGCAGCTCAAAACAACTTGTGCAGGTGAGTAATGTCTGTGTGCAGCGCAGTGGAGCATCTGCTCATGGGTGTATCTTAAGTAGTTGTCCCAAACTGATATAAAAAAGAAAAATTGTCTCAAAGAAAAATACATGTATACATTCATGTAAGCTGAACCTTTATTCAACAGCAACCAATCCAAAGGCCTGTAATAGAAAAGAGGACTGAGCTTTAAGGTCTTATTTATTTGTGTAGTCCGAGTTGTATGTACTTGCATATTGATTACTTGTCCTGGCTTTGTAGACTAAGCAGAATAGTATTGGATACCAAGAAAACTTGATGCAGTTTGTTGGCCCAACAGCTCAAATGGTTGCGGAGCACAATTCCACAAAAGATGCTGAAGATCTTAATCCTCACAATGCAACTTCCAACTTTCAGTGCCGAGCTCCATGTCAAATTCTTAATGTGGCATCATCTCAAATGGTTGGGCCAACAGCTCAAATGGTTGCCGAGCACAATTTGGGAAAAGGTGCTGAAGATCTTAATCCTCATAATGTGACTTCAAACTTTCAGCGTCGAGCTCTAGGTCAAATGCTTAACATGGCATCACCTCAAATGGTTGGGCCAACAGCTCAAATGGTTGCTGAGAAGAATTCAGACTTGATTTCGCAGCAGTTCAAAAACATTACCGATCTTCAAACTGAAGATCTTAATCCTGATAATGCAACTTCAAACTTCCAGTGTCGAGCTCGAGCTTTAGATCAAATTCATAATGTGGCATCAATTATTTCTTACCCCACCAATCCCTTATCTGGGAGTTCCTCCTCTATGAACTCCTTATTTGGAGATGGTAAAGGCAAGAATGTGTTGATAGCTGATGTGCATGCCTCCGATCTAAGGAGGGAAATTGAGAAGATTCATGGTCCATGGCCATTTTGGTCTGCAGCGCGGCTCCCCCAGTTTGTTTCTGGACCAAGTCAGAATCCAGCCCTGGGCCCAAGTTATCTTGGAGGTGGAGCACATCAGTTTCAACCAGTGGCTGGTAGAGGAAGCACACACTATGGAAGCAATGTCGAGCAGGCAAGCCAAGGTTTGAATTTGTTTAGGCCAACAGAGTTAGGGCCACAGCAACCTTTCTTCAACAAGCTATTGAGCAGCAGAGTCAGAATACGTCAACCTCTGGAACCAGCAGAAGTGCTATAGAGTTATCAGACATAGATGAATGGTTAAGTGTTGGTCGTCGTCGAGACGGATCATCAAACACCCGAGCTCCTCCAGCAAGCTCTCAGGAGCAAGCTGCCACCGCGGGAACCGACAACTTCCCATGGACTCTTCGCCTCTGAGGCAGGCTTTATGAGTACTTTACATGAATAAACATGTTTTCCGTAGTATCGTATGTTTCTTTCCTCAGAACATGAGACCTTATTGCTATCCTTTGCTTTTATGAACTAATGGTGTGATGAAGTTGCTGTTGTTTTTGGTTTTTCCCATAAAATCCATGTCCTGCTGCTTCCAATTGTGAACTTTTGATTGATAATATTGTCTTGACTGAGGAGAGTAGCTTTGATTCATATTCATAACCATACACATTGGTTCACAATCTCACTATAAAAATTTGTAGGACCAAATGTCATGGAGATTGGGGTTTTCCATGTTTTCTTGTTCAAGTCTTTTCAAAAATTGGACCTTTTAGTTACATGGCAGAATAGGAGAATCCGGGTCGGTTTAGTCGGGTACGGGTTTAGACTGAAGCATCAAATCTCTTTCAGGATTTTTCTATAAAAAAATTTCTTTTCGGAGCGCGCTGGGCCGCGGGAAAGGTCTAAGAAGAGGATGAACGAAGATCGAACCGTACAAGTGGCAGCAATCTAAAGGTTTAGCTAAACTACTGTCGTCTAGCGCAAAAGGACCAATTGGCAATTTTCTAATAGTTTCGAAAAAGACAACAGACAGACCTTGGGGTGAATTCGTGAATAGGCAAAATAGATAGTGGCATTTTCACCCTACTATATCATGAAAACAGTAAGGGTATTTTTGACTTTTCGGATTTCATTTGGATTTTGCAAACCATCTTGCAAGTTTATGAGTTCAGGAACACACTCAACGACATTATCTTCCATTCCAGAGGACGAACGATTCACAAAAAATTGCAGAGAGAGAGAAAGACTAAGAAGTGGAGATTAGTGCAGCTGCAGCTACAGCAGCAGCAGCCGCTATGCCCATGCATATAGTAGAGGGTCACACGACCAAGAAAACCATGGAGCTAAAATGGTTGAGCAGAAGAAGCAGAGGCGGCAAAACCCAAATGGAAAAAACCATGAAAACGCCATCAGAATTGAAACCAAAAGCACCAGCAGCCCTGCAAGCCCTGGTCCCAGTTTTCATATCCCCAAACCCATCCCACGTGAACCCAGATGACCTCAGTGACCTCTTCATCTCGTGCAACCTCTCATGCCACCGTTTCCCCAATTACGTGGACGCCGGCGGTGGCCGCTGCGTCGTTGAAGCTGTGGACTTGCACAAGCTGCGCGTCGCTCTCTCCCACAGTTCAGTCTTGGTCTCAGTCTTCTGCAAGCCAAATGATGTGATTGGTTGCTCTTCATCATCTTCATCATTTTTGAAGGAAAAGCAGCAGCAGCAGCAGCAGAAGAAGAAGAAGATAGTGGGTTTTGGAGAGTTGTTGCGGAATGTGGTGATGCCTGTTACCCCATTGAACAGTCAATTGGTTGGCTTTGGGCGTGCAGTTTCTGATCTTGGACTCACTGCCTCCATCTACGATGTCATGGTATATATCAATCAAATCAAATTGGTTTTGTGATTAATCTTCTTCATGAGTTTAATTTCCAAGAGAAAGTGTTGAACTTGGGAAGTATTGATATAGAAATGCTTCAGTGTCTTCCAGGTGCTTCCTTCATTGCGGGGAATGGGAATTGGCAGGATGATAGTTAAAAGAATCATAAGGTTCACTGTTCTTTCTTTATTTTTCTCTCTCAAGTTTTTTGCTTTACTGTTGCTTTTTCTGAATTATAGGACTTGTAACATTGACTAGCTAGTAGCTTGTTTGAACAGGGATTGTATGTAACATTCTGAAATAAAGATGCCCTTTTTGTGGTGTTTAAAAAGTATTTCAATACTTAGTGCAGAATGCTCACAAGTAGAGACATCTATGACATAGCAGCCCTTTGCTCAGAGAATGAGAGGTAACTAATCATACCAATCTGACTCAATCCTTTGCTGAACAAAGTTTCCCCCCTACAATGTGATTGTGATTGTGAGGATAAATATCTGCTGTAAATCTTAATTTCAGGTCATTCTTCAAAGTGTGCGGTTTTGGGGATGACATTTTAGGCTCCACTGCAATGATGTATACAAGGAGTAGCGTTTCAACTAATCCTCAAGACAACCAGATGGTTAAACGTGCCGGTCGAAAGTTATTGTTAGTTCCACCACTTTCGAAGACCTTGCCATACTCCAAGACCATGAAATCATGAAGTTGAGCAACGGTTTTTAACTCGGCTGAAGCACCAAGATGAGAAGATTTTTGTGTGCTCTGTTGGTTGTCTCCATTTTGGCTCGAAGATGTTGCATAATCAAATTATAACAAAAGGGCCGAAATGGGCTCTCTTTTCTTTTTCCTGGAGGGAGGAGGCTAGTTTACTTGTAAACTGGTAATTTGATTGTTAGACCCTACCCACCCTTCCATGGGTTAAAAGTCAAGATCTTGTAAACTATTGTAAAGTAGTTTCACTGTTTACATATGACCATTTTAGTCATATTCCCTACAGTATTCTCCTGTACGTTTTCTATTTTCTAATTACAGATTCCTGCGCATCTGTGATGCACTTTTGCTGGGGAAAAGAAGTTTGACAAAAGTGGTTACCCCATAATGTTGCTCGGGTATAAAAATTATCTCACCACCAAAGTAAAGTAGCCATCAAGATAATGCAAAACAGCTTCCCTTCTTGTTCTTCATATAAACTTTATCCTAAGACAACCTTGCACAAGAAAGTTCTCTCAATTTCTCTCTTTTTCTTCAATTAGCTTGGTATGGGGAAACTCTGGGTTGAAGTGTGCCTGATATCTGCCAGAGGGCTCCGGCGTTCGTCTTCCTTATGGAAGCTCCAATGGTATGCCGTTGGGTGGACTAACCCGAATAACAAATACTGCACCAAGATTGATGCATCTGGAAATGCAAATCCAGTATGGAAAACCAAGTTTGCTACCTTGGTTGAGGACTCGGAGTCGAACTTGCAGGATCTGGCGCTGCACATTGAAGTGTACAGCAGAGAGCCTATATTCCTCAGAGAGAGGCTTCAGGGTACAGCAACTATTGTCTTGAGAGAGTTTCTGGCTAAGCATAACAAGAATTCTGAGGCTTCAAGACAAGGAGCTGAAGAAGTTGGGAGCTATCAATTGCGGAAAAAGAACTCCAACAAGCCTCAAGGATTTGTCGATGTTTCAATACGTATATCTGAGGACATGGAAGCTCGAAGCTCATACACAGGTATTCATAATTCATGGGGGTGTTCTTCAGAAACTCTGAAAGATCCAAAGTTTCTTATGTAACCCTTGGTTTTTTTTTTTTTTTTTTTCTTTTGTTAAGTTTCTTGTATAAATTCAGTCCCTCATATATGTGTTTCATGGTTGAAGTTTGATGGCAACATGATCCTTGACATATGGTTTGGATCACAGTCTAACTCTTTCAATAGAATTTGATGTGATTATTGACAAATAACTCTGTTTTTGCAGGCAGTGAGGGAGGACCTACGGATCTCAGCAATACCATCACCTTGGCTATTGGAGATGGGTCTTCACCAACATTTCCACCTCTAGCTACACACCAAAGGCCAGAAAGTCAGCTCCGTATCAATTCTCCATATGCACAACCAAGGCCTTTCCCTACAAACTATTCCAACCCATCTGCAGTTGGACCACCAAGGCCTTTCCCTACAAACTATTCCAACCCATCTGCAGTTGGACCACCAAAGCCTTTCCCTACAAACTATTCCAACCCATTTGCAGTTGGACCAAGCTACCCGCCATCAGGCGGACCAAGTTACCCACCAGCCAGCGGGCCAAGTTACCAGCCATCCAGCGGACCAAGCTACCCGCCAGCAAGTGGACCAAGCTATGAGCCGCCCAAAACTCCGCCACCACCTCCCCCACCTTCTAATGTTGGGTACATACCCACTTTTATCCCAAGAACAGATGGAATGTCGGATACCTATGTTAATATGCCATCATCTGGAGCACCGCCTGGTCGTAGAGGGGCACCGGGTTTTGGAATGGGAATGGGTGCTGGAGCGCTGGCGGCCGGTGCTGTGATCTTCGGTGATGACTTTATGTCAGGATTTGATGTGCCTTCAGGATTACAAGATGCTAGTCTCACCATATCAACTGATCCTCCTTTTTAACCAAGTTTGTAATTAGCATCGGTAATTATGTTGTATCAAATTAATGCAGTATAAAAGTCCACTACTTAAACTTGGTTATCCCATTAATGCAGTTAAAACTCCTTTCTCAGATTATGATCTCAGTAAAGAACAAGAATGTGCATAGGGTTTTGCTCCATTACATATAATATCAAATGACAGCAGATCAAAAAGAAAATTGCAGTTTTACCAATCTCAGTACTTGTCTATCAAGAGACAACAATTGACACACTCAAATCACTAGTATTACAACTACTGAATGTCCAAGTGGCTGAGTGAAGCAGAAATATTAACATGGAGGGTATTACACCTGCTGTATTATATACTTCGATTTACGGGTATTTCCCATTTCCTAACAACTTTCCAAAACTTCCACACCTAAGAGACGGCTACCAAATGAGGAATTGTTTGGCCTTTACACACAAAAATTCCCTAGGTCAGAATCGACACATGCCAGGAGAGAGAAGAGAGAATAGGACAAAAAGATTGGTTATCCAACTGGAAATCCTACAGAGAAAGGATGACTAGTCATACGAGAAACAGATGACTAGTCATCATTTTATGAAATCAATTTAATGCAATGTGATGCAATGCACAATTTACCTTTGTCAATTTGCTTAGGTCCTCGACCACACAAGCCTCCCGCAGAGAAACTTGTCTTTCTATCATTTATCTTCCTATAATGCACTTTCAATATCTTTAAATGCTTTCCTAGGAGTAGTGGTAAAGTTAAGTTCTTTCATCCATCAATATATCATACGACTTTTCAAGGCGCCGGAGAACCATCCTTGTTACTTTTCCATCCACCCGATATATCAAATAGCCTTTGCAATCTAGCGAGGTGCTGGAGTACCATCCAAATCCACCGACCGTCTTCCACCATCGACCCCAATCAATAGCCTTATAGCTCAGGCCGTGAATTCTGTTGGCCGAAAACTATTCCTCTCTCGACCATAATCGTTTTGGGCAAAGTCAGATCCAAACAGGCGCACTCAACCCATCCATTCATCCATCCACATTATGTTCGAATGAACGGTAGACCAAGCTTGCACTCTCCTCACACCCCATCCAACACAAAGTAGGATGACCTATGTTGGTTGGGGTCGATGGCTATTCCTCTCTCGACCACAATCCCTTTGGGCAACGTCAGATCCAAGTGATTGCGGAGTTGGCAACCAAGGCTTTGCCCCAAGCCAATCACAAAGCCAGGGCTAAAAGATTGCTATCATACCGAAGAGTACATGGCCGAAGAAGGTGACACGGCTGAAGAAGGAGACACTGATGGCAAAGATCCGTCAAGGCCAAGCGAAATAAACATCAATATGGGCTGGTCTTAACTTCCGAATTCTTGGCCCCACAAGGACAGAGCGGTAATCTTGACAGTGACATCTTAGAGGAACAGTCTAACATTCGGCCGAGATCGAAGGAGGAATTGTTGGCCATTGCTTTCGACAAAGTCATACCTAGGGACAAGCCGAATAAATACCTCCACCTTAAACCATTGTACATTTCAGCTCACATGGAAGGGGTGCCAATTTTCAAAATTTTCATTGACGTGGAGCCACGGTTGATGTTCTTCCCTAGTCCCTAATGAAGAAGCTGAATAAGACCAAGGAAGATATCATCCCGTGTGACGTGGCCATGAGCGGCTTTGTCAGCGATAAGTCCAAAACCATTGGAGAAGTATTGCCTTTGAAAATAACTGTGGCCGATCAAACAAGAGTTACAGCCTTTTATGTTGTGGAGTCGAATGTGGACTACAACTTATTGCTTGCCCGAGACGGGCAAAAGGTGTCAATACACCCAGCTGAGGAAAAGCCCTTTGAAACCCACGCTATGCAAGTATGGATTTCAGCAACCAACAAGAACTTCGGCCAAGAAAGTCTTAGAGCTAGGTGCCGAGAACGTTCGAAAGGATTCGGCGCAAGAGGTGCTCATCGATCTAACAAGCATTTATTAATGTCGGACACAACAACTTGAGAAGAAGGGGTAGTGGTCGTGGCCGATCTGATGGACCGACTGTTGGAATATTAGGCCGAGGACTCTTTACGGCCGAACTCGCTGATTAATTTGATCAAATTCCTACATGAGTCAGACGACGGTGATGTGTTAACCATTGACGACCTGGATCCTGCACCCTGTTGAGATGGAAAACAGCCATCCCGAGGTCTAAGATCCTTTGTTAGAATTCAAGGTAGGAACTAAGGGCGAACCACGACCTCTCTTTGTTAGTAATCTTTTGAACCCGAAGCTGAGTGCCGAAATTATTAGCCTCTTCTACGAATATAAAGAATGTTTTGCTTGGGACTATCGTGAGATGCTTGGATTACCCAGATGCTTAGTAGAACATGAATTGAAAATCAAAGACGAGTTCAAACCTTTCCAACAACCACCATGGGCGATTTTCTGCCGAGGTACAACTGAAAGTCAAAGAAGAAATTTAACAGCTTCTCAAAGCCAGCTTTATCCGTACCACCCGATACGTTGAGTGGCTGGCCAACATTGTGCCAATGTTGAAAAAGACTGGAGCTCTAAGGGTTTGCACGAATTATAGAAATCTGAATCTTGCAATCCCCAAGGACGAGTACGCTATGCCCATGGCCGACCTGCTGGTGGGTGGTACAATCTTTACGATCTATGTTATAATTATATTTATTGCCAAAAGCGAAGTTCACAAAATTGAGTTTAGATGTCTCAGAGCTATTGGAACTTATGAATAGGTAGTCATGCATTTAGGCCTTAAAAACGCTGGTGCTACGTAATCAGCGGGCCATGAACATCATCTTCCACGACTTAATCGGCCAAACTATTGAGGTTTATATTGACGACGTTATCGTCAAGTCTTCCTCATTGGCTTCTTGGTTCACTAACGTAGGATCGAAGTGAACAAGAACAAGGCCAAGGCAATCATGGTCGCACCCCCACCGAAAACCAAGAAAGAACTCCAATCTTTCCTTGGAAAGGTGACTTTTTAAGACGTTTCATATCCAACTTGGTAGGCAAGATTCGGCCATTATCCCATCCCCTAAGATTGAGGGACAGGGACGAGTTCGTCCTGGGAAAGCAAGCATTAAAAGGTTTTTAATGAAATCAAGCAATATCTCTCCCAGTCGCCAATTCTTATGCCCCCAAAGAAAGGAAAACCTCTAAGGCTCTACATTTCAGCCCTAGAGAACTTTATCGACTACTTGTTGGCTCAAAATAATATGTCTGAGCAAGAACATGTTGTGCATTATCTCAGCTGCAACCTTAGTATGGCCGAGCTTAACTATTCACGATAGAGAAGTTATGCCTGGCACTCTATTTCCACTAAGCTAAGCCATTACATGACTACTTATTGCGTAATGGCCCTCAATATGGCTGAAGGATTCTTTAGGATCTCTTTTGTTAATGTGCCAAGTGCGAAAAATCACGAGTCCAATGAAATGGCCCATATAGCATCAAGCGTAAACATACCTGATGGAGAATACAACTGGGTGATCAAAATTGAAAAGCGTAACTTGTCAACCTTGGCGGCCCAGACATCCAAAATGGCCAAGACGGCCAAAGGAGACTGGCAACATCCCATCGTCAAATATCTTCGTGATCCTTTTGGGGCAATCATGAAAAAGCTATAGGTTTTCGAGACTCGTCTTGATTTCGAGGAGCCCGAAGGTGTCCCTCCTTCCCCTAATATCATTATGATCAGCCCTTTTATTGCCTTAATATGGTTACGGTAAGCCACAATATTGTTATGGTAAGCCATAATACGGCTATCGTGGACTAGTATGATTTTAATGAGCCCTAATATGGTTCTGGTGAGCCTTAGTACAGTTCTGGTAAGCTTTAGTACGATTCTACTAAACCTTAGTACAATTCTGGTAAGCCTTAATACGATTCTACTAAACCTTAGTACAGTTCTAGTAAGCCTTAAGATGGTTCTGGTTAGTCATAATATGATTCTAGTAAGACATAATATGGGTCTGGTGAGCCAGAATATGGTTTTGGTGAACCATAATATGGTTCTGGTGTGCGTTAATACGTTTTTGGTTAGCCTTTGTATGGTTCTGATAAGCCTTTGTATGGTTCTGGTAAGCCTTAGTACAGTTCTAGTACACCTCATATGGCTTAGATAATTCATAATATAAATTTGATAAGCCATGTTATTGTTCTGATAAGCCATAATATGGTTCCAGGAAGCCCTCATATCATTTTGGTAGACTTTGTTATGGTTCTAGTAAGTCACAAAATGGTTCTAGTGAGCTTTAATATCGTTTTTGGGAGCCTTCATATGGTTCTAATGATCTTTAATAATCTGGTTATGGCCAATGTCGAACCCCGTGCATGTCCAACCCCTGGCAGTGTCTGCACAAACGACCAAAATACCCATCTTGCCCTAATCCAAAAACTGCTTTAGGGTCTGGCTTCTACCGGAAAACTGATAGAGTCTCCTTAAAAAAGACTCAAAATCCTAGAATTTTACCTGCACAGCAAACTCAAATAATTTCTCAAGCGTTCAACAAATTCAACTTTACAAAATTGATCGTAACAAACCAATCATAAACTTGTGGCTGCACCAAGGTTAGCTTAGGCTGCCTACGTACCCTGCTGAAACTTAAGCAAAAAATATTGATTTCAGAACTATCTTCCACCCATCACATATGTGCATATACAAATACATATGTATAATAGCTCATTACAAATAAGTAGGAAAGCGAGAAAATTATTAAAATAACATTGTCCACATGAAACCTTAATATCAATATCAACACTTTGAACAGAGCATACTTCAATCAATCTTTCACACGTAAAAACAAACTCATGTCTTAAGAAAGTAGTTGTCAATTTTATAAAATCCTTAAAACTTAGAAAACTCTCAATCCTTGTCTCATAAATCTGAAAAACATGCATAAAAACCTTCACCAATAAGTACCAAGACCAACAGTGCGGAGCGAGGATGCGGCTCAGGTTGACCAAGCGTCTCCTGGGACTTGCGAGGAATACGGTATGGGTGACTTTGTGTTTCCGAGACCTGCGAGAATGTGTCACGTTTTGCTAGGATGTGTCACGTTTTGATTGAAGATTTTCATGTTTTGGGTAACGTGCATTTACAGGAGAGACTTCACTGAATTATTGGCAGAAGTCAAACCCTAAAGAATCGGTTAGAAGGGCAATTTGGTCATTTATGCCCGACACCCGCAGGGTGTCGGACACGTACAGGGTTCGGCTTAGATTCCAAAGTGGAATTTGGGTTGGGTCTTGTCATAATTCCTATTGGTCCACAACCAAAAAGTTAAACCCATCCAAGAAATCTCGTCACGATCCAACGGTCGATTTGGCCCCGATCGTGGAGTTTGACCAATTAGACCTACAGGGCCCACAACCTCTGATTTTTGATCCAAACATTCCTATGAGTCCAACAAAGTCTACCTAACAAGTTCTGATAGCTTGGTCTCAATCGAGTGGTTGGATCACTCTCAATCGCACGATCGTAATCAATAACCCGGTTACTTAACCCTAGAATCATTGATTCGGAGTATTGGGACTCCGATTCTCGATCAACTAGTTCCTACATGATCCTAGAGGTAAGAGGAACAAAATATTTGAAGTTGTGACCGATTGAACGGTCCGAACCTATCGAACTCGGATATCGAATAATAAGTGCAATATCCTTTCGATTGTCAACAATGAGTGTCTTGAGAGATTTTCCGACGAAATAAAATCTCCAAACCACCAGCAAAAACTGATGCCAACAGATTCAAACTAACTAAAGGGTATATTGAACGATCTGTAAAATCTCAAAATCGATCCAAGGTACCAACAAAGACAGCTAGACCAAGTGGAGGGGATGAAGATTCATACCTGGATCGACGAAACCAGCCTTCGAAATCCAAAGAGACGGCCTCGAAAATCTGCCCAGTTTACAAGTCGATATCGCCGAAGCTATGCTGGTTTTCGATCAAAGAAAATGAGTGGGTCAAGTAAAGGGGGGGGGGGGAGAGAGAGAGAGAGAGAGAGAGAGAGAGAGACGATTCTTTTGGAACAAGAATCGTCGAATTTGGTCGCAGAATGGTGACGAAATCGCCTTTTGAAATAGCGGCGTCACATGGAGGAGATAGAGAGAGAGAGAGAGAGAGAGAGAGAGAGAGAGAGAGAGAGAAACAGTCGGGGAGAGAGAGTGTCGTGAAAGAGAGAAGCTAGATATGGTTCTAGTGATCATAATTTACGGTTGTGCCATTGCACTTTTGTAGATCATAATGATGAGCACAAAATTAATACAAGTTTTATCCTTAAATTTATATTTGTTAGTATTTTCTTTTGTATTATGTAAATCTATTAAAGTATTTGTATTGGTTATTTCCAATCTTTGTTTTTGTATTTAATGAGTGGTTGTTTGTAGATATTAATTGTCTTCCACCAATGGCATGAGAAGGAGGAGAAATAGGCAATGTGTTGCAAAAATAGAGAAGAACTCAAGTTGGATTTGATGACTTTGCCTTTTACAGCTCATGCTGTACAGTCCATTTGCAGACCTGAAAACCGAACTCTCCCATGCTCAAATGAATAAATATCCTTCATGAAATTTGTTCATTAAGATGTCGACTAAGACATATCCAAACATTGGAGCAATTGGATAAAAACTCAATCCACAGGCTGTCACACACCAAGACAGGTTCTAGAACTTTGCCTTTTACAGCTCATGCTGTACAGTCCATTTGCAGGCCTGAAAACCGAATTCTACCATGCTCAAATGAATAAATATCCTTCATGAAATTTGTTCATTAAGATGTCGACTAACACATATCCAAAAATTGGAGCAATTGGATAAAAACTCAATCCACAGGCTGTCACACACCAAGACAGGTTCTAGATGACAGCTTGCACATGTAGCTGGAATGAAAGGGACTTCATGCTTCTATAAATAGGCAACAACTCAAGAGGGTAGGAGATCAGAAATTCAGAGGAGACACAAGGGAAAGAGAAGGAAAGAAAGAAAGGAAGAGAAAGAGAGAGAGAAAGTGAGAAAGAAAGAGAACAAGGATGGAAAGGAAAGAACCGAGAGCTAATAACTCTCTTAAAATTGTTCTTCACCTTTCTTAGTTCTCATTTAATTCATGTATTTTAGTTTCTTTGTTTTGTTTTAATTATTAATTATGTCTAGCTAAATTAATTAACTAAGGTTGGATGAAACACCATTATTAAATACAATTCTAGTTTTTATCTTCAATTCTCAAATATTGTGGTGTTCAATGATTATAATTTTCACTTCACATGATTAATAGATTAATCTTCTTTTCACCACTTCTATCATGTATTGTGACATATAACATGTATTTGTGGTAGTTAAGAGTTTGGATTAATCTATTAATTCATCCTTGGTTTATATTTCTAGTTTACAAATTTCTTTGATATTTTGTTATTCAAATAAACTTTTTCACATAGGATGCTTAGGAAACTTTGATCCTTTGTAGTTAAATAATTTTGTTTACATATTATGCTTAGAATTTGTACTTATGAAGGGAAGGAAAATTTACTTATGATCTAAATTACAAGCTTAATTGATAAATCTTGAGAAAGCATTAGATTGATTTCTAGATTGCTACTCCGTGGGAATTGAAAGATAATTAATTAGGATCTTATGGAATAATGGTGTGGATTCTAATACCTTAGTTATTTTTTCTCATAAATTTAAATCTTAATTTCAGTTTATTGTCATTTCCATATTTGTTTCATGCTTTATTAAATTTTCTTTATCAACAAACAAATCACCATTTGAATCAACTAGGTTGGAAATGAAATTAACTTGGGTATAATTGGTTTTCTATCTTTACACGCAATCCCTTGGGTACGATCTCGCTCTTACACGCTTATACTATATTCGATTCGTGCGCTTGCGAGTTTATAAATTTTAAAACACCTCTTTTGAGGAACAATTTTGGCGCCGTTGCCGGGGATTGCAACGGAAAACTAATCAAATTCTGGTTAATTAAATTCTTCCACTAGTTATAATTTAGTTTTGTAATATATATAATTTTTGATGCTTTGAGTGTATGAATTTTTAGATGTTGTTGATGAATCCCATTCACTAATTGATTCTTATATGATATGTGTTTGCTTCCTTTGCTTAATCACCTTAGGTTGTATGCATGTAGCTAAAGTTGAGAAGTTGTGTAAGATAACCAAGAACATAATTCCTAATTAGCAACAAATGATTGAACTTGTTTAAGTGAGCATCATGTGAATTGGTTTCTTGACAACAATTGATGAATTCCAATTCATCAAATTAATCTATCCTTGATGTGTGTTTTCCTTGATTGATTACCTTTGAAAGCATGCTTCTTGAGGTTGTTGGGATTATGTGTATCTTCATGTTTTCCTAAGCAATAAATGGATGGAGTAAGAACCATCCATGTGAATTGGTTTCTTGAATACCTAATGTAAACACCATGCTATTAGGATTTTTGTGATGTTCATATTCTCTTTGAACTTAATGGGTTTTCTTTGTAATTGAATCGAAGTACAAACCATACCTAGGTTCAGTTATGGGGGGGCACAAGTATTGTAGCACGAACCATGCACTTTACGTATATTAGAGAGAATCAATGCGTCTTGAGCCACGACCCATGGTCTTGATTGCAAACATCTTCATCAATACGTTTAGAGTTCATCACTTGAGTATTCATGAACATAGGTAGAATTGTTTAGGGTGGATTCCGAAACCCTAGTGTTCGTTACGTACTCTTGGAAGAAGTTTCATATTATATTTTATTTTATTTTAAGAAAGTTCATTTCTTTTTCTTTATGTCAATTTGTGTGCTTATTGCTTGAACATTATGTGCTTGTTTGTACAGGTATCAATAAAAAAAAAAGAAAAGAAGACAACTCTAATCATAAGGAGGAGAAATGTGGAGTAGTAGGAGAAGTCGCGACCTTCAAATGCATCCATACTCGACCTAATCGCTTCAAGGGGGAGCATTCCAATCCTTTCTTTTTTTCTTGTTTTGTTATTATTATTTTTTAATATAAAAATATATATATATTTTTTTTTAAAAAAAACTCATGACTTTTGGTAACTTCAGTGAGTGTCTTTGTCAATACAGTGTCTAGGAGTTCTATAGGCGACACCTTCGGTGTTTAAGAAGTTTGGGTTTTAAGCGGGACCATTGTGACCCCTCCAACCTTCCCCTAATCTCCTGGCTGTGTTTTTCTGAGGCCCTTAACTGGTCATCCATGAGTTGCTTGTATATTTATGTGTTTTTAAAATAAGTTACTGAGTGTTTAAAAATAAAATAAAATAATTATAAAAAAAAAACAATTTAATTTTTGCTTATTTCTTTGTGTAGTTCTTTTTGTATTTTTTTTCTACTGTTTATTTTGTGTTTGTATAGATTTTAGTTTTCTTTTTGTGTGTTTTGATTCATTTTGGTCTTTATTTATTTTTGCTTGGATTTTTTTATATATATATTTTTTGTCTTTTATTCTACAATGGATAAATACCAAGGGGATTGGCACGCATATTTTCCAGGTATTACCTTTCTATATCATTTACCCTCTTATTTCATACATTTGCTATGCTTTTATTTTGAAACATTAAAAACAATGTTTGATTTAGGTTTGGGGGTAAGGTTTAGAAGTTTTGTTTTGTTTTATTTTTATTTATTTATTTATTTAATTTTTTAAGTTAATTCCGAATTTCTTGTTTCTCTTTTATTACTGTAATTCTTGCTTTCTTTTACTTGTTTATGTATTTAATTTGTTGTTAAGTTTGGGAAGTAGATTGCTTCATGATTGCACACACAGAAATTTGGCTCAAACACTTATTCATTTCATAAACATGTGATTACATACACAAATGTGAAAAATGCATACATAAAATTTCTCAATCACATGTTTGTTTCCAGATTCTGAGCTAGCTGAGGCTTCTGCTAATTGCCTCTATCTGCTCGCACTTGTAGAATCTGCAGCAGCTCTACATGCTCCTCAATTTTCCCCTGCAGTGTTTCCACTTGCTTATTGGCACGGTGAGCCGTTTCTGGAGTCCGCCACCAGAGCTTTCAAGGAGGCCACCTCCTCACTCAGTGCTGCACACTCTCGTGTCCTCGCCAGGAGTCGCATGCCCAGATTGGTAGACGAGACCGCCTGGAGCACAGTGAGATTGTGGGACTCATCCACCGCCATCCTGCCAGACCTACGTGCCACATGCAGGTGATCCGCCTGGAGTGAGTTTACTGCCAATCAATGTTCCCAGGCACTGACCTGCCGGCATTGCCTCAGAAGGTTCGGTATTGCCTCAGCAAAGTTTGAGGCTGTGCCATGATGATATGTGGAGTTTGGGAAGATAGAGGTTGGAAGAGCCCTTATCTGGGCATTTGGTGGTGCAAGTGATAACTCAAGGTTGAGGTCATCAAGGTGAGTGCATGAGGATGCCATTTGTTTTGCTTCTGAATTTTTTGATGTTTTTCCTTAAGTTTGGAGGAAGAAATGCTGGGTATCATCCGCTTGTAGAGGCGTGGTTTAAATAGGCATATGCTGATGAGAGAGAGCCAACACCATTCCGGATTTCCCGGGCATGCTCAACCTAATCGCTTCAAGGGGGAGCACCTTTACTTTCACTTTACTTTACTTTTTTCATTGTTTTTCTTGTGTTTTATGTTTTTGCCCGTTACTTTCATTTTCTAGTGCTTTGTGTTTTTACCTTTCCCTTTCGGCTATCATCTTTGTCTTATTTTAGTTGGGAAGTGTGTTTTCTTTTTCTTTTACTTTTTCTTCTTCTTTTCTTTTTTTTTTTTTTTTCTTTCTGGACCTTACTCTTTTATTTCCGAAAAAAAGAGAAATAACAAAAAACCAAAAACCACAAAATAAAATAAAAACACCAATAATGTTGTAGAAATCATTTCTTCTCGGTTGTTGGTGTCTCGACCATTGGAGCTTTGAGTTTGGCCCTCTGGCTGTCCTCTTCCAGGGCTTCACGCACAGCCTCTTGGGGCTCACCACTTGAGCTCCCAAAGATCGCAATTTTAGCTTGAGCGTAACTACTCTCGCGATCTACTTGTTTGCGTTTACCCGGTCGGTCTAGGTCTTCCAGCTGCTTTCGCATGTCGCGAGAATACAACTCTACCATCTTTGTTAGGCTTTTATTCTCGTCCCGCAATACTTCTAGCTGATATCGATTCACCTCCACTATCCTTGCCCTCTCCCTTTTCAAGCTTTTTATAGCAGTCTGACACTCTTCAACCATACTTCGCTCCGCCGCCAACTGACCTTTCAGCACCTCTATCTCATGGGACTTCGCAAGTAGGCGATGACCCAAACTTGCGACACATGTTGTACTCTGCACGCTTAGTGCCATGGCGTCGCTCACGACCCGATTGTCCTCCCTTGTGCCCAGCACACGTATATCTTTAGGAGTCACTAGATTTCTCGCAACTCCACTGGCAACATCGTTGTCCAGGAGTATTGAGTCATTTACCTGTTACAGGCCCCGTGCGGAGGCCAAATAGGGCATCCATATTGGTGCCACCGCTTGGCCCCGAGTCTGAGTCGGTGGAGCTAAGTTAAGATCCAACGAAAATGGATAGGAAGAGGCCATTTTGATTTTTCACTCTCTTTTCTTCTTTCTTTTCTCTTTTGTGTGTTTAGGAGTTTGTGTTTTTCATGTTTTTCTTTGCCTTTAATAGACTTAATTTTTTCTAAACCCTAGCCGCTGCGCTTCTGAGTTTCGCACTCCCCTATGGCTTATCTCCATCTGCCGCACCCGTCCCCTAACCCTTTTAATTGTATTTCTGCCTTTCAGCGCTTTCAAGAAACAAAAAGTCGTCGCGCCTTCCTACGAAGCCAATAATTCTGGCTTGGGGGATGTGGAAGCGGCCTCTACACGCTGACACGTCTCTCACCTCTTTTGGCCCGTGACCTATCAGGAAACAGACATCCGACCCCCCTTCTCTCTTTTCAGAAATATTGTTCCTTGCGCTTCTGACAACACTTCTTTGTTTTCTTTAATTTTTAATAATAATAAATAAAAATCATAAATAAAAGAAGTGTTTGGGCTTTCGTTTGGGTTGGGTTTTTCAATTGATTTGAACGTTCTCATGGGCTGGATTTATGCGTGCGTAGAATTGTTGTTAGGGCTTACTGTTGTATTTGGTTTTGGTTTGTTCCGTTTGATTTTGTTTTGTTTTTGCAACTAAATTGTAGTTTTAATTGGTTTTGTTTCGTTTGATTTTGTTTTATTTAATTGTTGATGCCTCAATTCTTCAACATTGAGGACAATGTTTGGTTTAGGTTTGGGGGTAAGGTCTAGAAGTTTTGTTTTTAAATTTTTAGGGTAGTTTTCTTTTTATTTTTATTTTATTTCAAAAAAAAAAAAATGGTGTTATCTCTAGATTTTTATGCTTACTATCATCAAATCAGATTTAACACTCATGAATGATTTTTACGATTGGAAACATATGATTAAATTTTAAACCCATAATTTTAGTTTTTTCACTTATTTCTATTTAGTAGATAATTCATGAGTTATACTTTGAACTCTCACATGCACATTAACACTTTAGTGAGAATGAAAGAAAAGATCAATTATAGTTAACTTTGTTGTTTTTAGCAGAGTTAGATGACATTGCTCTTAATTGACCTTGGCATAAAAAAATAAATAAAATAAAATAATAATAATAATAATAATAATGTCAATTTATCCAGAGTTTTACTTAGTAACCGGGCCTCTTGCCTAAACAGCAGCGAGTGTTCGCGTCAAACGGTAAAGTTTTAGGGTAAATACATTTTGTGACTAGTTTAGTTCTGTAGCCTTTTTAACTCGAGTTAATAAGCCCTTAGGGGTGTTTCTACACCTAATGCCTTAAAACCTTTGGTTTGAGAGTCGTTGGCCTAAATCTCGCTACATGGGTTAATTAGAAAGCTTAATGGAACTAAACATTGCACAGTCACATTCCAAAAAAAAAAAAAAAAAAAAAAAAAAAAAAAAAAAAAAGAGAAATTATATATATGCCTTGGTTAGTTATTTGCACTGAATTTTGATAATAATTGAAATAATGAGGTTACTGTGATTGAAATTGACTTTTGTCTCTAAAATGTGTTGGTTCACTTAAACACCAAAGGAAACAAATGAAAAATTTACTAAATGATTATAAGTGATCAAGACTTTATGTGGGGATTAATTTGAAGCGTGTTTGCTCTTTTAAAAATTGTTCATGAATTTTCAATCCAGATAGCTTTGATGATGGTTAAGCATTTGTTTAAATTTTCAATTTTGTTGTAGCATAATTTTTAATCTCTCATTTCGATGTTTGTGGGTATCATCATGAAAGCCCTCACGAGACTATACTCGTCCACTAGGGTAACCTAGGGGTTTAAAGGCTTGTTGCATATGCTAAATGCAATCGAGATCCCTGCGAAAGTGGCTTAGTTTTCTTTTCTAGTTAGTCTTTATTTTCTTTTGCTCGAGGACTAGCAAAATATAGGTTTGGGGGTATTTGATGAGCACAAAATTAATACAAGTTTTATCCTTAAATTTATATTTGTTAGTATTTTCTTTTGTATTATGTAAATCTATTAAAGTATTTGTATTGGTTATTTCCAATCTTTGTTTTTGTATTTAATGAGTGGTTGTTTGTAGATATTAATTGTCTTCCACCAATGGCATGAGAAGGAGGAGAAATAGGCAATGTGTTGCAAAAATAGAGAAGAACTCAAGTTGGATTTGATGACTTTGCCTTTTACAGCTCATGCTGTACAGTCCATTTGCAGACCTGAAAACCGAACTCTCCCATGCTCAAATGAATAAATATCCTTCATGAAATTTGTTCATTAAGATGTCGACTAAGACATATCCAAACATTGGAGCAATTGAATAAAAACTCAATCCACAGGCTGTCACACACCAAGACAGGTTCTAGAACTTTGCCTTTTACAGCTCATGCTGTACAGTCCATTTGCAGGCCTGAAAACCGAATTCTCCCATGCTCAAATGAATAAATATCCTTCATGAAATTTGTTCATTAAGATGTCGACTAACACATATCCAAAAATTGGAGCAATTGGATAAAAACTCAATCCACAGGCTGTCACACACCAAGACAGGTTCTAGATGACAGCTTGCACATGTAGCTGGAATGAAAGGGACTTCATGCTTCTATAAATAGGCAACAACTCAAGAGGGTAGGAGATCAGAAATTCAGAGGAGACACAAGGGAAAGAGAAGGAAAGAAAGAAAGGAAGAGAAAGAGAGAGAGAAAGTGAGAAAGAAAGAGAACAAGGATGGAAAGGAAAGAACCGAGAGCTAATAACTCTCTTAAAATTGTTCTTCACCTTTCTTAGTTCTCATTTAATTCATGTATTTTAGTTTCTTTGTTTTGTTTTAATTATTAATTATGTCTAGCTAAATTAATTAACTAAGGTTGGATGAAACACCATTATTAAATACAATTCTAGTTTTTATCTTCAATTCTCAAATATTGTGGTGTTCAATGATTATAATTTTCACTTCACATGATTAATAGATTAATCTTCTTTTCACCACTTCTATCATGTATTGTGACATATAACATGTATTTGTGGTAGTTAAGAGTTTGGATTAATCTATTAATTCATCCTTGGTTTATATTTCTAGTTTACAAATTTCTTTGATATTTTGTTATTCAAATAAACTTTTTCACATAGGATGCTTAGGAAACTTTGATCCTTTGTAGTTAAATAATTTTGTTTACATTTTATGCTTAGAATTTGTACTTATGAAGGGAAGGAAAATTTACTTATGATCTAAATTACAAGCTTAATTGATAAATCTTGAGAAAGCATTAGATTGATTTCTAGATTGCTACTCCGTGGGAATTGAAAGATAATTAATTAGGATCTTATGGAATAATGGTGTGGATTCTAATACCTTAGTTATTTTTTTTATAAATTTAAATCTTAATTTCAGTTTATTGTCATTTCCATATTTGTTTCATGCTTTATTAAATTTTCTTTATCAACAAACAAATCACCATTTGAATCAACTAGGTTGGAAATGAAATTAACTTGGGTATAATTGGTTTTCTATCTTTACACGCAATCCCTTGGGTACGATCTCGCTCTTACACGCTTATACTATATTCGATTCGTGCGCTTGCGAGTTTATAAATTTTAAAACACCTCTTTTGAGGAACAACACATAACTTCTTCGTTTGAGCTCCGAATTGAACATGCCACTTGTCTATCAACTCATATCATCGAGCTCTGCACAACGATGACACTCAATTCTCCAAATTCCTTCCCGAATAAAAAGTGACTAAAGTGCCCCTACGCTCAAGGGCAAAAATGTAATTTCACAATAAATAATTAATTGAATAGTCATTTTTGGGACGGGGTGTTACAGTTTTAGTAAGCCTTAATATGGTTCTAATGATCATCAGTAATATGGTTCTAGGAATATATATATATATATATATATATATATATATATATAAGTGGACATGAGAACTATGTAATGAGATCGTATACATCAAGACTTATCATGATCCCTAATCTTAAATATGTTCTTGGTCATATGAGTATCAATTGGGCATTGATATTCCGCTATGACCAGGACACGCAGTATCTTCTCCCAAATGACATGGTCTCAAATCATTGAGTGTGGCGACACCAAGATATGTATGTAGGTGCTTGCAGGAGAACAAGTACACTGAATGCGATCAAATACATGAGTTCTAGAATGGAAGTCTTTACTCACATGTCAAACTAGAACTCATGGATTGCAATGATGCAAACCAATCTTTCGACCTTAGACATCATAGATGTTTTATGGCTATGTTGTTTGTCTTTGAGATCACTGTAATGTTGTGTTGAAGAAGACATGACTTAAAAGTGTTTATCAGAACTCTCAATAAAGTCATGGAGGCAAATGAATGTACGACATGGGATCTCTACTCTTAGTAAAGAGAGTGAATACTCCGAAGATATGATTGATCAAATCTTTGCGCAAAGTAGAAGATAAGATTTGAAAGAATAGGTCTTCAATTCTTATCAGAAGAATCTTATAAATGAATAATTCACATTAGGGTATTTGACATTAGATTCCATTATATAATAATGTGAATAGGACTATTGTACAAGAGAAGGATTCAATTGCATGACCATTCCAATTTGAATAGGTTCTACCCTACACCCTATTTAGCTTGGATAACCATGACATGCTGCTAGGCTTCAACCATGGTTTGTGGAAGTGCTGAAAGGATCAAACTCAATTGACTTTCACCAATATGAAGAATTAAAAGGTGAGATTTAATTCACAAGTCAACTTATAGAAGTAGAGCCCTCCCATTACCTTGCTAAAAGGAACCTACGGATCGCACACTGAGAAATGAGAGTAGAGAAACAAATGAACAAAAATGAAATTAGGAGTCAAAAGTCAAAGGTCAAAGTCAACATATTTGACCGGAGCAATTGACCAAGTCAAATTAGTAAGACTATAATAGTGATTTAAGGGTTAAATCATAATTCATAATTAAGAGTAAATTATGAAATTAACTTTGACATAAGTGTTGTATGGCAACACAAATCCAAGGACCCAACTCAAACGCACACTTCTACCCATGGCCGGCCATAAGAGAGTGTAAGTCGACACCAGACTGCGGTTTCTGCTCAAATTTCAAGCCTTCTTTGAGGCTTGCTTCTTGTGATTAGGAGGCGAAGAAGGTAGGACAAAGAAGGTATTTATTAAAATACTTTGTTTGATGATGCAAATCTTAACAAAAACAAAAACGTGAAAAATGTACTAGAAATCACACATAAACTAAAAACAAAAGCGAAAACAAAAGTGGAGAATGCTTGGGTTGCCTGCTAAGAAGCGCTTCTTTATAGTCATGAGCTAGACTTTTCGAATGTCTGTGGTGGTACGGAAGTAGCACTTCCATGTAGTGGTTGGGATGTTTTCCAAGTAGTTGACATGTACAATTGGGTCAAGAAGATCTATGCAACTGCACTCTTCCAAGTCCCCTGGTTTTTTAACAGCCTCAAACACCTTAAACTCAATGGATTCGCCCTGAACTCTCAAAGTTAAAGTTCCTTGTTGTACATCAATCAATGTACCAGCAGTAGCAAGGAAGGGCCGGCCTAGCAAGGGTGGGATGTCGTGCTCTTCCTCCATGTCAAGAACAAAGAAATCAGCCGGAAACAAAAATTTCTTCACTCTGATCAACACATCTTCAATGATTCCTTTAGGATATGTGACTGATCTATCCGCAAGTTGAAGAGAAACAGTAGTGCTCTTGAGCTCTCCAATACCTAATCGATGAAAAATAGACAAAGGCATAAGGTTAATGCTTGAGCCTAAATCTAAAAATGCTTTATCAAATTAAACATCACCAATAATACAAGGAATTGTAAAACACTCTAGGTCCTTTAGTTTTGGAGGCAATTTCTTGAGCAACACCACACTGCACTCTTGATCATCATTAGAGGTTCTTTTGGAATCGCCTGGTTTGCCTTGGAAGTATTCCTTTAGTTTCTTCTCTACCTTCATCTGTGTTTCGTCACTTTCTACTTGTTCTGTCTTTTAATTTCGTTGGTAATTAAATCATTCTTTCACAAACCTTTTTTGTGTTTACGTGAGTATGCTATGTGTTTAATTTCTTATTTATATAATTAGATTAGTTAAAGTATTTTGTGAAGTAAATTAGGTTAGACTAGTTGGAAGTTGAACTCAATCCTCATGGGAATGACCTCGTATTTGCCATACTAAATTACGATTGACCTTGTGCACTTGCAAGTATAATTTGTGTTTAGACTAATCTTTATAATCTCCATTTTTCAGGTTTTCTAAAATTCACAATAACATAGGAAGAGAGATACAGATTGAAGATTGAAGTTGCACATATACGACCGCTCATCATCAAACAAGGCTTCATATGCATTTAGGTGAGGTAAGTTAAACTTAGATACTATACATGCATTTCTAGGCAGTTAGCGTCATTTAGAATAAGCTTAAAATGTTTTTAAATTACATTTATGCATTCATAAGTGTTTTGGTATTCAATAATTCATATTTACATTGAATTTAGATAAATTTATGTTCACTACTGCTCAAGCGGTGTATGCGTCTGAATATTCAGTGTTCTACCGCTCGAGCGGACTCCCTGGCACTCGAGTAAGACAATTTTCTGATTCTGGCCCTCGAGCAGCCAGGATTTTAGTTTTCCTGTTTTCTTTTTTCACGCGTTGCTTCTTGTAATATTTCTTCTAATTTTATTGGGTCTTTTTACCTCTTCTTAGTCTTAACCTACAATAAGTTTTAGATCATATAAATACCTTGCTTTCGTAAACATAAAATTGGGAACTCACATATTCTGAAATTGGCTTTTTGCATCTAACCCTCGTGAGTTAATTTGTATGAACTCTTGAGTTTTTTCTTCATCATCTTTACTAGAGTTCATTGATGACCATAACATTGTTAGGTTGATTTGATTGTTCCGTGTGAATCTAATCAACCTAGCATCCATATCATATCATTCTCTTCATTGAAGTGTTCGTGCCTTGGTCGTGATTAAAGATCGTGGAGGTTCGTGCCGCTATCATGGTCAAAGATGTGGAATCGATTTAGAGACGTGTCAAAGTAATAGCAAGAGCGTGAATTAGTTGCCGCAGAGAAATAAGTGTTTGAGTAAATTAAGTCCATTTTGTACTTCTTTTGTCTTAGTGGATTGGTTTCTTCCTGGCAAAGCGGCGCACCAGAGAGAATATGGAACGTATTTTCTGGAAAAAGGGAAGACTTTCCACGACAGGACAAGCACATGTTTTGGAATCTGTTAGTGGAGCTATAGGAAGTCATCATTAAGGATAAAATGACAAAGGCTGTCCCTCTGGACATCTGACCAAAATCCTTGACCTCGGCAATGAACAGGACTCGGCCAAGGATAAGATTCCAACATGTTCACTATCTCCAGATTGTCACCACTCTAGCCACTTGAAATAAACAAATCCAGAGCCAGTTGTCCAAGGGACCTCCTGAGAGGACCTGACCCAAATTCCACTTTGGATTCTAAGCCGAACCCTATGCGTGTCCGACACCTGGCAAATGTCAGGCACTCTTGACCAAAATGCCCTTTAAGTTTCCCAAAATTCTTCTCTTCAAGTTGGACTCCTGCCGAAAATTCGACAAAGTCTCCCCTGTAATTCGCTCATTTTCCAAAAATTTTACCTGTATAAAACATGATTTTTATAATCCCAAACATTTAGCATGCACAATATTACCATTCATGCAACCAAATATCACATCATTTTGGCCTCATGCCTCTATAACCCGAATAAATCGTTTTGTCATCTAAACTTATCTCAACTTTTAGAACATCAAGGGTACGTTAACAAATTTCAAAATAGCTTAGCAGAACAACTTTTCAATCACTTAGTCTCGCAGCTGCACCTAGTAACTCTAGTTTGCCTACGTACCCTTAACAAGGGATCAAGCCACACGTAGTTCTTTCCAACTTTCCCAATTCTCAAAACAGCTCATACTTGCACATACATAGGCTATTCACTGAATTTCCTCTAATTGTTAAATCAATTTATATATTACTTGCTTAAATTATATATATATATAGCAAAATAAAAATAAAAATAAAACAAACAAGCTCCGAAGACACTTTTAGCCTTTCCTTCGAAACTCACATAAGGCTCCTCCCCTTTCAGCTCCCCCCTCTCTTTCATCTTATTCTTCTCCATTGTCTCTCTTCTCCTCTTCTTATGTCTAATTTTCTCTTTACTTTTTAGTTCTATTTTTGAAATCATTTATGTTTCTTTTCTGCTTTGCAATTTGCTTTTTGGATTTACAAAGAGAAGTAGAGAAACGGAGTTGAGGAAGAGGGGCACATCGATGATGCAGTGGGTTTGTGTGTGGTGTTTTTTCTTTGAATTTCGAACTGGGTTATGGCTGATTGGGAACGATGATGTAGTGGCTTTGGCAGACCCGGTGAATATCTGGGTTGTGGCTGGAGGAGAGAGAAAGCATATGTGGTGGTGGGTGAGTCTGTTGGCTCTTGGTGGTTGCGGCGAGTTCGGCGGGTCTCCTGGCTCTTGGCTGCTTGGGTGGTCGGTGGTTGTGGCTGGTTGCTTGCCCTTGGGTGCGGAGGTGTGATAAGGAAGAGAACGCTAGCGAAGGCTCGGGACTGTCTACTCCTCCCTTTCCACATGGGTCTCGCTAAGACCACCTAAGGAGGTGTTTTTGGTGGGGCCAGGATTAATAGTCCCACTTACATTAAATTTAAACATATAATAAGATATCTAATTAATTTTCTCGTCCACTCCAAACCAATTAATAAGCCGTTCCTAGCTTCACACAATTTCACTTAATATAATATCCTTAGAAAGTAAAAGCGATTACGTTTAAATTCATAAGCAATAAATCGTCCACTAACACACCATCTAATACCTTAATAATAATCCCAATAATAATAATAAATAGATAAATAGATAAACAAATAAATAACTAGATAAGTAAATAAATAAATAAATAATAAATAATCTCAAAAGATTTCATCACTTCTAATAATACATACTCTTCGAATATTAGACGAACATCCAGGAAAAACAAAAGTATTATAATACAATCTCAAAGTCCAACCCTAATCAAAATAGTTCACAAACAGTCAAGTCTCGTTTATACGGTCGTTCTAGCACTTCTCGAAGAGTAAAACTACCTCGGAAGACTCACGGTCATTCAAGGAATCAAACTACTCGAACTTGGTCAACCGGTCCCACGGGGCCAACCACCTCCGATTTCCGATCCGAAAGTTCCTATGGGTTCCACAAGGTTTAGGACACACGTCCTTCAAGTTTGGTCTGAATTGGACGGTCCAAATCGCCCGCGATCGCACGATCGGACAGTTAATATTTAACGCTAACTTTAAGTTATTGAATATGAACATCCGGGGCTCCGATTCATGATCCGTGAATTCCTACATGATCCTATGGATGTCTAGATCAACATATATTGAAATGGAGTTGATCCAACGGTCCGAACATGTCGAACCCAGATAACGTCTAATATGTGATATCCGATCGACGATCAAACAATAACCAAAATCATATCCGAGCATACCGTCGTGCTCTGGACGACATGAGGGTTATTTTTGGTCCAAGAAGGACACCCAAACAGTGCCCACGCGCGCGCCACACCCGCCGGCAGTGAGTGGGTGTCTAGAGAAATTTCGACGATAAAAAAATTCTCGAAACACCCTACAATACATATACCAATACATTCATACCATCAAGGGGAGTATTTTTGTTCTTGGACCAAAGCCAAAACTAACCGGAACTAGCCGAAACCATCGGCATAATATGGGTATATGGAACAATCTGTACAACTTCAACATCAAGCTACAATACCTACATAAATGGATAGAGCACGAAGATTAGATGAAGTTTCATACCTCACTCGACGAAAACGGTGGCCAGAGTAGCCGGAAAACGCTAAAACATCATCGGAAAATTTGAAAATCACCACCACTTCCAGTCGTTCCAGCCGCAAATCCTTGGGTTTTTGAGTTGGAAAATCACAAGGCCAATGAAATGGCCCATATAGCATCATGCGTAAACATCCCTAATGGAGAATACAACCGGGTGATCAAAATTGAAAAGTGTAACTTGTGAGCCTTGGTGACCGAGACATCCGAAATGCCCAAGACGGCCAAAGGAGACTAGCAATATCCCATCATCAAATATCTCCGTGATCATTTCGGGCAATCACAAAAAAGCTATAGGCTTTCGAGCTCTTCTTGAATCCGAGGAGCCCCGAAGGTGTCCCTTCTTCCCCTAATATCATTCTGATGAGCCCTCTTATTGTCTTAATATGGTTATGGTAAGCCACAATATGGTTATCGTAAGCCATAATATGGCTATGGTGGACCATAATATGGTTATGATGAGCCCTAGTACGGTTCTGGTGAGCCCTAGTACAGTTCTGGTAAGTCATAGTACGGTTATACTAAACCTTAGTATAGTTCTGGTAAGCCGTAATATGGTTTTGGTTAGTCATAATATGATTCTAGTAAGCCATAATAGGGTTCTGGTGAGCCACAATATGGTTTTGGTGAACCATAATATCGTTCTAATGTGCGTTAATACGTTTTTGGTTAGCCTTTGTATGGTTATGGTAAGCCTTAGTACAGTTATAGTACACCTCATATGGCTTAGATAATTCATAATATAAATTTGATAAGCCATGTTATTGTTCTTGTAAGCCATAATATGGTTCTGGTAAGCCCTTATATCATTTTAGTAGACTTTGTTATGGTTCTAGTAAGTCACAAAATGGTTCTAGTGAGCTTTAATATCGTTTTGGTGAAACTTAATATGGTTTTAATGATCTTTAATAATATGGTTATGGCCCAGTTTGGAATCCATGTCGAACCCTGTGTGTGTCCAACCCCTGGCAGTGTTGAGCACAAATGACCAAAATACCCTTCTTGCCCTAATCCAAAAACTACTTTAGGGTCTGGCTTCTACTGGAAAACTGAGAGTCTCCCTTGAAAAAGACTCAAAAACCTAGAATTTTACTTGCACAGCAAACTCAAATAATTTGTCAAGCGTTCAACAAATTCTACTTTACGAAACTAATCATAACAAACCAATCATAAACTTGCAGCTGCACCTAGGTTAGTCTAGGTTGCCTATGTACCCTTACTGAGGGGATCAAGCCCCACGTTGTTTTGCAGGTTTTCTAAGGAGTTTAATGGGTTCTTATTATCTTAATTCCATCACTAGGGATAGAGTGGGTTGGTAATAAGAATACTTTTGGTATAACCAGGAATGGAGTATCGAATAAAGGAGGGAAAATCGACTGTCAACATGGAGAATAATTACGATTAACATGCTAAGGGAATTGGGTATAATTGGCTATATTGAAATCGGAAGCTCTAATGCTCTCATAACTTGAATCTTACTACTTTATTTTTCTATGCTTGCTTTTATTCTTTGTTTTAGTTAATTACTCAATCAAATCTTATCATTCAATTGTTCAAATAAAGTCTTGGGTTAATCACAATCGGTACTTAGTAAATTAAATCACTTTTCGTGGGAACGACACTTCACTTATCACTGTATTACTTGTGCGGATTGTGCGCTTGCAATAAATTCACAACAAGTTTTTGGTGCCATTGCTGGGGAGTGTTTTCAATTTTATTAATATCGATATTGTAATAACCCAAACCCTAAATAATATTTAATTATTAATTTATTAAAGGAAAAGACTAAACTACCATCGGAATATATTATTTGGTTTTAAGTTGACTTTTTGATCGGGAAATAATTTGGGAATTTCGTTTGTACCGTTGCATAGAGCGCGACAAAACGAGTCCGTAGACACGTAGTGGGCTCAATTCCGAGTCGTATTGAAGGACATACGAGCAAAATACTCAAAAGGGCAAAATCATAATTTAGCCAAAATCAGATTCTTCTTCTCTCTCCTCACTCTCTCACCCCCCCTGATCGGTGCATATTTACATATCATTTTGTACCCTTTTAACTTATGATTTGGTTATGTTTTTGAGTTAAACTTGGGCTTTTAATAAGTTTTGTGTTTGTTTCAGTGTTATAAGCTTGAGACTCACTAATTGCATTTTGGAGACAAATTAGCTCAAAACAGTGTCTGCAGATCAGTCAACTTCACGGATTGAACTGTACTTACTCAAGAAGAACCAGATGATGAGCCATACATCATTGGAAAGATACGGAAGTCTAGTTTCTGTAGAATTTTACGGTTCATGATTCCGAGTCTTCTAGAAAAAGTTATACATGTTTTGGCAACTTAAGGTCAAATTCGGCAGCATCTGCGTTACTGGGCCAAAAATCACATTTGAAGGCCTTCCCGATTTTTTCTTGAGCTGCGCTGCATATGTTTGGAAAGATAAGACAAAGAGCTTCAAGATCCATATTTTTCCAGATTTTTCAGAATGAAGACACAAGCCCAAAACGAGCCCATAAGCTGGCTGCAATGCATTGTCATGCATGACATATGCAAGATGAAGTGTTGTTGATTGTGGGAAAGTTTGGTGAAGCATATTCAATACCTATTGTTGAGTGGAATTTTGCAGCAGCCAAATGAATTAAAAGATGTTGAAGTGGATGATGCAACACTAAGCTTAATGACAAGAAGAATTGTTTTCAAATGCAATAGTGTGTTAAATGATTTAAGTGTTGTAAGTTAGTGAAGTTAGTGTGTTTAGAAAATTCAATTGTATAATTCAGATTTTCACTTCCCCTAGGCCTATAAATAGGGAAGTTCTCTAAGCTTGTAATCACACCCCAAGGGGGGGAGCTCTCAAGCACTTCTCTTAGTTTCCCTTTGTAGTTTCTCAATTGTTGTAATAAGATCCTTCTATTAAATTTTCTTTTTATTAAATCTCCAAACACTTCTCTATTCTCTTTCAAAGTTCTCCATGCTCTCAAACATTTCCCAAACACTTTCTCTTCCAAAAACTCTCCATGTTCTCAAGTGTTGTACAAAATCCTTGTTTTATGTTCTTTTGTTTTCATTTTTGTTTTGTGTAGGAAAACCGAATTGGATCATTCAATCACCAATCCCTGTGGAATCGACCTCGCACTTACATACGCTAAACTACCAACGGTTCGTACACTTGCGAGTATCACAAGTTGAGGATGCAACTGAATCCATTTTGGTGCAGCTGTATCTACGCAATACCCCCCCCCCCCCCCCGCCCCGTTTCTTTCCCCGCAGCCGCCCACCAATGTAAGCCACCGCCACACTGGAGGATCGGCCAAGAAAGGACCGGCATCGACCCCGCAAGCAAGCCCAGTCGATTTTCCCGCCGTCCACCGCCGTGATTCCATTGGAAATCGCGAAAACCGTCCGGTTTTCAGCGGGATTTTCCTGCATTCGTACGCCGTCATCCGGCCACCGATCGTGACGAGCAAGGTATGAATTTTCGACTACTTTTCGTGTTCTAGCTGATGGTTGGGTATAATTTGAGAAATTTTGAGGTTTGAAGGGTTGATTTTTGAGTTGAAATTCTGCCGATTTTGTGTCTCCAATTTCAGCCACTTGCAAAAGTGGTTCCAAATTTGTGTCTCCGATTTCAGCCACTTCCAAGAACAAAAGTGGTTCCAAATTAGGTGTTTTACCTAGGATAGGAGTTTGGGCCGACGTTTGGAGATTTTCCGACCGCCGGAATTTTCTATACACACCAGGTAGCATGGACCACACTTGGTCCCAGAACCATCCTCGTGTCCTCACGAGCTCATAGAAGTTCGCAGATCTCAATTTAGATAACGTTTGAACCCCGAACCGATCTAGCATAGTGTACGATTTCCGGGCTCAATACGTTTGGACTGTTGGATCGTAGTCAAACTGGAGTTTTCAATCTAGGTAATTTCAGGATCATGTAGGACTCGACGGATCGGAAATCAAAGTCTCCTGGGTGCTCCCAAAATGCCAACCCTAGGGTTAGGATTACGGAAAATCGTTCGTCCGCCCGATCGACGACGACGTGAGTAATCCGACCGTCCGATTGAGGCCAAACTTTCAAGACATGTGTCCTAGGCATGTTGGAACCCCTAGGAATGATCAGATCTGAAATTTGGAGGTCGTGGACCCCAAGGGGTCTCTAGTTGACTTTTTGGGACTTTATCGCTTTTGAGTCCCTAGTTACTTCTAAGCCATTCCAAGTGAGAGAAAAGATATTGTGGGCTTAGGAATGACCTTTAAAGTGAGGCACGCACTTTTAGGAGCCGGGGGTTAGGGTTGTAATTTAATATTATTTTATTGAGCCTATTTATTAATACAATATTATGATGGTTATTTAGGCACCCGGGCACCAGGTGACTCATAGGAGGGACCTTCAAAGGGTCCAACTAGCTCAGATCACCAGTGAGTGGACTTTTTGTTTTCATAAAGGAATTTATGCAATTTAATTCATTATTTGATCTTGAATAAGTTTGTTTAAATGATTGATAGTTTTATGATTTGATTTATTGCTATTAAATATTCCGATCTATATGCTGCCGAGGAGGATATCCTTAAAGGATATAGGAAAAGGAAGATCTAATTAAATATCAGGTTTATTGGCAACATAGTTTTAAGTTAAACAAGAATACGTTTATTCATTAATCTTTTCAGAATTTTTTATAATTCTTTAAGCCACCCTAGGTACCCAAGTATAATATGTTGCCTCAGTTATATGTTGCCTTCGAATTCTATATGTTGCCTTCGGATTCTATTTGTTGCCTTCGGATATGTCAGCATGCATGACTTACGCTCCGCGAGTCCTAGAGGTACCTGGGACCGTGGGAGCGAGGTACGCGGGTCAGGTCGACTAAATGTCCCCTGAAATCCGCGAGGATTGCGGCTCGGGTTACTTTGTGTTTCCCGAGGTCTGCTAGGACGTGTCACTTCGGTGATGCGAGGACATGTCACTCCAGTGGCGTGAGGATGTGTCACTCCGGTGGCACAAGGATGGAATTGACGGAAACTAGTGGAATTGACGGATTATAAGGAATTGACGGAATAATAAATGGGTACACCTAGGTGGTAGATTAAAATGATTTCAATGATTTCAAAGACTTAATGTTTGATCAAGTTTATGATTGATTCTATAGATATAAATATGAATGCATTGAGTTAAGTACGAATATAAATAAGGAAATGTTATAGTTTCATAATTGTTTTTACAGAGGGTTAGTATGTTCTTATACTATTTTCAGAAACTTTGTTTTTGGTCCACTCACCCTTTTAATGTTTTGCGCCCCCATGTAGTAGACGTGCTTATGTTCGCCACCACCGGGCCGAGCCCACCTTCCACCACCTTTTGTACCAATGTAGGGATTTGTATAATTATTTTATACTTGTATAATTATTTTATTTGGAATTTGACTAAAAGGGCAATTAGGTCAATTGTGTCCGGCACTTGCTAGGTGTCGGACACGCACAGGTTTCGGCTTGAATTCCAAAGTGGAATTTGGGTCGGGTCATGTCAAATATAGATTGATTCGGACTTTAATTTGAATTTTGTTTTTGTTTTGTTTTTCAGGTACTTCACCTAGTGCATGAGCTTTGGGAGAAGTTCGAGAGAGTCTTACGTTCATACCATTAGATCCAGAGATTCAGAGCGGACGCTTCACAAACTCAACCGGGGAAGGACGCAATATTGGAAAAGCCATCACCTATGGCCAAGGAACCGAAACCAGTAAGGGACTATAATGTCCCATCTGTGGTAGCATCACCATTGAGCATTCGTCGTCCAACCATTGATGCCAATAATTTTGAAATAAGACCAGCCATAATTTCAATGATTCAGCAATCCTCCATCTTTTGTGGTTTACCTCAAGAAGACCCTAAGGGCCTGTTTGTTACACCTTCTTAGCTTGGATTGGACTGGACAAATTTTTATCCCTTGTTTGTTTTCATTTGGGTCTAGTTTTAAGTGGGACTATTAATCCTGGCCCCACCAAAAACACCTCCTTAGGTGGTCTTAGCGAGACCCATGTGGAAAGGGAGGAGTAGACAGTCCCGAGCCTTCGCTAGCGTTCTCTTCCTGATCACACCTCCGCACCCAAGGGCAAGCAACCAGCCACAACCACCGACCACCCAAGCAGCCAAGAGCCAGGAGACCCGCCGAACTCGCTGCAACCACCAAGAGCCAACAGACTCACCCACCACCACATATGCTTTCTCTCTCCTCCAGCCACAACCCAGATATTCACCAGATCTGCCAAAGCCACTACATCATCGTTCCCAATCAGCCCTAACCCAGTTCGAAATTCAAAGAAAAAACACCACACACAAACCCACTGCATCATCGATGTGCCCCTCTTCCTCAACTCCGTTTCTCTACTTCTCTTTGTAAATCCAAAAAGCAAATTGCAAAACAGAAAAAGAAACATAAATGATTTCAAAAATAGAACTAAAAAGTAAAGAGAAAATTAGACATAAGAAGAGGAGAAGAGAGACAATGGAGAAGAATAAGATGAAAGAGAGGGGGGGAGCTGAAGGCAGGGGAGGAGAAAAAAACTGAAGTTTCATTTTTCATTGTGAGGAAGAAGAAGAAAAAGTCAACAGAAAATATTAAAAAAACTTAATTTTCAAAAAAAATATTATAAAAAAATTTAGTCACAGTCCAATCAAATCTACACCAAACGTAGTACAAATGTTATCCAACTTATGCCAGACCAAGCCAATCCAAAACAGTCCCAGAATTTAGTCTAGTCCATAACAATCCACCTTATCAAACGACACTAATAGCCATATCTCTTATTTCTTGGAAATATATGACGCATTTTAGTGCAATAGGTGACTAGAAGACACTAGAGGACAAAATGGCGCCAGTCGTTGAGCCTAATACGAGGTAACTTCGTCATTATATTTGGACGAAATAATATCTACTTCATTTTCTTTGTATATATATAGACTTGAAAATCTGGTTTTTCATTTTCTTAGCAAAAATGGGGCAAACTGAAAGATGGGTTTTTGACTCTTTGTTGTTGTTCGATGAGCTTTTTGTTAATTGATGTTCTCAGGTTTGGTGGGTGATTTTTTGATGCATGTTTGTAGGTTTTAGGAGGCTGAAAATGGGGGGCTCAAACTCCGTTGACGAGATTCTGGACTTTCTGCGGAAGAATAGGTTTTCAAGAGCTGAGGCAGCTCTTCGCAGTGAGCTCAGTAATCGTCCTGATTTGAATGGTTTCCTTCAGAAGCTTACTCTTGAAGAGAAGGACTTGGGTAATTCGTTGGAAGCAGAAAATGGGGACAAATTGGTGGTGGAAAATCTAGGGTTGGGGTCTAGGAATGGTGGTGAAGTTTCTAAGGAACTTATAGTGAAAGAGAGAGTACGGAACTGGTAGAAATGGGTCTGAAAGCAAATGGAAAAATACTGCTTCTATTGGGGAGCGAAATAAATCTATTGAGGTGGCTGGGACAAATCACAAGAGCTCCGCATTCTCTAAAGGTTTTGAGGACACAGTGCTTGATTTATATTCATGGGAGGTCAATCCTATCAGTGAACCTGCAGAACCTTGTCAAAATGATGGAGATGGTAGTATCAATAACTACCCAGAGCCTCAGATATCCCACCAATCAAGGAATCATACAGCTGAGGTTCCTGATTCGGGTAAAGCCATTGTGAAATATGGATAAGAGATTATCTTTTCTGGCGAAAAGAAAACTTCTTGGGCTGGAAGTACTAGCAAAGCTAATGTGGAATTGAAGTACGACAGAACCCAAACAAGTGAACCTAAGGAACTTGACCAACAACTTAAGACAAGTACCTCATTCTTCGAAGAAAACGTAGCAGATAATCTCTGGTCAAGAATTGAAGAACCATCAAATTCACCTTCAGAGATGTGGAAAGATTGTTCTGTCAACGGGATCTAGTGGCACTTAGTGAAGGGGAAAGATTGCCACTTAGATGGCCACTTGATATTGTTTTTGGATTGTTCTGTGGAAAGATTGCCACTTAGTGAAGGGGATCTAGAATACTTTCGAGACCATGATGTAGGAATTGGTGGGTCCCGGAAGCATCGTCATGAATCAGATAAGAAAAACATTGATAGATCTAACAAGGACAAAAAGAAAACTAGTAAACATGAGGCAAATAAATATATAGTTGAGAATGATACGGGTGCATTGGGACAGAAGAAAAATCATACAGAAGGGTATTTTCATTCCCTTCACCACTTAGAGATGGACAGTTGGTGCAGGCAAGCTCTAGTAAATCTTTATGGTCAAACAACTGCAATGCTGTTGTCACTGATGAAACTGATGACTGTATGGTGGGTTCTGATAACATGCTCGCATCATGGAGGCAGAAAATTAATGATTCCTCACCTAGAATGAGGTGTAGGGATGAAATGCGAATGCTGTTAGATCCACAAACTCTACTCCCTCAACACTCTCTAATTATGCTTATGCCGAGAGAGAGCATGCCAAGCAAGAAGAAGATGATAAAATTGCTGCTGTTAGGAAGAAGATACAGGAGCATCGCTTGAGGATGAAGAAGCAGCTGCTGTGCAAGAGCGAGTAAGGCAAATAAAGGCTCAAGAGGAAGAGTTGAGACCTTCAACCTCAAGATTGTGCATAGAAAAGACAGGTATGTCTTCACCTATGCACTAATCTCAAATATAAATTAATCGATCATGGTTCTTTACGGGAGAATTGTGCTTGGGCATAGGATGTTTCTGTTTACACCAATAGTAAATTTAAAAAGTTCTGAAAACTATTGAAGCTGCTGTACTGTAGTTTTAGGTTGTTATTTTTGTATAGTAATGCATCTATCTGTAATAATGAAGATTTTGCAGCTATCTATCTATGCCACGGTTTCCCTAAATCCTAAACCCGTGTTCTTTCCTCTCCTCTTCTTTTATCTTTTTATCATTTTAACCAAATAAAAAGAAATCATCCTATCTGTTTGAGATTCTTGATCTGCTAATTGTACAATCAGTTACTTGACTGCCACTAGCCCCTTTTTTGGGGGATAAGAAACGTGAATATTTATAAAAAATAAAACAACCCTCTTTTCTTTTGTTGTGTCATGTGGATTATTAATCGATTAGTGTGATCTCTTTTAGATGTAGTTTTCATTTTCAAGTTACAATAATCTTACCATGAACCTAAGCTTTGTGTAATGGTCGCTATTTTGTCGAGGCGTGTAATTATTTGATGGACTTTAATCTCTCAGCTTTTTCTGATAAATGTTGCTGCCTTGAAGCTCTTCTTTGCCATTTATACTGTCGCTGGTTACTTAACTTGCTTCTGGTAGACTATTTGAGCTCATGTTTTTATTGCACATAACTGGCTTTGAAGAGGACAAAAAATTTCATGTTGTGTTGAATTCTGTGATAGCCACGCTATCATGTCACCGAATATCTTGGATCAGCTGCTTTCAGCAAAGCTATACAAGCGCATGATCTGCATACAGGCATGGATGTTTGTGTGAAAATTATAAATAACAACCATGGTTTCTTTTATCAGAGCCTTGATGAGATAAAGCTTCTCAAATACATCAATAAGCATGATCCTGCTGACAAGTACCACATTCTACGTTTGTACGATTACTTCTAGTATCGAGTAAGGGAATGTACAATTTTGATACTTATCTTGTTTGGTTTTGAGCTTTTATAATATTTCGACATAGATTTTTGTTTAATACGTGCACATTTGCTAGATTTGAATTACTTGTCTTTCATTGTCTTGTGTACCTGTGACCCCCATGCTTTGGGGCAGTGCCTTTCTGCTAGCATGGAGAGCGCAACACTTGAAAGTTTTGTATATGGCTTCTTCTGGTTAGTCATTATACGATTGAGCTTCCTTTTGGGGGATGTTTCGTACAATCATATATTATATTGACAACTTGCTTCTCGTGTTTAGTGTATTGATCTTGTTTATGGAATGATGCATTGCATATTAATCTGAAATGAATGATAACTTGATTTGCATTCAACTTTATTTTGTAGGAACATCTGTTGATAGTATGTGAACTTCTCAAAGAAAAATTGTATGAATTTCATAAATTTAATCGGGAGTCAGGAGGGGAGGTCTACTTCACAATGCCAAGACTGCAGGTTTGTTGGGTTCCATTTTCTACTTGAGCTTCATGTTTTGCTGTTTTTGTAAAAGTTAGTAAAGCTAACAGGGGGGAGAGTTACTAAGTTTCCATTAATTGTTCACTTTTGCTTTGTGTTGAATTTTGATGCGAAAACAGAGGTTGAAAAATCCAGTGATGATGATTGGAAGATAGGCCAATATACTAGATTCTGGAATGAATTCGGCAAGTCCATTAAACTTGGTACATATTTTATTGTACTATTTATGTTTAGTTTTATTGGCAACACTAAACATCCTTATACTCTCTTTATGGGGTTGAATGACGAACTTTGAACTCTCTGGCAGCACCAAGTAAGATGGAAAATTGACTTCACTAGATCAGTACATTTCAAGGATGAAATCTGGGCAGAGGGACATATATTACATTACTGGAGCCAGCAAGGGAACAATTGGAAGAATATCCATTCAGTGAGTGGCTTAAGAAGGAAAATTATGAGGTACATATAAAAGATATTCAATCCTTATAGGCTGTTTTTACTTTCCTACTGTTCTATTTGATTCATGAGTAAGGCTTTTTTTTGTCTCTCTATTTACCTTTTTATATCTATTGCTGCAGGTTATTTTCTTCACAGATCCAGTTGATGCATATCTGATGAAATACTTGGTGGACTATGAAGCCAAGAAATTCCCAAACGTGTCAAAGGAGGGTTTGAAACTTGGTAAAGACTCAAAAGACAAGGAACTCAAGGTCATACAAGGAACTCACTAAATGGTGGAAGAGTGCTCTTGCCAGTTACGATGCGGATGATGTGAAGCTGTCCATCCGATTGGCTGACACACCTTGTGTGGCTGTGACATCAAATTTTGGTTGGAGTGCAAACATGGTGAAGATCATGCAGTCTCAGACTTTATCAGATGCTAGCAGGCAAGCGTACATGCGTGGCAAGAGGACACTTGAGATTAACCCAAGGCATCCAATCATCAAGGAGCTCCAGGAGAGCGTAGTAAAGAACGCTGAGGTATGTTCTAGACTTCTTCCCCTGCACTTACAGAAATATGACATATATGAAGGTTGTGCATATGGTCTTTGTGCATTCATGATCTTGTTCACTTTTTAAATGGTCTACCAACATTTATAAATGACTGGTGGGTCCTGCTTGCAAAATATTTTAAAGAAATCTGGACCTTTGTAAGTTGGATTTCTCTGTCATTGGTTAGAATTGTTCATTTCTGATTGTTTCTCATTTGGGGATCTGATCTTTGTCCTAGTGATGAAATCTAAATGGTTCTTCATTTAGGTGGTTTAGATGAATAAATAGGCACATTGTTATCACAGGTCTGTTAAGAAATGGAAAGAAGCCAAGGCCTATGCGTACTCTTATGGTTGAGTCTAAAAGCATGTCGTAGAAAATCCATTTGTTGAATTGTTGGTGAATCTGGTTTATCTCAATCGATTATTTGCTTGCTCTTCAGGATGAGAGTGTAAAGCAGACAACACGGCTTATTTACGAGTTTGCACTCGTGGAGGGTGTTTACAATTTTCCAGACCCTAAGGATTGTGCCTCTCACTTCTACAGTTTAGTGAAGTCTATCCTAAACATCAACCCTGATGTTGCAGTTGAGGAGGAAGATGTTGAAGAGGTTGAGACAGAAACTGCAAAGCCCTACCAATAACACACCTCTAACCACCCCAAGACATCATTGTGAGTTGTTATGGACAATTTAATGGTGTTTTGCTCTTTTTGTTCCTTATGCAGCTGACTTGATGAGATTGATTATCTTCTACGAGTTTGAGACTAAAGATGAAGTGGTGCTAAAGCCAAGACAAAAGGAAGCCATGAATGATGATCAATTCATGGTTGTACTATGTACATCACATACAATACAAAGCTTGGTAAGATTTACTCCTCTGCAACATTTAAATTTTATTTTTGAAAAGTACGATGAATTTTTTTTCTCCTTCGGTGTCGGGTAATCCCAAAAAAATTTGTGCAAAAGACAGAAATAAACAACTTGTGCACAAATTCCATACTATTTTTCTCGCCTCCATGAAATATTAAAAGAAGGTCAAGACACGAGGGATTTCTCTTGTTCTTCGTACGTGTAGAACCAGAAATATGTGTAGGTGAATGAGAGAACAAAATGTGGAAAGCAGAGATCAAACATGAATTGTGAAAACCTTAGAGAACCATTTTAATTAGGGTCTGACTAACATTCTCAAGGGAAAATCAACTGGAACTCACTAGGAGAAAAACAACCAAAACCAAAACCAGGGAGGAGGGAAGGAGTTTTAAAATGAGGCGGTCACCAACTTCCAATTGATTTTCCCTTGAGAACGTTAGCCAGTTCCTAGTTAAAATGCTTCTGTAAGGTTTTCGCAATTCTTGTTTGATCTCTGCTTTCCACCTTTTGTTCTTCCATTCACCTACACGTATTTCTGCTTCTACACGTAGGGAGAACAAGCGAAATCCTTCGTGCCTTGACCTCTTTTTAATATTACGTGGAGGCGAGAAAATGGTATGGAATTTGTGTACAAGTTGTTTATTTCTGTCTTTTGCACAAATTTTTTTTGGGATTAACCGACACCAAATGAGAAAAAAAAATCATCATACTTTTCAAAAAATAAAATTTAAATGTTGTGGAGGAGTAAATCTTACCAAGCTTTGTATTGTATGTGATGTACTTAGTACAACCATGAATTGATCATTATTTGTGGCTTCCTTTTGTCTTGCTTTTAGCACAACGTCATCTTTAGTCTTGAGCTCGTAAAAGATAATCGATCCCATCAAGTCAGCTGCATAAGGAACAAAAAAAGCAAAACACCATTACAATTCACAATGATGTCTTGGGGTGGTTAGAGGTGTTATTGGTAGGGCTTTGCGAACTTACCTTCCATAGTTAACATTTTGAAGCCTATAGACAGATTTTGGTACAAAAACATATTCATGGTGACAAAGAAATTCAATAAAACATATATGCACGTGTTTCAGAGAATAGACCCATTCAAATGTTGCAATTAGATTCAATCACTTTGCTAAATTATGAATTTTCCTTTGCTACCCATAAGTGAAGGGGAAAAAAACCTAGAAGAGATAAGAGAGAGGACCTGAGTGCCCAATATTGGGAGGAGAGAGATGTAGAGGCAACTGACTGAGCAGCTGAGATCGATAGGCGACGCCGATAACAGAGGAGAGAGAGGGGCTGGCTTCGTCCCGTATACTAAAACAGAAAAAGGAACTAGGGTTTACAAATGCTATAATTGACCCATAAATTTTCGATAACGCACAAAAAAAGCAGCAAAATGTTGAAGATTTCACTAACCACTTCAGAGAGAAATCGGGCCTAAGATGAGAGCCAACAATGGGAAGAGAGAGACTACAAGGCGACAAAGAGTCGGCGACGATTCACTTAGATTGAGTGAGAGAGAGACGGAGGTGGAGTGCGAGGCGGTGATCTCTTTCAAGAAATGAAATGAATGTGGTGATCTCTTTAACAAAATGAAATGAATACCCTGATCTCTTTCATAGTCATAGGAGGAAATGAAATATCTATGCTATGTTGTTCTTTTTAATTTTGTTTTAAAAGAAAATTGTGAGATGACATTATTGTCAAATAGATAGTTGTTTCACCGCCAAATGTGTTAGTGTCAATTTGGTAAATAAATATATAACCATCCAGCTAAGATTTCAGTGTGTTTGTTTACTTGGTGTACTTTTTTTCGATTCGAATTTTGATTTCATTAGAGAAACCCAGAGGGAAGAGAAAACAAACAGAGCCCGAAAAAGCTCAGACAACAAGACACAAGAATTGGGTAGAAGCAGCTAGGGTTTTTTCAAAGGGCTTTTTCCAAGCGACTGTTAGTGCAATCATTCTGTTTGTTGATTACAAAATTTGGGATTTTAATGATTATAAATTTAGACCTTGAATATGTACTCGACTCAACCTTTTAAGGAAAAACCTTGAAGTAATACAATATATATATATATATATATACACACCATATCAAACCATGTAAGAGTAAACATTCCTTGTTCCATAGTTACTATACTAGCTTTCATACCATACCACAAGTCTAATCAATACAATTGAAAAAGAAAAAGAAAAGGAAGAGCAAGAGGCCATCTTAGCTTAAGTAGCTATATAAGTTTCTCAAAATACACATGATTAACAGAAGAGAAAAGTTTCAATCAATCTAAACATAATCAAGTTGTACCCTAGAGCTGTTAGTAAGTATTTAACCTTCTCTCCTGATCCAGGATCAACAACAGGCAGGGTTATTGACCACAACTTGCTTCATAAACACATTACCCTTGGTCGCATGAAACAAAATCCTTTCAATTCAAAGGCCATTGATTTTTCTCTAGGAACAAGACCACTAAGGCCATCTCTAGCAGTGGAGGGCTAAACATAGGCCGCCCATAAAATTTAGCCTATCATTTATAATTTTTTAAGAAATAGTGTTGGGCTATATTTTTACCGTCTTCAGCAATGCAGGCATAAATCATAGCCCATATTCTTTAAATATATTGGATAATTTAATTAAGTACTATTTTAGATCCTATTTAAAATTTACTTTAAAAGATAAAAATATTTTCGAATAGGATTTTTGACATCCACGAAATAGGATTTTAGAAAAGAAAAATATTTTCGGATATGAAAGGATTGATGTAAAAACAACAACAATCCACCCAAGAAACTAAAACAACAACAACAATACTTTAATTTAAAAACAACTGGCCCACCTAAGAAATAATAAAATAAGATACAGCCCACCGAAGAAGAGAAAGTGCCACATTTGGCCCAGCATTTGGCCTTTTTGGCCTGCTGACTCGGCTTGACCAGGTGACATCACACATTTAGCCCACTTGCTGAAGATGAGTTTTGGGTGTAAATAGGCTAAATTTGAGGATTTAGCCCACTGTTGGAGATGACCTAACAAACCCCAACTTAACATGCTTTGTGACTTGAGGCTGGACTAGATGTATTTGTACTGGAATTGCACGTCAGGACCTTCAACTGATGAGATTCAGCTGGAAATTCGATACCAATGTAGAGATTGGAAAAGCTTTTAATCTATTCTATCCATGGGAAGACTTGCTGAATGGGCATAATTGAGATTTCTTCAGCCTGGACAGGATTGGAAGTGGCTGGATTGATTATTGCTAGCCTGGAGCTGCACCACAGGACCTGTTCTGCTTGATTATGAATCATCCAAGAGCTATTCTGGCAATTATGAGAGTTCCAAGACATCTCTGGAAATTTGTTGAGGTTTTCATATTATGAAAAACTGAATTCTGCTCAATTTGGCTTGAGCTGAACCAAATTTGTAATGAGAGAAGTCTCATTTCCTTTGCAAACTGTTTCTTTGAATTGAACTGGAGTCAAAAACTTGAGTTCTGGCTGATCTGTCTTTTGTGAATCAAAGAGTTTGGTTGCTTCCTGAAGTTCTGAAGATTTTTGAGATCAATTGATCTTTTTTTGAATTTTGTCAGTGTGACATTTTGAGAGTTTTTGTTTTGATGGAGATTTTGGTTGTCCTCTTTATGTTCCCATCCTCCTCAATTTATAGGCAATCCCATAGTGATTTATTCCTTGATATCCGAAAGCCACTTATTGAGATTATTTTATATTATATATATGAGTTCGTGAAATGAACCATCATATGTACCTCCCTGACACTTGGACTGGAAACAATGGTTACTTGGTTACTTTGGAATCTGAGCACCTTCTGATCGGGTGTGTTGTAGGCCTTGATGGGCAGTCTATGCGTGTAGGACTTTTCATAGTCACACAAGTATTCTACCGTGTGGTCTGGTGAGTGCAGTCCCCCGGTTGGATGGCTAGTTCCCTAGCCACATGGTTATTGAGGATTCTTCCATGTGGTCTAGTCAGATAATCCCCGTGTTGGATTGTTTTCCTCCAGGACATGATATGCACTATCATATGTACCTCCCCTTGGGTACTGATACTTGAACACAGTGGATATGGATACTTGGATACATGGAAATGTATACTTGGATATGTGGGAACTCGAGCACCCTTGGCGGGGTGTTTCGTAGGCCCTTGGCCAAGCAGCTCTGCACACATAGGACTTTGCACAGACGCACGATTATTAAGGATTCTGTTGTGCGGGTTGGTGAGCCTAGTCCCCCAGTTGGACGGCTTGTTCCCTAGCCACATGGTCAATTGAGGATTCGTCCTTGTGGTTTAGTCAAACAAACCCCGCGTTGAATTGTTTTCCCCTGGTACATGATGAGTGTGTGTGTGTGTGTGTGTGTGTGTATATTTATAGTTGGAAAAATGTGTAGATCTGTTTTCTGGGTTGGGGTTTCTCCAGGATGTGCATGGTGAGTGCCCTTCACAGGTGTGATCATTGTTATGATGTTTGGACGGTGTTATTTTGCAATTTACGCCTTTGATAGGGTATGGTTGCGGGAAATGGTTTTGAGTTATGAATCATGGGAAGAAAGGAATGTATAAAATATTTAGTTATATGCCTTGTGGAAATTGAAGTTGAGAATGAATCTAAATTTAAATGTTGGTTTTACTTGGACGATATCTGTATATTTTCCGAATTGTGATACTCCTTTGGAATTGTGGTATCCTGTATAGACTTAATCGTGTGTTTCGTAAGATTAATCAGACTTTCACATATTTGGGTAAACAGGCGCCTTGGAAAAAGGCATGTTTGTCAGGAAGGGTAGTTGTATGTAGTGTACGCTATCTTGTGGTTGCCTATGTATGTAGGACTATATTGTGAAATTGTACCACATCTTGAGTATATAGATTATAGCTTAGCTTGTTTTGGTTTACTATGAATCGTGACGGATAATTCACTTATACATGTTGATAGAGAATGACTATAGAAGTTTTGAATGTTCTGTGTGTGTGATCCTGATCATTGATATAAGAACTACGTGTGGCTTGATCCCTCACAAAAGGGTACGTAGGTAGCCTGGGGTTTAACCTAGGTGCAGCCACAAAATAAACTGTTTGAATTGTGCTTATATTGTTCTAAGTGTGGAAATGAATTTTGGAAGGAGAAAGGTCTTTTCTGTTGCTATTACGATATTTGATACGGGTGTATGGATTTACAAAGGAGTTCAAAAGAAAGAACGTTTTAGAAAATGTTTGGTTATGAGGCTGGAGGCCTGTTGCTTGTTGTGTGTGACGTACTTTGTGCATGCTGAAGTTTGGTGATTTTAAACTGTGCTTTTAACAGGTTGAAAATTTTGGTAAAGTTCATTTTTCCTTTGTTTTAGGGGAAGAGGATGTTTGTAATTAGTAAGTGAGCCCGGGATCGGTTGGATGTCGGAAAAACCACAAGATCCGTCACGGATTCTGAGGAATTGGGGGTGGGCCCTGTCAACTTGGTATCAAAGCATTAGGTTCAAATTCCTGTGGACTCCGCACCTTGTGTGCATCCTTAAGTTTTGGTAGTGTGGTGTGTTTCAGTGTAGAATGGTGCCTCTTCAATGCGAAGGACGTCACAAATTGTATTAGAGATGTTTTGTGAGTTCATAACCCTAGAAAACGCAATGAACCTTATGTTTGGGGTTGCAAAAATCTGAGTCAACTGTGAGTTGTGGCAAACCCAATTGAGAAGTAATGGTGTTTTGGGTAAAGTGTTTGATCTCTCTGTGCTGAAGATTGCATTATGGTTGAGTGTTGCCGGAAACCTGGTGAAGGTATTATCACAAGGGAAGTTGATTAACCAAAGTAGCTAAGTGAGTAAGGATTGAGTTGCATGTCGTTTGGATTAGACCAATGGGAATTCATATGGGTTGTTATACCCTGAAACAGGAAGTGTTGGAATTGGATTTGGTTGGACGTGTTTTTCAGAGGAATGAATTGTGGTGGATTCTAAGGAATTGAATGGGGTGGTGTACGAAAATGTTGTTGTGAAGGAGTTGGAGTATGGAAGAAACGAGTGGGAATCGGAGAAGTGTATGTGGACCCTGGACCGTTGCGTTCAGCTCTTCCATATGAGTTTGTAGATGTATGGCACGCTCAATTTCGAGTTTTAACGATCATGAAAACCTCTAAAAATTGAAAGGGTATTTTGGGAAATTTTGAAATTGTTTAAAATAGGTGAAAACCCGAAAATGCCCCCAGAAATTCGCACGTGTGCCTTCTCTCTCCTCCCTCATGACGAACCCAGAAGCCGACAACTTTGACCGGCGAGATCCTCGCCATCCGTCCGTCATTGGTCACGAGACCACCACCAAAAGGATCGGCCCGGCCTCTTCTTTCCATTCCTCCCCTTCTCAGATGAGCCCAACCTCTCCAATGTTGGTGCGAGCTTGAAAAAGGGCCGATTTTCTCCTTAGTTTTAGACGCTTTTCCGACGGCTCCAACGACCGAATTCGTCGATCCAGATATACTTTCTCACCCTCTCAACGAGCTCTAGCTTTCTATTCAGGTGGTTTGGGTCAATGTTGGGTTTTTGAAGCTCGAACTAGAACCTAGGTTTTGTTCGGTTTTTGTTGATTTTTCGGCAAGCTCCAGCCACCTTTTGGCCGTGGTGTTGGCTGCGCAAATCTCACGGCCTGGTGCTCCGAGCCGAGGGGATATGGGTCAACACGTGACGTCCTTCTTTTGGATGCATTGCGGTTGTGCGCGGGTGTGCCAGCACGGTCTCCGTGCGTCGAGATGGTGATGTGGTTTGGATAAAATGTTTAAGTGATGCGCCTGTTTGAGTTCGACTCCTAATCAAACGATTGTGGCCGAGAGACGAACTGACTCTCGGCCGTCGAGGTTCACAACCTGAGCTACAAGGCCGTTTAGTGGTGGTGTTGATGGTGGGTTTTGGGCGGTGGTCCGCGCGTTGCTCGGGAGCCACGGTCGTATGATATATGGGGTGAATGGGAGAGTAACAGAGATGGTGCTCCGGTGCCTTGAAAATCAAGGGTCGTATGATATATTGATGTATGGATTTTCCTTACAATCTATCACTACTCCTAGGAATGCAAGTAAAGGTATTGAAAGTGCATTAGGGAAAATATAATTTTCTCCGCATGAGGCTTTTGGTTTGGTGTTTGAACCCTTTGAATGTAGCTTGAGCTTGGTATTTAGAGCTATTCCAGGGGATGGGGCTGGGGGGGGGGCTAGGGGGGGGCTGGGGGAAAAACCCAACTCCAGCGTTGAAAGCAGCCCGGGCAGCATGGGGGCCCTACCGAACTGGGCTGGCCCTCGGGCAAGACTAGCCCCAAGTCCAAAACTCGGGCAGCTGACGTCAGCGATGACGTCAGCGAGCGCAGTTTAAATTTTTTTACTGTTATTTTCTCTCCAATCCAACGGCTCTCAATATTTTTGCAATAAAAATATGAAAAAATTCCGAAAAAAATACTGGAATTTTTTTCTATAAATACCTACCAATACTCTTCACTTTCAACACCAAATCCTCATACATTTTCTTCTACTTCTACTAATATTCACTTTTTACTCAACATTTCATTCACTTTCTAGTTTTATTTTTTCATACAATCTTTATGGCTTCTTCTATCGACGGTGTTGGATAGTATTGACACGTAGAAACCGAAAAATCTTCTCGAAAATTTTATCCGATTATGAGATATGAATAGTATTGACACGTAGGAACCCAAAAATCTTATCCGAAAATATTGTCCAAATTATTTATTTAAGTAAAACAATTTGTGAAAGAAAACAAAAAAATGAATAGTGTTTGCCCTTGACTAGGGCAACTGCTGGAAACGTAAATTGCTTTTTGCAAGGGCAGCCACTATTCACATGAATAGTGACTGCCCTAGCTCCCCCCTTGCCCTGGCTAAGGGCAACTGGTGGAATTGCTCTTATAGGAAGAGCTCTTGGATGAGTAATCGAGGCGGAAAATCTGCCTGGTGGAGCCTGATCAGAGCAAGTGGATAGTCCAATTGACATTTGGGATCGTGAAGCATGGTGGTGTGACCCCATAAATCCTGGTAAATCTCGGCCGCCCCCTGATCGTGGGTTTTGCGCTTCTGGCCGTGGGGATGCATTTAATGCCCTGGTCTGGTGGTTGGTGATATGACCTTTAGTTGTAAGAATATTTATAAGAATATTTGCGCCTAACCACTCTGATTTTTATCACCAAATCCTGACTTTAGTCACTTCCCTTCTTCCCTCGTGCATTAAATGCTTTTTTGCGGCTAGTGGGTTTGCTAGTCAGAGGCGTTACTTCATTAAATGAAGCGTGGGACCCTGCTGCCACGTGGTGATTTGACTCTAATATCTTTGGCCGTGTCTCTTTCGTCCTTCGGCCTCTGCCAATGATGCCGCGGTTGAGGCCAAGATGATTATGCCTTCGCAGCTTTTCCTTTGTCTTTGGGAAGGCAAAACACCTGACGAAACGCCACGTCCTAGCTTATGAATAGGTGCTACGGCCGAGACGGGCAAAAGGTGTCAATACACCCAGCTGAGGAAAAGCCCTTTGAAACCCACGCTGTGCAAGTATGGATTTAAGCAACCAACAAGAACTTCGGCCAAGAAAGTCTTAGAGCTAGGTGCCAAGAACGTTAGAAAGGATTCGGCGCAAGAGGTGCTCATCAATCTAACAAGCATTTATTAATGTCGGATACAACAACTAGAGAAGAAAGGGTAGTGGTCGTGGCCGATCTGAGGAACCGAATGTTGGAATATTGGGCCGAGGACTCTTTACGGCCGAACTCGCTGATTAATTTGATCAAATTCCTACATGAGTCAGACGACGGTGATGTGTTAACCATTGACGACCTGGATCCTGCACCTATTGAGATGGAAGACAGCCATCCCGAGGTCTAAGATCCTTTGTTAGAAATCAATGTAAGAACTAAGGGTGAACCACGACCTCTCTTTGTTAGTAATCTTTTGAACCTTAAGCTAAGTGCCGAAATTATTAGCATTCTCTTCGAATATAAAGAATGTTTTGCTTGGGACTATTGTGAGATGCTTGGATTACCCAGATGTTTAGTAGAACATGAATTGAAAATCAAAGACGAGTTCAAACCTTTCCAACAACCACCACGGGCGATTTTCTGCCAAGGTATAATTGAAAGTCAAAGAAGAAATTTAACAGCTTCTCAAAGCCAGTTTTATCCGTACCACCCGATACGTTGTGTGGCTGGCCAACATTGTGCCAATGTTGAAAAAGACTGGAGCTCTAAGGGTTTGTACGAATTATAGAAATCAGAATCTTGCAATCCCCAAGGACGAGTACGCTATGCCCATGGCCAACCTGCGAGTGGATGGAGCCGCAGAACATGAGCTCTTATCCTTTACAGACGTCTATGTTGGGTACAATTAGATATTTATTGCCAAAAGGGAAGTTCACAAAATGGCGTTTAGATGTCTAGGAGCTATTGGAACTTATGAATGGGTAGTCATGCCTTTAGGCCTTAAAAACACTGGTGCTACGTATTAGTGGGCCATGAACATCAAATTCCACGACTCAATCGGCCGAACTATTGAGGTTTATATTGACGACGTTGTCTTCAAGTCTTCCTCATTGGCTTCTTGGTTCACTAACGTAGGATCAAAGTGAACTAGGCCAAGGCAATCATGGTCGTACCCCCACCGAAAACCAAGAAAGAACTCCAATCTTTCCTTGGAAAGGTGACTTTTTAAGACGTTTCATATCCAACTTGGTAGGCAAGATTCGGCCATTATCCCATCTCCTAAGATTGAGGGACAGGGACGAGTTCGTCTGGGAAAGCAAGCATCAGAAGGCTTTTATTGAAATCAAGCAATATCTCTCACAGCCGCCGGTTCTTATGCCCCCAAAGAAAGGAAAACCTCTAAGGCTCTACATTTCGGCCATAGAGAACTTTATCGACTACTTGCTGGCTCAAAATAATATGTCTGAGCGAGAACAAGTTGTGCATTATCTCAGCTGCAACCTTAGTATGGCCGAGCTTAACTATTCACGATAGAGAAGTTATGTCTGTCACTTTATTTCCACTAAGCTAAGCCATTACGTGACCGCTTATTGCGTAATGGCCCTCAATACGGCTGAAGGATTCTTTAGGATCTCTTTTGAAAAGCGTAACTTGTCAAACCTTGGCAGCCGAGACATCCAAAGTGGCCAAGACGGCCAAAGGAGACTGGCAATATCCCATCGTCAAATATCTTCGTGATCCTTTCGGGCAATTACGAAAAGCCTATAGGTTTTCAGGCTCGTCTTGATTCCGAGGAGCCCAAAGGTGTCCCTCCTTCCCCTAATATCATTCTGATCAGCCCTTTTATTGCGTTAATATGGTTATGGTAAGCCACAATATTGTTATGGTAAGCCATAATACGGCTATCGTGGACCATAATATGGTTTTAATGAGCCACAATATTGTTATGATGAGCCCTAATATGGTTCTGGTGAGCCTTAGTACAGTTATGGTAAGCTTTAGTACGATTCTACTAAACCTTAGTACAGTTCTAGTAAGCCTTAATATTGTTCTGGTTAGTCATAATATGATTCTAGTAAGACAAAATATGGTTCTGGTGAGCCAGAAATATGGTTTTGGTGAACCATAATATGGTTCTGGTGTGCGTTAATACGTTTTTGGTTAGCCTTTGTATGGTTCTGGTAAGCCTTAGTACAGTTCTAGTACACCTCATATGGCTTAGATAATTCATAATATAAATTTTATAAGCCATGTTATTGTTCTGATAAGCCATAATATGGTTCTGGTTAGCCCTCATATCATTTTGGTATACTTTGTTATGGTTCTAGTAAGTCACAAAATGGTTCTAGTGAGCTTTAATGTCGTTTTTGGGAGCCTTAATATGGTTCTAATGATCTTTAATAATCTGGTTATGGCCCAGTTTGGAATCCATGTCGAACCCCGTGCGTGTCCAACCCCTGGCAGTGTCTGCACAAACGACCAAATTACCCATCTTGCCCTAATCCAAAAACTGTTTTAGGGTCTGGCTTCTACCGGAAAACTGAAAGAATCTCCCTGAAAAAGACTCAAAAACCTAGAATTTTACCTGCATAGCAAACTCAAATAATTTCTCAAGCGTTCAACAAATTCAACTTTACAAAACTGATCATAACAAACCAATCATAAACTTGCGGCTGCACAAAGGTTAGCTTAGGCTGCCTACGTACCCTTACTGAGGGATCAAGCCACACGTAGTTCTTTATACAAGTAAACTCATAGAAGTGGAGCCCTCCCACTACCTTGCTAAAAGGAACCTACGGATCGCACACCGAGAAATGAGATTAGAGAAACAAATGAGCATAAAAGAAACTAGGAGTCAAAAGTCAACATATTTGACCGGAGCAACATATTTGACCGAGACAATTGACCGAGTCAAATAGTTTGACCAAGTCAAATTAGTAACACTATAATAGTGATTTAAGGGTTAAATCATAATTCATAATTAAGAGTAAAATGGGTGAAGGAGTTAGAATAAGTTGTCGGAAATGCCAATTATGCTATATTCTTCTCTTGCAAAGGCCCACGTTTTGTAGCTGGTGAAATGGGTGGTGGAGATTTTAACGATGATCTCTATTGGATCTCAAGAAACCCTCAACATTTAAATGTTTTAAATTGAATAAACCTTGGATTGAAGTTCCATCATCAACTCTAAAGGTAGAGAGTACTAGACCCAGTGAGCTTTTGCCTAATTATATAAGAGATGACGTTGGCAAAGCCCAAAGGATCCAATATTGATAGAAGCAATTTGCGAGCAGATGGTTCAAGGGTATTGAGTCTGCAGTGGATGAGTGGGTATTCTTGAAATTTTTCCCTTGGAAGGTGTGATGAGGTTCGGGGAACGAGGGAAGTGAAGTTCCCGTCATGTCATGAAGCAACGTGGAAACCCGAGGCGCAGAGGTGGGCCGACCACCCTTATCACTTCAATTGACAGGTACGTAAATTTCGAGGATGAAATTTTTATAAGGGGGTAGGTTGTAACACCCCGACCTTAGTTTAATTATCCATTCAATTATTTAATGAAATTTAAATCTGAATTTACAATTTTGCCTCAGAGTAGGGGTAAATTGGTCACTTTTTAATCCGGAAGGATTTTGGGGCAGTGATCGGTGACATGACGTAGGTCGTACTGAGATGAGTTCGTAGACACGTAGTGGGCTGGAATCGAAGTTGTAACGAAAAAGATACGATCAAATTACACTCAGTGGCATAACCGTAATTTTCTTGAAATTATTATTATTTTTTTAACCGGAAATTCTTTTCTCTCTCTCGCTCTCTCTTCCCCAACCCGCCCCTCCGTCTCGCAACACACAGACCCGGCCATTGCGTGGCCGGCTAACTTTGTCGTCCGACCACCCCCCACGGCTTAGACCGGTGGGGATGTGACCATGAGGAGCCAGTGATCACTACCAGACAGAAGCCCAGCCACGACCGCCGCTTAGGGAGGCGCTGGAGCTCGGATTGGCCATGACTGTTTCCATTTCTCGTCGTCGTTCTGGGCAATTCCGGCTACGGTTTTTGACGAACCAGGTATGGATTTTGATCATCTTCACGTACTCTAGCTGTTTATATGGTTGGATTAGTGTTTCTCTCTAGATAAAGGGTTAGGATATCCATGTGTGTTCAGATTTTCTCTTTCAGAAAAACATCATTTGGGGGTGATGATGGTAGCTTTATCATGTAGTGTTCTGATTATAACTGCTGCTAGTTGTGGATATTAATTATGTTTTTAACATGTTGAAAAATTTGGGAAAAGTCCAATTTACCCATATAGTAAGTGGGCTCGGCATCAGAGTGACGTCAGAAATTCCACAAGATTCGTCTCGGGTTCCGAGGAATTCGGGCCGGGTCCTGCAGCTAATTAAACTTTAATCTCTTATATTTAACAATTGTAGCTCAGAACCTCTGGCAAAAGGGAAAATTGCCATTATCTCCTTGTTTTTGGTTCTGATAATTGTCATTATCTAATATTAAAATATGGAAGCACACCAAAGATTGGTGTCAATTCAACTAACACCGTGTTACCATTGGTTCAATATCTTTAATTTAATAATTCTTATTTTACCATCTAAATGGATTTTCTTATTTAATAAATTTTTTTTAAAATATTATCTAATAAAGTTACACTTTGATAACAAATAATAATAATAATACAAATTATACAATTCCTTTATGAGGAGAACCAAAAGGTATTCTATTGTTAGTTTCATCCACAATGTTATCTAATGATCCCAACTATCTAATTTTTAGATCTTTATTCAAGAACTGTCATTGAAACAACTATCCTGACAACTATAACAGCAATGGACCAGTGGTTTCAAGTTTAAATCCCCATGGAATTTTGGTAGTGTGTGTGAGAAATTTCTTTCCCTCTTGTAGTTTAAACTATCATTTGTATTAAAAAATAATACAATGGTGTCAACAGGTTCTAGCCCAATGAAAAAGGGCATTGACTTCGAGTGGTCTCAAGTTTGAAACCCTATGACACCTTACTAGTGTGTATGTGTGCCGAGGCCGAAAAAAGCAATTGAATGTGTTTTTTTTAAAGTTTTCTAAGCCCCTTGTTTTTGTCAAATTTCCAGGCCCATTCTTTATTTTTTGGGGTCAGATTTCTAGGCCCATTCAAGTTTTAGGGTTCCTATATGTTTTTCCAGTTTGTAGTTTTGCATATTTTGCAGTTTATCATCATTCAAATACGAAAAACCTAAGAAAATCATCATCAACCACACATATCCAAATCCATAGAAATCATTATTACAGACCATAGCAATTCGTGAGAGTAATCTCAGTCACAATCTGTATATTTGCAAAGTTAAAAGAAAATCCAAATTAAAACAAGTAAATTTCCATTGCATATAGAAATCAAATTCCATGAGTTTCATACTCCTAAAATCAAATTAGCACATCTGCACAAAGAAAAAAAAAAGGTAACATCAATAATTTATGTAAACTACAAATAAACCAACAACCATAAACAAAACTAATAAACAACATAATAAACCAAAAACATAGCCACAATAATAAAGAAACACTAACTAGCATTTGAAATCAATTCTGTCCATAAAAACAAAAATCACAACAAGAGTCGGGACAAAAATAAATTCCGTCCAGCAATTTTGACCGGTGAGCTTTTTAGGTAATTCAAACTTTGTAACAATAACTAGCATTCGACCCATCAAGAAATTTGTTATGCTTTTAAGCTCAAAATACAGAAAATTAGGGTTTTGAGATATTACCTCAAAGAGACAAAAATGGAGAGAGGGAGACTGAGAACGACTAAGATAGCGAGATCAACTGTGAGAGCGGGAGCGACTGAGAGAGAGCGGGATCGACTGAGAGGGCGAGAGTGACTGAGAGAGAGCGATAGAGAATCGGGAAGAAGTTGGCTGCGGATTTGGGGAGAGGAGGTTGAGAGTGAGAGAGACTAAGTGAGAGGTGGAATGAAAAAGAAAAAAAAAATCGAAGCCCCAGAAATGTTAGGGTTTCGCCGAATCGAGTGTGGCAAGGAGCAGCGATTTTGTAAAATGAACGAATCATCCGCTGACACGTGTATTAATAATCTTTTAAATAATATAATTTTCAACATTTCTGGTCGATCCGGTTTTTACCAGTTTAAAGATAATTAAAACCGGTCCAAACCGATTTTAGGGGCAGTTTCAGCATTTTTTTTATCGGTTCTTTAATTTTTCAATATAAAAACCAAATCAAACCACCTAAAACGGTCCAGTTCAACTGCTTTGGCCGGTTTGGTCGAATTTTTCGTAATCCTGAACACCCCTAAAAAAATAGAATACATTTGAAATCCATAAACATTGCAACAATTTGTAACTCTTTTAAAACCCTTTTGTCAATCATACATGTAAAATAAGGGACAAAAGAATAGAAGAGTTCTTCTTTTGTCAGCTAATTACGTACTTTCTCATGTTGCAAATTAAAAAGAAAAAAGTATATGCACCGACCAATGGCCATAAGCCAATGTGCTATTTGTTGGAAATATGCCCTAAAAGCCAATCATATGGTGTAATCTTTTAAGGATATTTCATGTATTAGACTTATGTTTAATCCTATTAAAGGGCAAGTTTATTGTTTATTAGTAAATGTCTCATTAACAGTTACGCATGCTTAAACAATAAGTCCAAGGGATGTGAGATAGAGAGAAAGTAATCTAAGGAAGTTAGATTCAAGAGACCTTTCCTCTATTATCTTCATGCCCTAAATGTTCCTAGTCATAGGATTGTCAAATGGGCACTGACAATCCGGAAAGACCGGTACATGCTATGTCTTCTTAATTGGGAGGATGACTAGTCTCAAGTCATTTGTGTGGAGACACTAAGACAAGTATGTAGGTGCTCAATGGAGAATGAGTTCACTGAACGCGATCAAACGAGAGTTTCTTGTATGGAAATTTTACTTATGTGTCAAACAAGAAACTCCAAGTTGCAATAATGCAAATTAGTCCTTAGACCTGAGGCACCATGGTTGTCTTGTGGGAAGGTTGTGAATCTTTGATGATGCTATAAAGACATGTCCTAATCACGAATGTGTTACAAGCATTGTTGGGATTCACGATTAACTCATGGAGACATGTGAGTGTACAACATGGAATCTCTATCCTTCAGGAAAGAAGGAGAATGCTCGGAAGATATGATTAAGCAAATCTCTGATCAGAGTATTTGGTATGATCCAGAAGGATGTTCTTGTCATACTAATACAAATCATATAAGACGCAACAATCTCACTAGGGGTTTGACATGCACCATGCCCTAGTGATGAGATTGAGAGCATTGTAATAGGGAAGGACCGTATTGCATTGTAATTCCAACTGAATAGGTTCTCTGCTTATTCTTCTTAGCCTGGATATCCATGACATACTGCTAGGTGTCACTCATGGATGGTGGAAGCCCTTAGGACTAATGATCCTAACTAATATGGAGAATTAAAAAGGGGTTTTAATTCACAATCAATTACGAAGAGTTCAAATTGCCCACGACCTTGCTAATTAGAACCTAATGGATCGCACACCGTTAAACTTGAGTTATTTGAGAAACCGTTATGGAGATGATGAATTGAAGAGATCAATTAAGGTTAGTTAATTGGTTAAGGCAAAATTAATTATGGAATTAATTTAAACGACACGTGATGTCGGAATAGGCTTTAAACGGGAATTTTGAATTCCGGGCTCGTTGGGCTTTATCCTTTTGGACATGGAGATTGGGTTGCATGACAACTTAAATGAAATTGAGCCCAAGAGGCCCAATTTCAAGGGATGGACGTTCATATGGGCTTTTGGTTGCTAGAGTCAACTTGTTGACTCAAGTAAAAGATGACTATCATCTTTTTCAAGCAAGAGGTGTCATAAGTGAAAATCAAGAGAGAGAAACAAAGCTCTAGTCTTCCAAAACTCTCTACACTTTCATACTATCTTAGTGAAGGATCGCTAGCATCATCCTCTCACTAAGCTCATCATCTTCTTCTGAAGCTCGAGTTGGTGAAGAGACTTAGAGGTTACCTATTTTGGTGACTTTTGGAGAACCTCCTAAGTTGAAGTTGTGAAGGAGTTATTCAAGCTTCAACAACAAGGTGGAGATTTTGAAGGAGCCATTCAAGCTTCAACAACTTTGGTGGAATACGTTCATAGGGTTGAAAGCACGCACCAAGGATAACTCCTCCTTCCAATCTTCTTAGAAGTTTTGTTCTAGGAAAGTAGTACAACTATCACTTGGCTTAAAAGATTCATGGGAAAAGTTTTTGTTTTTGAACTCATGGATGCATGCTTAAGCTTCCGTTGCCATGATTTTATTTATCTATGTTGATGTTCAAATGAAACTCATGATTTTCTAAAGGTTTCCTTCACTATTATCTAAAACATATGCTAATAGTCAAAACACTTCTTTGTATTTTGTGACTATTATAATATTTTATGTGGTAATATTTTCTTTGTATTATGTAGATGTTTATTTAATTTTTAATGCAATTTCTCTTTCCTCTAAAGAAAGAAGTTTTAACATGTACTGAAAATTGTTCATAGGAAAAAATTTGAGGAGGGGCAGTGGCCATTCTTGATAGTGAGGGTAGTGGTGACAGTGAAGGTGAAGGCTAAGGTTGTGTCATCAGTTATGGCTTAATTGATCATGTGCAAGAATTGAGAAAAATTTGTTAAAATTCACGACCCAATTCTTTTATAATTCATCTTTTTCAAGGGCCTCGTTCAATGGCGGAGACAAGAGGGTAGCAACTCTTCTGATCAGATTAATTTTATTCGAAGGCAATTGCACTCTGCCTACACATACCCAATTTTTGACGGCTCTAGAGTAAGAACTCTAGAACATGACCTCAAAGGTGCTCTTCATGAGGAGGAGCTATTCTGGAAACAAAAATCCCGCATACAGTGGTTGAATGCAGGAGAAAGGAATACGAAATTTTTCCACTCTAAGGTGCTCACCCGTCGGGCCAAAACCGTTTACTGGGTCTCGAGGATGCAATTGGTGTCTGGTATGAGAAGGGACCTGATATTCAAGCTATTGTTGTCTCCTATTTTCAAGAGCTACATACTACCAGTCACCCATCACAAAGAGTGAGAGCTCAAATTTGCTCAAGGCGTTCACCCAGGAGGAGGTTTTCGAAATTGTAAAGAGTATGAGCCCCTCAGCTTCTCCTGGGCCTGATGGCTTCACTCGGGCCTTTTACCAGCATCATTGGCCTGGTAGGTGATGGCGTCTTTCGGGTAGTTCAGAGCTTCTTCCACTCCGGCAAGTTACCTAGACGGTTGAACCACACCCACATCACCCTTATCCCCAAACCTGGAGAACGAGGCTTGAGAGCTCAAGAGGCATCATTCTATTAGGGTATGGCAAAGAGGGGTTGTGTCATCTTTCTTAATTTCAGTGCAAGATTGGTTAAAATATATTTTTTGGCTTTTTACTTGGAATGGTTGTGAGGAGAGCTATTCATATGATTTCGGATACCAGGCTACATGAACCAAAATTCTATTATTGGGATACAGGTGCATGAACCAAAATTCTATTTGTTGCGTAGTGGAAAGTGTTTGGCTTTTTTGGTTTTACTACATAAAATTACAGCTATCAGGGTGGTCCATCTATTTATGTTATGCGTTGTAATTTTCTTTAATCAGTGTAACTGCCCTTTAATTCTTCAATGGGCTGCCACAATTTTTCGACTCAGCCTACATTTCACTGACTTTATGTTTTCTGTGTATAACTCCATCTTATTCATATGTTTTTCATTTGGAGTTTTTGCACTTTGTAGTTATATACTAATTTTGTTGCTAATATTTGATATTTATATTCTTAGGGGTGTTGCTGCACGTGCGTTTCATCTCTCAAGAGGAGTTGAGAAGCCGAGTGGGAGGGTTACATATGTAGTTGTCCTTGAAGGTTTGTGTAGATTCAGTGTCCAGGAACTTAGCACAAGAGGAACATATTATACTGCACGGATATCTCCTCTTGAAGTGAAAAAGTCTGGTATGTTGCCAATTTAGTATGTGGATTTGTTTTTGGTAGAAGATATTAGGGTTTATTGGTTGATTTGCTAGTTGTGGTTTGAAACATACTGCATGTTGTTGTTTCTTTGATTTGTTTTTTCTTTTCCGTTTCAGTAAGAAGAAATAGTCTTCATACTTCAAATGCTAAGTGTGTGTTTTATGTACCCGCTAACATTTATACTATGTTGGTTATGTGTGTGGCCCTGGTTCATTAGTTGAATAGAAATCTGCTATTTATGACTAGGCCACGAGAAGAAAACAAATATTATGAGGACAAAATGGAAAATTCAACAGTTAACCAAATTATTAAAAATATTAAATAAAATAAAAGATGATAATTGCACAAAAGCAGGATAACCCACGTTGTGATGTTGGCAGTTGACGCTTTCTTTCACAAAGTTCTGAAAATTAGAACTACCACAATATTCTTCAAGCTTCAAACTCAGGTGTTTATCTTCAAGCCTGATATCATATCCTACTAATCAGGTACAAATCTCTCTTTTTCTGCTTTTCTGTTCAATTTTATTCAAATATTATATTTTCTTTCTCCAGATTATTGATGAAGCAAGCATTTACTTTTGATTTTAGGTGTACGGGTCTCTCTTTAATTTTCAGTTTTTTTTTTCAATGGAATCTTTCTTCAACTTAATCATATTTGTTAAATTATTCTTGCATGTTGTTGTGTTGTTTGTTGATCTGCTATCATGCTTGGGATTTTTTATTATGATCTTTTCATCTGTGCATACATGACATAAATGGGATTTTTGGTTTCAGCCGGAGAGTGAGATATCATTTCGAGGGCTCAAAGCGAAGAATCTCATAAGCTTCAAAAATGGTGGCGGTGAAGAAGACCAAGAAGACACATGAGAGCATCAACACTAGGATTGCTCTGGTGATGAGGAGTGGCAAGTACACTCTGGGGGTACAAGACAGTCGTAACTCCATGCTAAAATATGATATTTGGTTTTGAATATGTTAGGTTCTTATTTTATTCTTCTCCATAAGGAGGTATATATAAGAGTTTATATGAGTGCTTTACCATGAATTAGATATAGTAAAGGATTAGGAAAGTATCTCCTAATTATACAATGATTTGATAACTATATAAAAATAGGAAAGTAAATATCTTAATTAATCAAGGAAATAAATCTCCTTGATTAATTAGGAGACTCACTTCAACACTCCTCCTCAAGTTGGTGCATATACGTCACAAAATGCCCAACTTGGTAACTGAGTCATGAAATTTGTAGCACTCGAGTCGATAATCCATGCGGATTTTTGAGAGGACGTATGAAAAGTAGAACCTTTGGTGGTGTTGATAGAAGCACAAGTCCGGGTAGCCGGGTCGCAGGATTGACCGCATGCTTTTGTGAGTCTGCAATAAGGGGGAGAATCGTAGGGATTTTTGACATCACAGCGGAAGTAAAATGTGATTTGAGAATGTGAGGGATTTTGATTTGAGGAATTTGATTTGAGGAATTTGATGTATGAATTTGATGTAGGAATTGGATTTGAGAGGTATGTGTATAAGATTTGAGAGGTATGAGAATTTGTTTAGAGGAATTTTGATGTATGAATTTGATGTAGGAATTGGATTTGAGAGGTATGTGTTTAAGATTTGAGGGTATGAGAATTTGATTTGAGGAATTTGGTGTATTGGGTTAGTTTCTGATTTACTATGATTTGGTTTCTTTGTATTGGGTTAGTTTCTGATTTTTTTCCTATGGATTTGTTTTATTTTGGGGCAAAATATTGCAGGGAAGTTAATTATAATTTCAAACAACTGCCCTCCTCTGCGAAAGTTTGAAATCGAATACTACGCTATGCTTGCTAAGGTTGGGTGCACCACTACAACGGAAGTAAGTGCTATATTGCCATATTATTTGAGTTTGCATTGTACTGAAAAGTTTAAAATGCTTTAGATGTTACCTGTTTGAGCAAGACTCTAACTCATTTTCTTTTCTGCTTTCTATTAAATTTATTCAAATATTATATTTTCTTTCTACAGGTTATCAATGAAGCAAGCATTAGTTTTGATTTTAGGGTATGTATCTCTCTTTAATTTTGGGGGTTTTTTTTCTTTTTGAATGGAATTTTTCTTCCAACTAATCATATTTGTTATATTATTCTTGCATGTCGTGTTGTTTCTCAAATAAGGGTTCTTCATCTGCTATCATGGTTGGGATTTTTTCTTATGATCTTTTCATCCGTGAATACATGACAGAAATGAGATTTTGATTTTGTAAGGATCAGAGAATTGTGCAGCAGAGTTTTGGTCATTCATTTCTTTCTGAATTTGCAATAGTCATGTTAATTGTATCAAGGTTTCTTCTTTCTATTGTTTATTGTGTGCTATTCATAGTTTTATACAAGTTATCGCACATCATTGGTCATGAATCTTTGCAACCTTTGAGTTGGATTTCTCTGATTACATCAAGTGCTTATTCAGAAAATGGCAATTGTCCCTTACACAAAGAATCCGACTCTGGAAAGAAGCTGGATATCATGACCACGGAGTAAAACTCCGTTTTCATGCCATTTGATTGTGTACTGACATTGAGTCAGACAAGTTATGTGCCATTCATAGATGACATTTGGAATGTCGAGTGGTCAGGGTTTTGGACTAAATCATGTTAGGCAATTTTTATTAATTAAATATTTTAATGGCTTAAATAGGTACTCGCCCAGTGAGTGGACTTTTGTTTTACAAATTATTTTATGAAATTAAAATTATATTATTTGATCTTGAATAAGTATTAATGCCTATTACTTTCCAAGCATAAGTATTTAAAATGCTAATATTTTTCGTTATATATTCTGTTATATTTAAATGAGAGTATCTTGGAAAGTAGGAAGGATAATGGCAGTAGGATTCAAGAATGGATAAGAAATAGTTTATAATTTACAAGTAAACATTTTTCTTAAAACCACCATAGGTACCCAAGTTGCCTACATATAATATGTTGCCTTCAGAATATATATATTGTTGCCTTCGGTTATGTCAGAGCGTTTGACAATTGCCCCACGAGTCTTAGGGATATTCAGACCGTGCGGAGTGAAGAATGCAGATCAGGTGGACTAAATATCCCCTGAATCCTGCGAAGATTGCGGCTCGGGTCGACTTTGTGTTACTGGAGACCTGCCAGGATGTGTCACTACGTGACCCAAGGAATTGATAGAAATGGGGGGAAATAAGTATAAGATCATGGAATTGACGGATATATATATATATATTAATGGGTACACTTAGGTAGAAAGGATTTATTTCTTTATAATATTTTCTAAAAGTCCCGACGTTTTGATTGAATGCTTGATTAATAATATGTATGTAAATATGCTTGTTTTAGAAATTCTTGTACGAATATATATATAAGAGGAAATAGAATAGAACTTTCTAAATGGTTTTAACAGTGGGATTAGTATGTCCGTATTCTATTTTCCAAAACTTTATTTTTGTCCACTCACACTTTTAAATGTTTTGCGCCCCCAGGCAGGAGAAGTGAACCAGAGCACCACCACCGGGCATTCGTCATCACTCTTCCTTTTCTTTCCACTACGTAGGATATGATTACGTTTCTGCACTTCTTTTGAAAATAAGTGGATTAGATTTGCTCTAAAAATTGCCCTAGGATTCTATAAGGCCTGAGGCCATATAATTCTGTTATAGGATTGCTTGAATGTAAACTTAAAGCATGTTGGGTTATAAATTGCTTTTCATGCAGGTGTAAATTTTTGGGTAATGTACATTTATAAGGGAGACTCTGCCAAATTTTCGACAGAAGTCAAACTCTAAAGTAACTTAGTTTTCATTAGAAGGGCAATTTGGTCATTTGTGCTTAGAACCTGCCAGGTGTCAGACACGCACAAGGTTCGGCTCAGATTCCAAAGTGGAATTTGGGTCGGGTCCTGTCAACCTTCACCAATAAATACCAAGACAAAATCATCAATTTTAGTTTCAATCATCAATGATTCTTTTAGGATATGTGACTGATCTATCTGCAAGTTGAAGAGAAACAGGAGTGCTCTTGAGCTCTCCAATACCTAATCGCTGAAAAATAGACAAAGGCATAGGGTTAATGCTTGAGCCTAAATCTAAAAATGCTTTATCAAATTAAACATCACGAATAATACAAGGAATTGTAAAACTCCCTGGGTCCTTCAGTTTTGGAGGCAATTTCTTGAGCAACACCGCACAACACTCTTCAGTTAACATCACTTTTTCATGAGCTGCGAATTTCCTCTTGTTTGTACATGCATTCTTCAAAAAATTTGCATAAGAAAGAATTTGTTTGAGGACGTCCAGCAATGGAATATTGCCAAAATATCCGTTTGATCTTTCTTTTGTTTATAGACTGGTTGGGCTATTGGAAACGGAAGTGGGGGAACATAAATCCTTTCTTTGACAGGGGAGATATGATCATCATTAGAGGTTCTTTCGGAATCACATGGTTTGCCTTGGGTAGGTGCTGGAAGTAGTCCTTTAGTTTCTTCTCTACCTTCCTCTTCTTTTCCAGCACTTGTCGTGGCTTCTTCTTATTTATTAAATGGCTTGCCACTTCTTAAAGTTCTAATGGACTTGACGTGCTCCACATTTTGAGGATTAATTTCAGGTTGGCTTGGAAATGTGCCTTGCGCCCTTTCATGCACAATAGTAGCGAGCTGGCCTACTTAAGTTCATAGTATTATGATTTTGTTGAGAAGTCTGTACAAACTAAGCAATTAAGTCCTCCAACACTAGTTTCTTAGGCTCACTCGAAGGGATGGCTAGAACTAGCTTGTTGTTGCTGGTTGCTCCATGAGAAATTTGGGTGGTTACGCCACCCCGGATTATAGGTGTTCAAATATGGATCATTCCGAGGTCGTTGAAACAAATTAACTTGGTGAACTTGATCATAACATTACGTAGTTGATGGAAAAAGTTCCATTAGATGAGTTGGGTTAGAACAAATGGCGCAAACTTGCTGTGGGGAGGGTGGAATAACAGCACGCATAAAAGTTTCAAGTTTTTTCTCAAGGCTTGAAATTTGAGCAGCAACCGCAGTGTTGGTGTCGACTTCATGAACTCTTGCCTTCTTTGTCCAATTACAGTAAATACCATACTTAATTTGAGGCTTGCTTCTTGTGATTAGGATTTGTAATTCGTCTAGGGTAAATACCATACTCCTAGGGTTTACATGCTTGTTCGAGGTCTTCACTGATCTTAAAGAGTTTCTATGTGTTGATATTTGACCTAAATATCATAGGCGAATTGCATGTAGGAATATGCGAGTTAGCCTAAATACCATAGGTAATTCATGAAGAAGGAAAACTAAGCGGCGACATCAAATGGTTAGTTAATAGGTAGGAAAATAAGAGGCCAGATCGGATTACTAGTGGTGAATTCATTGTCCTAGCACTTTTATCAATTTGAATTTCTCATCTGTGGTTTGTCACTTTCTACTTGTTTTGTCTTTTAATTTCGTTGGTAATTAAATCATTCTTTCACAAACCCTTTTTGTGTTTACGTGGGTGTGCTATGTGTTTAATTTTTTGTTTATATAATTAGAGTAGTTAAAGTATTTTGTGAAGTAAATTAGGTTAGACTAGTTGGAAGTTGAACTCAATCCTCATGGGAATGACCTCGTATTTGCCATAGTAAATTACGATTGACCTTGTGCACTTGCGAGTATAATTTGTGTTTAGACTAATCTTTATAATCTATGTTTTTCAGGTTCTCTAAAATTCACAACAACATAGGAAGAGAGATGCAAATAGAAGATTGAAGTTGCACATATACTCATTTCACATATTCTGAAATTAGCTTTTTGCATCCAACCATCGTGAGTTAATTTGTATGAACTCTTGAGTTTTTTCTTCATCATCTTTACTAGAGTTCATTGATGACCATAACATTGTTAGGTTGATTAGATTGTTCCTTGTGAATATATTCAACCTAGCACCGATATCATATCATTCTCTTCATTGAAGTGTTCGTGCCTTGGTGGTGATTGAAGATCGTGGAGGTTTGTGCCACTATCATGATCAACGACGTGGAATCGATTTAGAGAAGTGTTTGAGTCAATTAAGTCTCTTTTGTATTGCTTTTGTCTTAGTGGATTGGTTTCTGCTTGGCAAAGCGGCGCACCAGAGAGAATATGGAACGTATTTTCTGGAAAAGGGGAAGACTTTCCACGATAGGACAAGCACATGTTATGGAATCTGTTAGTGGAGCTACAGGAAGTCATCATTAAGGATAAAATGACAAAGGTTGTCCCTCTGGACATCTGACCAAAATCCTTCACCTCGACCGTGAACAGTACTCGGCCAAGGATAAGATTCGAAAATGTTCACTATCTTCAGACTCTCACCACTTAAATTGGTACTTAGGTGACGATGGGTAAATTTTCTAGGACATTTGAACAAAACTTGACCAAATATACTTATGACTAGTCAACTATCAGTCATAAACAAACACAATCAAGAATACACACAGAGCATGCGACAATGTACCTGCAACCCTAGAAGATTACTGGTGACAACCTCGGCATTCAGAAGGACCCGTCAATCTAGGCATCCCTTGTGCTAGCAACAACTATGGTGAAAGTGTGTAAAATCAACATAATCAAATAAACACCAAACAGCAGATAATGATGACTAGTCAACTACAAGAACATAAACCCATAATTCATAAGATGACTAGTCAACCACCAAGAACACAAACCCAGAAAAATTTTAGAGATGCAAATCAGAATTTGTTCACCCAGAAACCCACCATTGGGAAAAATTGCGGGTCATTAACCGACCAGGAAATCCACTAAGTAGAAAAAGATTCTTACAAAGGAACACAAGCAAGCTCAAGAAAAACCTAAATCTATTTAGGAAGATGAGCTATACCTCCTTTGTGCAATCTTCTTCTCCAACTTAGCAAAGCTTGAAGCTCAGTTCTTCATGGCAATGGCAGCTCCTTCTCCCGCTCATTCATCCCATGGCACTAGCTTGCAAGCTCCAACTCAGACATAAACCAAATATGGATTCAAAGGAAAATGACCAATTTCTTCAAGAAACCATACTCTTGAAGAAATCAGTCTTGAATCTGACCTAGATATAAATGATAGAGTGTTTTAATGAGCTAGATGCAGATTTGAATTTCAAATGCAGTTTTTCAAAATTAATTTGGAAAAACTCATAGATGAAAATAAAATGGTTCTCTCATGAGGAAGAAGAAGAGAAAGAGCAACAACTTTCCAAAACTTCCACACCTAAGAGACGGCTACCAAGTGATTGCGGAGTTGGCAACCAAGGCTTTGCCCCAAGCCAATCACAAAGCCTGGGCTAAAAGATTGCTGTCATACTGAAGAGTACATGGCCGAAGAAGGTGACACGGCTGAAGATGGAGACACTGATGGCAAAGATCCGTCAAGGCCAAGCGAAATAAACATCAATATGGTCTTGGTCTTAACTTCCGAATTCTTGGCCCCACAAGGACAGAGCGGTAATCTTGACAGTGACATCTTAGAGGAACAGTCTAACATTCGGCCGAGATCGAAGGAGGAATTGTTGGCCATTGCTTTCGACAAAGCCATACCTAGGGACAAGCCGAATAAATACCTCCACCTTAAACCATTGTACATTTCAGCTCACATGGAAGGGGTGCCAATTTTCAAAATTTTCATTGACTGTGGAGCCACGGTTGATGTTCTTCCCTAGTCCCTAATGAAGAAGCTGAATAAGACCAAGGAAGATATCATCCCGTGTGACGTGGCCATGAGCGGCTTTGTCAGCGATAAGTCCAAAACCTTTGGAGAAGTATTGCCTTTGAAAATAACTGGGGGATCAGACAAGAGTTACAGCCTTTTATGTTGTGGAGTCGAATGTGGACTACAACATATTGCTTGCCCGAGACAGGCAAAAGGTGTCAATACACCCAGCTGAGGAAAAGCCCTTTGAAACCCACGCTATCCAAGTATGGATTTCAGCAACCAACAAGAACTTCGGCCAAGAAAGTCTTAGAGCTAGGTGCCGAGAACGTTCGAAAGGATTCGGCGCAAGAGGTGCTCATCAATCTAACAAGCATTTATTAATGTCGGACACAACAACTAGAGAAGAAGGGGTAGTGGTCGTGGCCGATCTGATGGACCGACTGTTGGAATATTAGGCCGAGGACTCTTTACGGCCGAACTCGCTGATTAATTTGATCAAATTCCTACATGAGTCAGAGGACGGTGGTGTGTTAACCATTGACGACCTGGATCCTGCACCTGCTGAGATGGAAAACAGCCATCCCGAGGTCTAAGATCCTTTGTTAGAATTCAAGGTAGGAACTAAGGGCGAACCACGACCTCTCTTTGTTAGTAATCTTTTGAACCCGAAGCTGAGTGCCGAAATTATTAGCCTCCTCCTACGAATATAAAGAATGTTTTGCTTGGGACTATCATGAGATGCTTGGATTACCCAGATGTTTAGTAGAACATGAATTGAAAATCAAAGATGAGTTCAAACCTTTCCAACAACCACCATGGGCGATTTTCTGCCGAGGTACAACCGAAAGTCAAAGAAGAAATTTAACAGCTTCTCAAAGCCAGCTTTATCCGTACCACCCGATACGTTGAGTGGCTGGCCAACATTGTGCCAATGTTGAAAAAGACTGGAGCTCTAAGGGTTTGCATGAATTATAGAAATCTGAATCTTGCAATCCCCAAGGACGAGTACGCTATGCCCATGGCCGACCTGTCAGTGGATGGAGCCGCAGAACATGAGCTCTTATCCTTTACGGATGTCTATGTTGGGTACAATTAGATATTTATTGCCAAAAGCGAAGTTCACAAAATTGAGTTTAGATGTCTCAGAGCTATTGGAACTTATGAATAGGTAGTCATGCCTTTAGGCCTTAAAAAGGCTGGTGCTACGTAATCTAGCGGGCCATGAACATCATCTTCCACGACTTAATCTGCCAAACTATTGAGGTTTATATTCACGATGTTATCGTCAAGTCTTCCTCATTGGCTTCTTGGTTCACTAACGTAGGATCGAAGTGAACAAGAACAAGGCCAAGGCAATCATGGTCGCACCCCCACCGAAAACCAAGAAAGAACTCCAATCTTTCCTTGGAAAGGTGACTTTTTAAGACGTTTCATATCCAACTTGGTAGGCAAGATTCGGCCATTATCCCATCCCCTAAGATTGAGGGACAGGGATGAGTTCGTCTGGGAAAGCAAGCATCAAAAGGCTTTTAATGAAATCAAGCAATATCTCTCCCAGTCGCCAGTTCTTATGCCCCCAAAGAAAGGAAAACCTCTAAGGCTCTACATTTCAGCCCTAGAGAACTTTATCGACTACTTGTTGGCTCAAAATAATATGTCTAGAGGAGCCCCGAAGGTGTCCCTCCTTCCCCTAATATCATTATGATCAGCCCTTTTATTGCCTTAATATGGTTACGGTAAGCCACAACATTGTTATGGTAAGCCATAATACGGCTATCGTGGACCATAGTATGGTTTTAATGAGCCCTAATATGGTTCTGGTGAGCCTTAGTACAGTTCTGGTAAGCTTTAGTACGATTCTACTAAACCTTAGTACAATTCTGGTAAGCCTTAATACGATTCTACTAAACCTTAGTACAGTTCTAGTAAGCCTTAATATGGTTCTGGTTAGTCATAATATGATTCTAGTAAGACATAATATGGGTCTGGTGAGCCAGAAATATGGTTTTGGTGAACCATATTATGGTTCTGGTGTGCGTTAATATGTTTTTGGTTAGCCTTTGTATGGTTCTGATAAGCCTTTGTATGGTTCTGGTAAGCCTTAGTACAGTTCTAGTACACCTCATATGGCTTAGATAATTCATAATATAAATTTGATAAGCCATCTTATTGTTCTGATAAGCCATAATATGGTTCTAGTAAGCCCTCATATCATTTTGGTAGACTTTGTTATGGTTCTAGTAAGTCACAAAATGGTTCTAGTGAGCTTTAATATCGTTTTTGGGAGCCTTCATATGGTTCTAATGATCTTTAATAATCTGGTTATGGCCCATGTCGAACCCCGTGCATGTCCAACCCCTGGCAGTGTCTGCACAAACGACCAAAATACCCATCTTGCCCTAATCCAAAAACTGCTTTAGGGTTTGGCTTCTACCGGAAATCTGATAGAGTCTCCTTAAAAAAGACTCAAAATCCTAGAATTTTACCTGCACAGCAAACTCAAATAATTTCTCAAGCGTTCAACAAATTCAACTTTACAAAATTGATCGTAACAAACCAATCATAAACTTGTGGCTGCACCAAGGTTAGCTTAGGCTGCCTGCGTACCCTGCTGAAACCTTAATATCAATATCAACGATCTGGTTATGGCATATATATAATAGCTCATTACAAATAAGTAGGAAAGCGAGAAAATTATTAAAATAACATTGTCCACGTGAAACCTTAATATCAATATCAACGATTTGAAACAGAGCATACTTCAATCAATCTTTCACATGTAAAAACAAACTCATGTCTTAAGAAAGTAGTTGTCAATTTTATAAAATCTTTAAAACTTAGAAAACTCTCAATCCTTGTCTCATAAATCTGAAAAACATGCATAAAAACGTTCACCAATAAGTACCAAGACCAACAGTGCGGAGCGAGGATGCGGCTCAAGTTGACCAAGCGTCTCCTGGGACTTGCGAGGAATACGGTATGGGTGACTTTGTGTTTCCGAGACCTGCGAGAATGTGTCACGTTTTGCTAGGATGTGTCACGTTTCGATTGAAGATTTTCATGTTTTGGGTAACATGCATTTACAGGAGAGACTTTACTGAATTATTGGCAGAAGTCAAACCCTAATGAATCGGTTAGAAGGGAAATTTGGTCATTTATGCCCGACACCCGCCAGGTGTCGGACACGCACAAGGTTCGGCTTAGATTCCAAAGTGGAATTTGGGTTGGGTCTTGTCATAATTCCTATTGGTCCACAACCAAAAAGTTAAACCCACCCAAGAAATCTCGTCACGATCCAACGGTCGATTTGGCCCCGATCGTGGAGTTTGACCAATTAGACCTACCAGGGCCCACAACCTCTGATTTTTGATCCAAACATTCCTATGAGTCCAACAAAGTCTACCTAACAAGTTCTGATAGCTTGGTCTCAATCGAGTGGTTGGATCACTCTCGAATCGCACGATCGTAATCAATAATCCGGTTACTTAACCCTAGAATCATTGATTCGGAGTATTGGACTCCGATTCTCGATCAACTAGTTCCTACACGATCCTAGAGGTAAGAGGAACAAAATATTTGAAGTTGTGACCGATTGAACGGTCTGAACCTATCGAACTTGGATATCAAATAATAAGTGCAATATCCTTTCAATTGTCAACAATGAGTGTCTTGAGAGATTTTCCGAAGACATAAAATCTCCAAACCACCAGCCAAAACTGGTGCCAACAGATTTCAAACTAACTAAAGGGTATATTGAACGATCTGTAAAATCTCAAAATCGATCCAAGGTACCAACAAAGACAGCTAGACCAAGTGGAGGGGATGAAGATTCATACCTGGATCTACGAAACCAGCCTTCGAAATCCAAAGAGACGGCCTCGAAAATCTGCCCAGTTTACAAGTCGATATCGCCGAAGCTACGCTGGTTTTCGATCAAAGAAAATGAGTGGGTCAAGTAAAGGGGGGAGAGAGAGAGAGAGAGAGAGAGAGAGAGAGAAAACAGTCGGGGAGAGAGAGTGTCGTGAAAGAGAGAAGCTAGATATGGTTCTAGTGATCATAATTTACGGTTGTGCCACTGCACTTTTGTAGATCATAACTTCTTCGTTTGAGCTCCGAATTGAACATGCCACTTGTCTATCAACTCATATCATCGAGCTCTGCACAACGATGACACTCAATTCTCCAAATTCCTTCCCGAATAAAAAGTGACTAAAGTGCCCCTACGCTCAAGGGCAAAAATGTAATTTCACAATAAATAATTAATTGAATAGTCATTTTTGGGACGGGGTGTTACAGTTTTAGTAAGCCTTAATATGGTTCTAATGATCCTCAATAATATGGTTATGGGAATATATATATATATATACATATATATATAAGTGGACATGAGAACTATGTAATGAGATCGTATACATCAAGACTTATCATGATCCCTAATCTTAAATATGTTCTTGGTCATATGAGTATCAATTGGGCATTGATATTCCGCTATGACCAGTACACGCAGTATCTTCTCCGAAATGACATGGTCTCAAGTCATTGAGTGTGGCGACACCAAGATATGTATGTAGGTGCTTGCAGGAGAACAAGTACACTTGAATGCGATCAAATACATGAGTTCTAGAATGGAAGTCTTTACTCACATGTCAAACTAGAACTCATGGATTGCAATGATGCAAACCAATCTTTCGACCTGAGACATCATAGATGTTTTATGGCTGTGTTGTTTGTCTTTGAGATCACTGGACCTGTTGTGTTGAAGAAGACATGACTTAAAAGTGTTTATCAGAACTCTCAATAAAGTCATGGAGGCAAATGAATGTACGACATGGGATCTCTACTCTTAGTAAAGAGAGTGAATACTCTGAAGATATGATTGATCAAATCTTTGCGCAAAGTAGAAGATAAGATTTGAAAGAATAGGTCTTCAATTCTTATCAGAAGAATCTTATAAATGAATAATTCACATTAGGGTATTTGACATTAGATTCCATTATCTAATAATGTGAATAGGACTATTGTACAAGAGAAGGATTCAATTGCATGACCATTCCAATTTGAATAGGTTCTACCCTACACCCTATTTAGCTTGGATAACCATGACATGCTGCTAGGCTTCAACCATGGTTTGTGGAAGTCCTGAAAGGATCAAACTCAATTGACTTTCACCAATATGAAGAATTAAAAGGTGAGATTTAATTCACAAGTCAACTTATAGAAGTAGAGCCCTCCCATTACCTTGCTAAAAGGAACCTACGGATCGCACACCGAGAAATGAGAGTAGAGAAACAAATGAACAAAAATGAAATTAGGAGTCAAAAGTCAAAGGTCAAAGTCAACATATTTGACCGGAGCAATTGACCAAGTCAAATTAGTAAGACTATAATAGTGATTTAAGGGTTAAATCATAATTCATAATTAAGAGTAAATTATGAAATTAACTTTGACATAAGTGTTGTATGGCAACACAAATCCAAGGACCCAACTCAAACGCACACTTCTACCCATGGCCGGCCATAAGAGAGTGTAAGTCGACACCAAGACTGCGGTTTCTGCTCAAATTTCAAGCCTTCTTTGAGGCTTGCTTCTTGTGATTAGGAGGCGAAGAAGGTAGGACAAAGAAGGTATTTATTAAAATACTTTGTTTGATGATGCAAATCTTAAAAAAAACAAAAACGTGAAAAATGTACTAGAAATCACACATAAACTAAAAACAAAAGCGAAAAAAAAAGTGGAGAATGCTTGGGTTGCCTGCTAAGAAGCCCTTCTTTATAGTCATGAGCTAGACTTTTCGAATGTCTGTGGTGGTGCGGAAGTAGCACTTCCATGTAGTGCTTAGGATGTTTTCCAAGTAGTTGACATGTACAATTGGGTCAAGAAGATCTATGCAGCTGCACTCTTCCAAGTCCCCTGGGTTTTTAACAGCCTCAAACACCTTAAACTCAATGGATTCACCCTGAACTCTCAAAGTTAAAGTTCCTTGTTGTACATCAGTCAATGTACCAGCAGTAGCAAGGAAGGGCTGGCCTAGCAAGGGTGGGATGTCGTGCTCTTCCTCCATGTCAAGAATATAATTAGATTAGTTAAAGTATTTTGTGAAGTAAATTAGGTTAGACTAGTTGGAAGTTGAACTCAATCCTCATGGGAATGACCTCGTATTTGCCATACTAAATTACGATTGACCTTGTGCACTTGCAAGTATAATTTGTGTTTAGACTAATCTTTATAATCTCCATTTTTCAGGTTCTCTAAAATTCACAACAACATAGGAAGAGAGATACAGATTGAAGATTGAAGTTGCACATATACGACCGCTCATCATCAAACAAGGCTTCATATGCATTTAGGTGAGGTAAGTTAAACTTAGATACTATACATGCATTTCTAGGCAGTTAGCGTCATTTAGAATAAGCTTAAAATGTTTTTAAATTACATTTATGCATTCATAAGTGTTTTGGTATTCAATAATTCATATTTACATTGACTTTAGATCAATTTATGTTCACTACTGCTCAAGCGGTGTATGCGTCTGAATATTCAGTGTTCTACCGCTCGAGCGGACTCCCTAGCACTCGACCAAGACAATTTTCCGATTCTGCGCTCGAGCAGCCCAGGATTTCAGTTTTCCTGTTTTGTTTTTCAAGCGTTGCTTCTTGTAATATTTCTTCTAATTTTATTGGGTCTTTTTACCTCTTCTTAGTCTTAACCTACAATAAGTTTTAGATCATATAAATACCTTGTTTTCGTAAACATAAAATTGGGAACTCACATATTCTGAAATTGGCTTTTTGCATCAAACCCTCGTTAGTTAATTTGTATGAACTCTTGAGTTTTTTCTTCATCATCATTACTAGAGTTCATTGATGACCATAACATTGTTAGGTTGATTTGATTGTTCCTTGTGAATCTAATCAACCTAGCATCCATATCATATCATTCTCTTCATTGAAGTGTTCTGCCTGGCAAAGCGGCGCACCAGAGAGAATATGGAACGTATTTTCTGGAAAAAGGGAAGACTTTCCACGACAGGACAAGCACATGTTTTGGAATCTGTTAGTGGAGCTATAGGAAGTCATCATTAAGGATAAAATGACAAAGGCTGTCCCTCTGGACATCTGACCAAAATCCTTGACCTCGGCAATGAACAGGATCTCAGCCAAGGATAAGATTCCAACATGTTCACTATCTCCAGATTGTCACCACTCTAGCCACTTGAAATAAACAAATCCAGAGCCAGTTGTCCAAGGGACCTCTCCTGAGAGGACCTTACCCAAATTCCACTTTGGATTCTAAGCCGAACCCTATGCGTGTCCGACACCTGGCAAATGTCAGGCACTCTTGACCAAAATGCCCTTTAAGTTTCCCAAAATTCTTCTCTTCAAGTTGGACTCCTGCCGAAAATTCGACAAAGTCTCCCCTGTAATTCGCTCGTTTTCCAAAAATTTTACCTGTATAAAACATGATTTTTATAATCCCAAACGTTTAGCATGCACAATATTACCATTCATGCAACCAAACATCACATCATTTTGGCCTCATGCCTCTATAACCCGAATAAATCGTTTTGTCATCTAAACTTATCTCGACTTTTAGAACATCAAGAGTACGTTAACAAATTTCAAAATAGCTTAGCATAACAACTTTTCAATCACTTAGTCTCGCAGCTGCACCTAGTAACTCTAGTTTGCCTACGTACCCTTAACAAGGGATCAAGCCACACGTAGTTCTTTCCAACTTTCCCAATTCTCAAAACAGCTCATACTTGCACATACATAGGCTACTCACTGAATTTCCTCTAATTCTTAAATCAATTTATATATTACTTGCTTAAATTATATATATATATAGCAAAATAAAAATAAAAATAAAACAAACAAGCTCCGAAGACACTTTTAGCCTTTCCTTCGAAACTCACATAAGGCTCATTTATAAATGCATATATATATATATATAAATAAATAGATATATAATTAACTTATTACAAATAAATAGGAAAACGAGAAATTTATTAAAATAGCATTAACCTCGTGAAATCTGAATATCAACATCTCCGATTTAAATCGATTATATTTCCATTTGTTTTCCACATTAAACCATCAATTCCTTGTGTCTCATAGTGTGACACATCCTCGCAGGCCTCAGGAACACAAAGTCGACCCGAGCCGCATTCCTCGCAGGCCTCGGCAACACAAGGTCAACCCGAGCCACAATCCTCGCAGAACTCGAGGGACATGTAGTCAGCCCGAGAATGCACATCCTCGCACCACACGGTTCAGGCGTCCCCAAAACTCGTGGGGCATTTTTGTAAATAACAAAACTGTTTCAAAGGCAACTGGGGGAGGTACTCACATGATGGGTTTGAAAACCACTTTCCAGATTATCAAAAACTATCCCTTATTCCACAATCCATTTTCAAGCCACTAAGTATATATACATTAAATTTAAACATATAATAAGATATCTAATTAATTTTCTCGTCCACTCCAAACCAATTAATAAGCCGTTCCTAGCTTCACACAATTTCACTTAATATAATATCCTTAGAAAGTAAAAGCGATTACGTTTAAATTCATAAGCAATAAATCGTCCACTAACACACCATCTGATACCTTAATAATAATCCCAACAATAATAATAAATAGATAAATAGACAAACAAATAAATAACTAGATAAGTAAATAAATAAATAAATAATAAATAATCTCAAAAGATTCCATCACTTCTAATAATACATACTCTTCGAATATTAGACGAACATCCAGGAAAAACAAAAGTATTATAATACAATCTCAAAGTCCAACCCTAATCAAAATAGTTCACAAACAGTCAAGTCTCATTTATACGGTCGTTCTAGCACTTCTCGAAGAGTAAAACTACCTCGGAAGACTCACGGTCATTCAAGGGATCAAACTACTCGAACTTGGTCAACCGGGCCCACGGGGCCAACCACCTCCGATTTCTGATCCGAAAGTTCCTATGGGTTCCACAAGGTTTAGGAGACACGTCCTTCAAGTTTGGTCCGAATCGGACGGTCAAATCCCCGCGACCGCACGATCGGACAGTTAATATTTAACGCGAACTTTAAGTTATTGAATATGAACATCCGGGGCTCCGATTCATGATCCGCGAATTCCTACATGATCCTAGGGATGTCTAGATCAACATATATTGAAATGGAGTTGATCCAACGGTCCGAACATGTCGAACCCAGATAACGTCTAATATGCGATATCCGATCGACGACGATCAAACAATAACCAAAATCATATCCGAGCATACCGTCGTGCTCTGGACGACATGAGGATTATTTTTGGTCCAAGAAGGACACCCAAACAGTGCCCACGCGCGCCCACACCCGCCGGCAGTGAATGGGTGTCTAGAGAAATTTCGACGATCAAAAAATTCTCGAAACACCCTACAATACATATACCAATACATTCATACCATCAAGGGGAGTATTTTTGTTCTTGGACCAAAGCCAAAACTAACCGGAACTAGCCGAAACCATCGGCATAATATGGGTATATGGAACAATCTGTACAACTTCAACATCGAGCTACAATACCTACATAAATGGATAGAGCACAAAGATTAGATGAAGTTTCATACCTCACTCGACGAAAAACAGTGGCCAGAGTAGCCGGAAAACGCTAAAACATCATCGGAAAATTTGAAAATCACCACCACTTCCAGTCGTTCCAGCCGCAAATCCTTGGGTTTTTGAGTTGGAAAATCACAAGGCCAATGAAATGGCCCATATAGCATCATGCGTAAACATCCCTAATGGAGAATACAACCGGGTGATCAAAATTGAAAAGTGTAACTTGTGAGCCTTGGTGACCGAGACATCCGAAATGCCCAAGACGGCCAAAGGAGACTAGCAATATCCCATCATCAAATATCTCCGTGATCATTTCGGGCAATCACAAAAAAGCTATAGGCTTTCGAGCTCGTCTTGAATCCGAGGAGCCCGAAGGTGTCCCTTCTTCCCATAATATCATTCTGATGAGCCCTCTTATTGTCTTAATATGGTTATGGTAAGCCATAATATGGTTATCGTAAGCCATAATATGGCTATGGTGACCATAATATGGTTATGATGAGCCCTAGTATGGTTTTGGTGAGCCCTAGTACAGTTCTGGTAAGTCATAGTACGGTTCTACTAAACCTTAGTATAGTTCTGGTAAGCCTTAATATGGTTTTGGTTAGTCATAATATGATTCTAGTAAGCCATAATACGGTTCTTGGTGAGCCACAATATGGTTTGGTGAACCATAATATCGTTCTGATGTGCGTTAATACGTTTTTGGTTAGCCTTTGTATGGTTATGGTAAGCCTTAGTACAGTTCTAGTACACCTCATACGGCTTAGATAATTCATAATATAAATTTGATAAGCCATGTTATTGTTCTTGTAAGCCATAATATGTTTCTGGTAAGCCCTTATATCATTTTAGTAGACTTTGTTATGGTTCTAGTAAGTCACAAAATGGTTCTAGTGAGCTTTAATATCGTTTTGGTGAAACTTAATATAGTTTTAATGATCTTTAATAATATGGTTATGGCCCAGTTTGGAATCCATGTCGAACCCTGTGTGTGTCCAACCCCTGGCAGTGTTGAGCACAAATGACCAAAATACCCTTCTTGCCCTAATCCAAAAACTACTTTAGGGTCTGGCTTCTACTGGAAAGCTGAGAGTCTCCCTTGAAAAAGACTCAAAAACCTAGAATTTTACTTGCACAGCAAACTCAAATAATTTGTCAAGCGTTCAACAAATTCTACTTTACGAAACTAATCATAACAAACCAATCATAAACTTGAAGCTGCACCTAGGTTGCCTATGTACCCTTACTGAGGGGATCAAGCCACATGTTGTTTTGCAGGTTTTCTAAGGAGTTTAATGGGTTCTTATTATCTTAATTCCATCACTAGGGATATAGTGGGTTGGCAATAAGAATACTTTTGGTATAACCAGGGATGGAATATTGAATAAAGGAGGGAAAATCGACCTCAACATGGAGAATAATTACGATTAACATGCTAAGGGAATTGGGTATAATTGGCTATGATGAAATTGGCAGCTCTAGTGCTCTCATAACTTGAATCTTACTACTTTATTTTTCTATGCTTGCTTTTATTCATTGTTTTAGTTAATTACTCAATCAAATCTTATCATTCTTAGCTAGGGAAGAAACCATTAGGGTTTCTTGGAGAAGAACAAACCCCAGCAATTATAAATAGGGTCCTCTTCTACCCAACACAACACAACCCACAACCTTCAGAGAGCAAGCTTCCTCTCTCACATGCAAACCCAGTAATTTTCGTGCTATCCTTGCCCATTTCCCCTTATTTCCCATGTTCTGGCAGATTGACATAGCTTTGACAGAGTCACCGTCAAGCTGCTGGAAATTGCTAAGATTATCCACAATTCTTCACCATCCTTCTTCCCCTTCATCAAACCTCCTTAGAATCCCTTTCTCTTTCCCTTAGAACCTCTGTCTCTCATAGGAACTCACAGCTCTCTCTCCTCAAGTGCTAAACCCATGATAATTTTGCTCCCATGCCATAATCTTCTCATGCAAAGCTAGAAGATTTATCTGTAATTTGTTGTTGTTTTCATCGGTGAAGGTAACCAAAGAGTTTCCTAAGGCGTCATCACCCTTTCGAGACATCTTTGGGGCTTAATCTTCGAACTCGGACACAAAGGGGACACTTGCATCAGATTGCTCTTTACAGCAGCCCAGCCCACTTGCTGTCGGAAGATAAAGGCCCCTACACCCCCAAAGAAAGGAAAACCTCTAAGGCTCCACATTTCGGCCCTAGAGAACTTTATCGACTACTTGCTGGCTCAAAATAATATGTCTGAGCGAGAAAATGTTGTGCATTATCTTAGCTCAAACCTTAGTATGGCCGAGCTTAACTATTCACGATAGAGAAGTTATGCCTGGCACTCTATTTCCACTAAGCTAAGCCATTACATGACTACTTATTGCGTAATGGCCCTCAATATGGCTCAAGGATTCTTTAGGATCTCTTTTGTTAATGTGCCAAGCACAAAAAATCACGAGGCCAATGAAATAGCCCATATAGCATCAGGCGTAAACATCCCTGATGGACAATACAACCGGGTGATCAAAATTGAAAAGCGTAACTTGTCAACCTTGGTGGCCCAAACATCCAAAATGGCCAAGACGGACAAAGGAGACTGGAAATATCCCATCGTCAAATATCTTCGTGATCCTTTCGGGCAATCATGAGAAAGCTATAGGTTTCCGGGCTCGTCTTGATTCCGAGGAGCTCGAAGGTGTCCCTCCTTCCTCTAATATCATTCTGATCAGCTCTTCTATTGCCTTAAAATGGTTACGGTAAGCCACAATATTGTTATGGTAAGCCATAATACGGCTATCGTGGACCATAACATGGTTATGATGAGCCCTAATATGGTTCTGGTGAGCCTTAGTACAGTTCTGGTAAGCCTTAATACAATTCTACTAAACCTTAGTACAGTTCTAATAAGCCTTAATATGGTTCTGGTTAGTCATAATACGATTCTAGTAAGACATAATATGGGTCTGGTGAGCCAGAATATGGTTTTGGTGAACCATAATATGGTTCTGGTGTGCGTTAATACGTTTTTGGTTAGCCTTAGTATGGTTCTGGTAAGCCCTTATATCATTTTGGTAGACATTGTTATGGTTCTAGTAAGTCACAAAATGGTTCTAGTGAGCTTTAATATCGATTTTGGGAGCCTTAATATGGTTCTAATGATCTTTAATAATCTGGTTATGGCCCAATTTGGAATCCATGTCGAACCCCGTGCGTGTCCAACCCCTGGCATTGTCTGGCACGAACGACCAAAATACCCATCTTGCCCTAATCCAAAAACTGCTTTAGGGTCTGGCTTCTACCGGAAAACTGACATAGTCTCCTTGAAAAAGACTCAAAAACCTAGAATTTTACCTACAAGCAAACTCAAATAATTTCTCAAGGGTTCAACAAATTCAACTTTACAAAACTGATCATAACAAACCAATCATAAACTTGCGGCTGCACCAAGGTTAGTTTATACAAGAAACAAAGTTCAACCCATATGTAAGCACATGAATTAAATATTTCTTCAAACTCTAATCAATCTGCTGAAACTTAAGCAAAAGATATTGATTTCAGAACTATCTTCCACCCATCACATATGTGCATATACAAATACATATGTATAATAGCTCATTACAAATAAGTAGGAAAACGAGAAAATTATTAAAATAACATTGGCCACATGAAACCTTAATATCAATATCAACGATTTGAATAGAGCATACTTCAATCAATCTTTCACACGTAAAAACAAACTCATCTCTTAAGAAAGTAGTTGTCAATTTTATAAAATCCTTAAAACTTAGAAAACTCTCAATCCTTGTCTCATAAATCTGAACACATGCATAAAAACCTTCACCAATAAGTACCAAGACCAACCGTGTGGAGCGAGAATGCGGTATCAGGTTGACCAAGCGTCTCCTGGGACTTGCAAGGAATGCGGTTTGGGTCACTTTGTGTTTCCGTGGCCTGCGAGAATGTGTTTAAACAAATTACAATGAACAAACTTAAATACTGCCACATTACCTTACATTACATTAGCATTACATTACATTACACCAACTTAACTACTGCCGAAGTGCCTTACATTACATTAGCATTTGTTATCAAATTACATTGCCCACTGAACTACTGCTTCTTAATCATATTACTCCCACAAAATTACATAACATATTACTCTTAATTACTCCTAATTCCTCCTAATTCATCTTCATGGCAAACACCAACAACCAGGAAAGCAACATAGCAGCCCACAATATTTTTGACTTTGCTCGAATCTTTGCATTTTCCTTCTCCACCCTATCAATCTTCCTCAGCAAACCAGGTATCAAAGACTTTGAACGCTCACACATTTCTGCATCAAACCACTGAAAAAACCTACATCCTTTTGCTCCACTTCCCTGTATCAACCAAGAACAATGACTGAAAATTTCATCAATAAGAACTCTATCAACTTGTGATGCCCAAAACAATGACTGAAAATTTGATCTTAAACATGCTTACCTTTGACTTTGGGCAGACTAGAAATCTCCGCCCTGGGTTTGAAGTAGTCCAAGAAGTCTGGATCTGTGCTAACTTCCCACAATGACACCACAGGGCATGCCTTGCTTCACCTTGCTTCTCTCCTGTTCCCATAAACCCAAGTCTTCTACTCCAGAATCTCCCAATTTCAAACTCCACCTCAGATTTTATAAACCACTAATTTCTTCTCAAGATTCTCCCAAAATTGAAGCCCACCTCAGATTTTCACAAACCCTAAGCCCTCTTCTCCAATTTCCCCTTATCACCCAATTTCCACCATTCTTAAAACTGAAAAATCCTTATTTCACAGAGGTTACAGATTAAAACGAAGTGGGGACCAAAGCACGTAACGGAACGTCAATAATCCTGACGGAATGGGTAACGTGAGACTGTTTTCAAAAGTTGGGGGGTATTTTGAGACGTTTGCAAACATAGGTGGTAATATGAGACAAGTTTGAAAGCACAGGGGGCATGTACATAAATAAGCCTTTAAATATCTTTCTTGTTTCTTTTTTCTTTTTTCCTTTAATATTCACTCAGTAAAACCTAACTACTAATCAAAGTGATTAAAAAAGAGAGATACAAATTAAAGGGTATAGTCGCGCGGCTATACGCTTTTAATATATATACCAATAATAAAAATATAAATATGGATTTCTCTATGGGACTGTTTTTTAATATTTTTTATTTTTAAGTGTTTTCACCTGTTAATCTTACTTTGATGCTTTTGTCATTAAATTAGCTTGGCTATAGGCTCGGCTTTGGATTTGGCGCTGATTAATCAAATACTTGGGCCTTGGGGCTCTTGGGCTTTGGAGAACTTTAATTAAGGCACCCAAATGAAAATAAGTAACATATATACATATATATATATATATTCATATATTGAAATATAGGAGATATTAAGGCTAATAAGATATTACTTAATTGCATATATTAAATTAAAGAGGTTAGCCAAAAAACAAAGAGAGTAAAGAAACTAATTTTATATCTCAAAAATTAATAATTTAAATAAAATAAACATCACACCTTTCCCGACGACATTTCATCGGCACAGACCTATGCCGGCAAAACGTTGTAGGATAAGGTTTGTCGCGACGAATAAACTAATTTCGTCGGCAGAGGTCCGTTTACCTGCGGACGAAATTTTGTCGGGAAAGGTCCTTTTAAAAAAAATAAATTTAAACTTAGGATATTTGGGATAATTAATTTTTTTAAAATTTTATTATTAGTAATTAAATAGTAGTAATTCAATCTTTCTTGTTTCTTTTTTCTTTTTTATTTTTTCCTTTAATATTCACTAAGTAAAACCTAACTACTAATCAAAGTGACTAAAAAAGAGAGATACATATTAAAGGGTATAGCCGTGCGGCTATACTTTGAAGATATTCTATTTATGCAGGTATAGCCGCGCGGCTATACGCTTTTAATATATACACCAACAATAAAAATATAAATATGGATTTCTCTGTAGGCTTAGCTTTTGAGGTGCCTTTTGTGAACACCCCACATCGAAAATCCCCTCCTCCAGAGGTCTTTATAAACAAAGCACTATGATGGTTTGCTAGAAGCGTCTTGAGTCCTCCAGACCCCTTAAAAACATTGTTTTCTACTGTAAAATTGGATTACATCTTCCAACGTAACAACACAGACAGGTTTTCCTTACATTTTCTTAATGTCATGCAAACTAAACTTCAGTTTTGAACATATGAGACAGTAAGTGATGGGGCGGACTCATTTAAAATGTTTAATATTAGATGGAAAGCAGTGTTACAGTAGCAATATAGTATGGAGAGTGATGTTCAAGTAAATATAACGAGCAACAATATTAAAATGTTAAATATTAGACGGGCTGGTTTTTGTTTTAATTATTAACTTCAGGGTCCAGGGTTCAAGTCACAGAGAGGGCACACTTGGGTATTTTTTTAATATTTTTTATTTTTAAGTGTTTTCACCTATTAATCTTACTTTGATGCTTTTGTCATTAAATTAGCTTGGCTATAGGCTCGGCTTTGGATTTGGCGCTGATTAATAATAATTGTGTTAATCAAAGACTTGGGCCTTGAGGCTCTTGGGCTTTGGAGAACTTTAATTAAGGCACCCAAATGAAAATAAGTAATATATATATTGAAATATAGGAGATATTAAGGCTAATAAGATATTACTTAATTACATATATTAAATTAAAGAGGTTAGCCAAAAAAAAAGAGTAAAGAAACTAATTTTATACTTCAAAAATTAAAACTTTAAATAAAATAAACATAACACCTTTCCCGACGAAATTTCGTCGTAAATAAGTACTACGCCGACAAAAGCTTGTCAGATAAGCTTTCTCGCGACGAATACACCTCTATCGATGAAATTTCGTCGGGAGAGGTCTATTGACCTGCGCCAATGAAATTTTGTCGGGAAAGGTCCTTTTAAAAAAAATAAATATAAACTTAGGATATTTGGGTTAATTAATTCTTTTTAAAATTTTATTGTTTGTAATTAAATAATATATTTGCTTTATCTAACTAGTTAAGTTGGTAATTATATTTTAACTATTATTTATTCAGTGAATAATTAGTATTAAAATTTTTAATTAACTTCATGAATTATGTTACTTAATAACTAGTAATTCAATCTTTCTTGTTTTTTTTTCTTTTTTCCTTTAATACTCACTAAGTAAAACCTAACTACTAATCAAAGTGATTAAAAAAGAGAGATACATATTAATGGGTATAGCCGCGGCTATACTTTGAAGATATTGTATTTATGCGGTATAGCCGCGCGGCTATACGCTTTTAATATATACACCAACAATAAAAATATAAATATGGATTTCTATGTAGGCTTAGCTTTTGAGGTGCCTTTTGTGAACACCCCACATCAAAAATCCACTCCTACAGAGGTCTTTATAAACAAAGCACTATGATGGTTTGCTTGGAAGCAACTTGAGTCCTGCAGACCCTTAAAAAACGCTATTTTCTGCTATAAAATTGGATTACATCTTCCAATGTAACAACACAGACAGGTTTTCCTTACATTTTCTTAATGTCATGCAAACTAAACTTCAGTTTTGAACATAAGAGACAATAAGTGATGGGGGCGGAGTCATTTAAAATGTTTAATATTAGATGGAAAGCGGTGTTTAGAGTAGCAATATAGTATGGAGAACGTTGTTCAAGTAAATATAACAAGCAACAATATTAATATGTTTAATATTAGATGGGCTGGTTTTTGTTTTAATTATTAATTTCAGGGTCCAGGGTTCAAGTCACAGAGAGGGCACACTTGGGTATTTTTTTTAATATTTTTTATTTTTAAGTGTTTTCACCTGTTAATCTTACTTTGATGCTTTTGTCATTAAATTAGCTTGACTATAGGCTGGGCTTTGGATTTGTCGCTGATTAATAATAATTATATTAATCAAAGACTTGGGCTTTGGGCTCTTGGGCTTTGGAGAACTTTAATTAAGGCACCCAAATGAAAATAAGTATTTTTTTGCAGGGGCTTTTTTCTTCCGGCAGCTACAAATGGGCTTGGGCTGCTGTAAAGAGCAAGATGGCTAAAATTTTCCCCTTGTGTCTGAGTTCAAAGATCATACCCCAAAATGTTTCGAAAGTGTTGTAAAGCCTTAGGAAACACCTTGGTTGCCTTCTCCAACGAAAATAATGGTTGCTTACAATAAATGCTTGGCTTGGCATGAGAAGCTTGTGGCATGTGAGCAAAATCGACATGGTTTAGCACTGAAGAGAAAATTATGCGTACTTGAGGGAAAAGGGGAGTGTTAAGGTAAGAAAGGGAAGGTTTGCAAGAAGATTTGGCTGAGAAAGGAGGGAGAGAAAGGGATGTGTGGCTTGATTGTTTCTTCCGGCAGCTTGACAGAGACTCTGTTAAGTGTTAGAACAATCTGCCAGAAGAAGAAAAATGGGGGAGATGGGCAAGCAAAGCACGAAATTACTGAGTTTTGCAGGTGAGAGGAAGTTTGCTCTCCAGATGTGTGTTGTTTTTGGTTGGGTAGAAGAGGCCTCTTGTATAGCCGCTGGAAGCTATCATTTTTCAAGAAACCCTAATGGTTTCTATCCAATTTGGCCAAGCTTTTTCCTTCCTATCCCTTCAATCATCCTATTTTGGTGAAATCCACTCTGCCCAATCCCACAAAATCAGGGATTTTTGGGAGCTCAATGCTCTTCCCGCAGCTGCCTCAGTGGAGAACTTCTATTTTCACCCATCCTTCTTCCTTCTTTTCTCCCCTCTTCTATGGCTAGATCTGATGGGGGGAAAGAAATGGGTATGTACACTAGTTTGAAGGGTGTTTTGCTATAGTATCCCTTGATTTTTTGGATGTTTTTGCTTGAAACTTGTTCCCCCCATGTGCTAGAGCCTCCCAATAGCTCTACATAGTGGACCTCCAGACTTCCCTTCGTGGCTTCTATTTTTTCAGTAAGGGGCTGAGGTTTTGCTACTTCTCATTTCTAATTGTATGGGCCTTCTAAGATAATGGGTTGGTTTGTCAAAATAAATGGGCTAACCTCAACAAGTGTTGGCCTATTTTTGTTGAGGTGTTGGGCTAATTTGGTTAAGCTAATGGGCTATTTCAGTTGGGCTTTTTGGTTGGGATATTTTCTCTTTGTGCTCACCCACATTTTTGGGCCTAAGAAATGGGCATGAGTTCTGAGGCTCCCAAGCAACCCCGGGACTTCCATTTCTTGGCCCATCAATGGGCCTCATGTCAACTTATTACCATCCATACCACAACTCACTCAAGCAAACCCCAGGCATCTTGCGTGGCTTGGGCCCACTTAAGCTTGTAGCGTGGTGTGTTGCTTATTTGCTTGGCGTGACATGTGTGCAAGCGCATATGATGAACTTTCGCGTGCCCAAATCGGGTTTCTTCTTGGTAAGGTATTGCATTGGGCCAAGATCTTATTTGGGCTGAACCATGACTTTTTTGGGCCTCAACATTAGCCCCCTTGATTGTTAGGGCCATGAAGTGGCAACGAGATGGGCCAAATAATCAATTTTAGCCCATAAAAAGTGACAATGGCATGGCATGGCATGAGTTTAGGAGCAACTCAAGGATGACCAGTTAAGGGTCTCTGAAATTATAGCCAGGTCTTTTCAGGGAAGGTTGGAGGGGTCGCAATGGTCCCGCTTAAAACCCAATCCTTCTTAAACACCGAGGGTGTCGCCTTAAAGAAATTTCCTAGACACTGTTGTGAATTAATACTAACTCACTGCCCTTAAAGATCTTGTTGTTGATGGACTTTGGACAAAGAACTCAATGATGGATGAGTCTTACACACACACACACAGAAATTAACCAAGCACAAATGACACAAGTGTTTATAGAGGTTCAACAATTTGCTTACATCCTCTTTGGTGATCACCTTGAGAAATTTCACTAATGAAGATAGGTTACAACTTTGGTTTACAAAAGGAAACCCCCTTAGAACACTACCCTCACAATCTGTTTCTCTCACACCCTTGCTCAACACCTTGATACACTTTGAGAACTCTCTTGCTCCCCCCTTGGTTTTTCTGAAACTCACACTAGAAACTCACACTTGGTTTCCAGCTTCAGCCACTACATATATTGAACTTGTTTACTCCTCTAATGATATCTTGCTTCATCCCCATTACCTACACAGACCAATGGACACAAGATATGACATAATCTTTGTCCTCCACGTTCTTTCTTTAGTCACCACTTAGACTAAATGTCAGATCAAGTAGGTAAATAATATCCCACTCAGCCACCTCCCACTTACACCAGAAAATGGAGAGTGATCCCTTTGAAGCAAGTAACCAATTGGCAATTAGTGCTCTCCCAACTATCCAGCAGGTGGTCAACCCTCTTTCACCTCAGAAGTGACCCACAAAGCCTCTGAAATCTTGTGGAAAGCGATAGCCCTCGAAAACACAGTTGAAAACACGTAAGAAAATGTCACAGGCACGACTGGGACGACCGGTCGCCAGAAGTTTTCCCTCCAGACTTTGAATCTACTCCAGGACGACCGTCGCAAATGTCATGCGACCGGTCACTTGTGCTTCCTGCGACCGGTCGCAAAGAGCTGGCGACCGGTCGCTCGTCGACTTTGCTCCAGACTTCGAATCTGCTTCTAAACGACCGGTCGCAAATGCCTAGCGATCGGTCGCTTCTAGGCAGACTCAAAAATCCTCCTTTCAGCGCCAAAACAACCTTGTATCCTTTAGGTGAGCCATTGTTTCAAACAATCTCCACCATGGTGAGCCTAATACTCCTTATGGACATCATTGCCTTCTAGGACATCTGTAGTGTCTTGAGAATCATCCTACTAACTCCCAAGAACTCCACCTCAATCTTTAGCGTGTAGCAAGATTGAACAAGCTCAAACAATGCTTGAACTATGTTGTTGTGACTGGCTTTGTTAGGTAATCTGAAGCGTTCTCATTCGTATGAACCTTCATTATTGTGATGTCTCCATCATTCACCCAATCCCTTATCCGGTGGTATCTCACATCAATGTGTTTGGACCTCCCATGGAACACTTGATTCTTCACTAAGCAAATAGCACTTTGACTGTCACTTAGAATCACCACCAAGTCTTGAGCTATCCCAAATTATTTTGCCAATCTCTTCAGCCATACCGCTTCTTTTGAAGCTTCCGTTTGAGCCATATACTCCGCTTCAGTAGTAGACAAGGCACTAACCGATTGCAACACTGATCTCCAGCTAATCGGTCCTCCACCACAAGTGAAGACATATCCTGTGGTGGATCTCCTCTTGTCTAAATCTCCTGCATAAATAGAGTCTACATACCCGACACACATGCCTTTCCTTGTTTTCTTTCAAACAATATCCCAAGCCTTTTGGTGCCCTTCAAGTACCTGAGAATCCATTTTGCTGTTGTCCAATGTTGTTTTCCAGGATTCGCCATATACCGTGACACCACACTTACGGCTTAGGCTAAGTCGGGGCGTGTGCAAACCATTGCATACATGAGACACCCTACTAAGCTTGCATATGGAACTTTACTCATTTCCTTCTTCTCCTCATCCGTAGAAGGACATTCTTTCGCACTTAACTTAAAATGCTCCGCCAAAGGAGTAGACACCGGTTTGCAATCCATCATATTGAACCTTTCAAGTACCTTGGAAATGTATTTGCTTTGTGATAGCCATAGCTTGCCTGCATTTCTGTCTCTCATTATCTCCATTCCTAGGATCTTTTGTGCAGCTCCAAGATCCTTCATGTCAAACTCCCTTCCAAGAAATGTCATCAACACAACAATCAGATTCACATCTTCTATACCCAATCTTCATCATGTAAGAATCAAAGCACTTGTTCCACTGTCTTGGAGATTGTTTCAGCCCATACAAAGACTTCTTCAACCTGCAAACTAGATTTTCTTTGCCTACTTCAATGAACCCTTGAGGTTGGCTCATGTAGACGTCTTCCTCCAATTCTCTATGGAGGAAAGCAGTCTTCACATCCATTTGCTCCACCTCCATGTCCTCTTGTGCTACTATGGAGAGCAGGAGTCGTATAGAAGTATGTTTCACCACTGGAGAGAAGATTTCATCATAATCAACTCCCTCCTTTTGCAAAAATCCTTTGGCCACCAACCGAGCTTTGAATAAGGTGGCACCCTTCTCATGCATTTCTTCTTTCTTCCTAAACACCCACTTGCAGCCAATAACCTTGCGGCCTTTGGGTTTAGGAACTAACTCTCAAACTGAGTTTTGGTGTAGAGATTCCATCTCTTGCATCATAGCTTCTATCCAACTTTCCCATTCCTTGTTCTCAACAGCTTCTTGGAACGTGGTTGGTTCTTCTTCACTAGCATTTAGGGCATAGTGAACTGCATCCGTTCCCCATCCAAACCTTTGAGGTGGTTTGATGGTTCTCTTGGGCCTGGAACGAGCTATAGATGATGGCTCTACCTGTTCTTGAGCCACTTCTTCTTCTTGAGTTTGTTGTTGATGTTGCCCAGCTTCTTCCTCTTCAATGTCAGACTCCACCTCCTCCTAAACGTCTTCAGTTGGCTGTTTCTGAGTAGTATTTCTTGACACCTTCTTGAGTGGAACTTGAAAGGTTGTTTCTTCCTCAACAACATCCTCCTTTGCCTCTGAATTCTTGACTTTGTTCATAGGCATGGTCTTCTCATCAAACACAACATTTCTGTTGAGTATCTTCTTGTGGTTCACAGGATCCCACAGCTTGTAGCCCTTCACACCACTCTCAAATCCGATGAAAATGCATTCAAGAGACTTTGGCTTCAACTTGGATCTTTCATCACTAGGAATAAGTGCATATGCACTGCATCCAAACACCTTAAGATTTGAATAATCAATTGACTTATTAGACCATACCTCCTCTGCACACTTGAACTCAAGATTTCTTGAAGGCGAACGGTTAACCAAATAGGCAGCGTGGTTAACCGTCTCTGCCCAAAAAGATTCGGGTAACCCTGCATGAATCCTCATACATCTCTCACGGTCCATGAGAGTTCGGTTTATCCTCTCCGGCTCTCATTTTGTTGGGGTGTCTTCTTCACGCTAAAGTGCCTCTTAATGCCTTCACTTTTGCAAAACTCAAGGAACTTGCTGTCCTTATATTCACCACCATTGTCACTCTTTAGGATCTTGATCTTTCTTCCGGTTAGGTTCTCCACTTCTGCCTTCCACTCTTTGAATTTGGTGAAGACCTCAGATTTCTCCTTCATGAAGTAGACCCAAACCTTCCTGGAAAAATCATCCAAGAAAGTCATGAAATAGCGAGCTCCACCCTTCGATTTAACCGGTGATGGCCCCCATACATCCGTGTGAATATAATCTAGCACACCTGTGCTTTCTTCCTCTTTGTTTCGCTGCTTGAAAGCTATTTTTGATTGCTTTCCCATGGTACAAAATCTGCAGAACTCCAGCTTGCAACTTTGAACACCTTTCAACAACTTTCTGTTGTGTAGTTCCAGCATGCCCCTCTCACTCATGTGCCCTAGCCTCAAATGCCAAAGCTGAGTTTCATCTTCCGAGTCCTTGCTTGTAGATACAGCTGCTCCACCTGTGATTGTTGTACCACACAACCTATATAGACAGTTAGGTTGAATCTCTCCCTTCATTATCACAAGTGAACCTTTTGAGATTATGAGTTTCCCTCCATTTGCTTTGAATGAATAACCATTCTTATCAAGAGTTCCAAGGGAAATGAGATTCTTACACAACTTTGGAATGTGCCTCACCATTCCAAGAATCCTAACAGTCCCATCATGCATCTTCACCTTGATTGTCCCGGTGCCTTTGACTCTACACATTGAGCAATCCCCCATCATCACTTCACTGCTATCTTCTTTCTCATACGTGTCAAACCACTCCTTGTTTGAGCACATATGATACGAGCATCCGGAATCCAAAATCCAATTGGAAGAAGAACACCTTGAAGAATTAGCCAATGCATTTGTTTTAACATTGCTATTAACACACAAAAGCTCACCATCACCTTCTGTGACATCCTCAGCTGTGTTTGCTGCATTCTTCCCTTTGTTCTTCTTCTCCTTCCATATGGGGCAATTCTTTTTCCAATGATCCTTTGACCCACACTCGAAACAACCTTCTTTCGCCTTGGATTTGGACCTTCCTCTGTTGCCTTTCTTGCCTTCACGCTTCTTTGAACGGCCTCTCTCTCCGGTCTTTGCAACTAGACCTTCGCCTTGAGAGTTTTCTCCCGAACGTTGAGTCATCCTATGGTGTGACATGATGTCTTGTAGCACAGGCTCAAAATCAAGAGTAACATTCCCGAACATAAGAGTGGTTCGGAAGTGTTTATAGGACGGAGGCAAGGATGTCAACAACATAGGAGCCTTATCCTCCGGACTATAATTCACATCCATTCTCTGCAAGTCAGCAACACATCTATTGAAACTACTTAGATGTTCCATTAGATTTCCTCCCTCCTCCATCTTAAGATTCAGGAGCTCTTCCTTGAGGAAGAGTTTGTTGGACAACGACTTCCCTGCAAACATCTCTTCGAGCTTCTCCCATGTTTGCTTCACTGTATCCTTTATCACGTTGATGAGCACCTCGTCGGAGAGATAGTTTTCAATGGCACCTGTGGCTAACTCGTCAAGTACTCCCCACTCATCATTCCGTCATGCCCGTTGGCTTCTTTTCTTTGCCAACCAACACAACATGGAGTTGTTGTTGTGTAAGAGCTGACTTCATCCTTCATTGCCAAAGAGTGAAGTTCTCATTCCCTGTGAAAGGCTTTAACTCCACCTTCATGCTTGCTACCTGTGGTTGCTTCACATGCTGTGAACTGCTACCACTCTCAGCTTCTAAGTCACTTGCCATCTTCAACACACTTAGCACTAGCTCTAGCTGCCAACACAGCTCTGATACCACTTGTTGTGAATTAATACTAACTCACTGCCCTTAAAGATCTTGTTGTTGATGGACTTTGGACAAAGAACTCAATGATGGATGAGTCTTACACACACACAGAGAAATTAACCAAGCACAAATGACACAAGTGTTTGTAGAGGTTCAGCAATTTGCCTACATCCTCTCTGGTGATCACCTTGAGAAATTTCACTAATAAAGATAGGTTACAACTTTGGTTTACAAAAGGAAACCCCCTTAGAACACTACCCTCACAATCTGTTTCTCTCACACCCTTGCTCAACATCTTGATACACTTTGAGAACTCTCTTGCTCTCCCCTTGGTTTTTCTGAAACTCACACTAGAAACTCACACTTGGTTTCCAACTTCAGCCACTACATATATTCAACTTGTTTACTCCTCTAATGATATCTTGCTTCATCCCCATTACCTACACAGACCAATGGACACAAGATATGACATAATCTTTGTCCTCCACGTTCTTTATTTAGTCACCACTTAGACTAAATGTCAGATCAAGTAGGTAAATAATATCTCACTCAGCCACCTCCCACTTACACCAGAAAATGGAGAGTGATCCCTTTGAAGCAAGTAACCAATTGGAAATTAGTTCTCTCCCAACTATCCAGCAGGTGGTCAACCCTCTTTCACCTCAGAAGTGACCCACAAAGCCTCTGAAATCTTGTGGAAAGCGATAGCCCTCGAAAACACGGTTGAAAACGCGTAAGAAAACGTCACAACACGACTGGGACGACCAGTCGCCAGTTCCTGGCGACCGGTCTCCAGAAGTCTTCCCTCCAGACTTTGAATCTAGTCCAGGACGACCGGTCGCAAATGTCATGCGACCGGTCGCTGTGCTTCCTGCGATCGGTCGCTCGTCGACTTTGCTCCAGACTTCAATCTCTTCTAAACGACCGGTCGCAAATGCCTAGCGACCGGTCGCAAATGCCTAGCGACCGGTCGCAAATGCCTAGCGACCGGTCGCTTCAGGCAGACTCAAAAATCCTCCTTTCAGTGCCAAAACAACCTTGTATCCTTTAGGTGAGCCATTTTTTCCAACAGACACTGTATTTTTGGAGGTCACTTACTAGAGTTACCAAGAGTTTGGCTTAGCTTGCATGACTTATTTGCTTGAGTGACTAGAGAGGCTTGATTTTGCATGATTGTGTGCTTGGATGCTTGGCATTGGCGTGTACGCTTGATTTTAGCTTGTATGCTTGGATGCTTGGTTTTGGCTAAGGTAGCATGGTTTAATATGGGTTTTGAGACATTTAACATGGTGGATGTCATTTGACAATAGCCAGACGTGCTAGTGGATGGTGGGGATCCAATCTTGGAGTTGCGGATGCAATGAGCTTGGATTCACCATTGTGTTTGAGTTTACGGCACCAGCCTCCAAACACTTTGAATTTTAGCGGACAAAACTTCAGTGAAGGTGATAGCGTGCGACATGATGGCTAGATATTGGAAGAATGCTTGAAATAAGGCAGGTGCTGGAAGAATGTTTGAAATAAGGCATGTGTTGGAAGGATGTTTGAAATAGGGCATGTGCTTAAAGGTTGTTTGAAATATAGCAGTGTTGGAAACTATTTTGTTCGGCATGGAATAGGTGCTGAAAATTCTTTACTTAATGTGGAATATGTGCTGGAAGAACGTGACTTGGCTTGGCCTTCACGTGGGCAAAATTGTGTTGCCCCTTCCTCTGTTCCTTTCATTTGGCATGGCATCTTTATTTTCTGATTTTATTTCACTCTTCTTTCTTCTTCTTCTTCAAGACCCAAATCCGTGGGTATTGTTCATCGAATACAGAAGTCAGAGGTTTGAAGCTCGAATCAGAAAACTTCCTTGATAAAAGTTGTTCATTTGCTCGAGTACTATAGCCTGTAAAATTTGTAGAACTTTTTGAATTTTTATGAAGTAATACCTCTGAATTACAGCAGAAGGGCCCGTGATCCACATAGAAGCATTTAATGAGCCAAGAAAGAAGGGACGTGATTGAAGTCAGGGTATGGCGAGTAAAATCAGGGATTAGGTGCGAAAATCTCATGACTTGTAAGATTAAGTCACCAACCCTCAGACCAGGGCATTAAATGCTCCTCCAAGGCCCGAGATGCAGAGCCCACCACCAGGGCAACTGCCGGGGTTTATGGGGTCCTGTTTGTGCCTAATAAATCACGGCCGTAAACTGGCCGAAGGGGCCCTTTATCCCGGCCCTTGCACCTTCTCGAGGGACTGAAAACGCAACGTTTTCCCAGGATGCTTGGCCTTCCAGAAAAATAAGGGAAAAACTGCCAAGGCACGATAATCTCGGCCTCGTTTGAAGGCCGAGGCCGAGATCGAGTAAAGTCACGGCCGAAGGGATTAAAAGTCAGATCATCACGTGACAGGAGGGTCCCATGCTCCATTTAATGAAGCAAGGCCTCTCCGTTTATTGCAGCAAACCCACTGACCAAGAATAAGCATTTAATGCACGAGAGAAGGTGGGAAGTGATTGGAGTCATGATTTGGTGACAGGGATCAGAGTGATTAGACGCCAACATTCTCACAAAGCTCTTTGTAGCTTGAGAGATTAGGTGACCAGCCACCAGGGCAATAAATGCGTCTCCACGGCCAGAAGCGCAGAATTCATGATCAGAGCAGCGGCCAAGATTCACCGGGATTCATGGGGTCACACCACCATACTTCGCGATTCCAAATGTCGATTGGACCACCCACTTGCGCTAATCAGGCTCCACCATGCAGATTTTCAGCCTCGATTACCCCTCCAGGAACTCTTCCTATAAATACAAGACTCAGGACTACTTTCAAAGGGTTCAAACACCAAACAAAAGCCTCCCACGGAGCAACTTATATTTTCCTGTAATGCACTTTCAATATATCATACGACCCTTGAATTTTCAAGGCGCCGGGCACCATCCTTGTTATTCGCTCACTCACCCCATATATCATACGACCGCCGCTCACTGAGCCGCGCGCGCTGGAGCACCGCCCTAAACCCACCAACACCACCACTCAACGGCCTTGTAGTTCAGGCCGTGAACCTAAAAGCCGAGACTAAATCCTCTCTCGGCTACAATCGTTTGATTAGAAGACGAGTCCAAACAGGCGCCTCACTTAAACACTTTCAACCACCTCCAAACATCTCGACGCACGGTGAGACCGTGCTGGCACGCCCCGCGCACAACCGTACCGCACCCAAAAGCAGGAAACCGCGTGTCAACGCACATCCCCTCATGAGATTTGCGTGGCAGACACTTTTGGCACGCCCGGTGGGACACTTGTCAAAACTTATGGTGGAAACTAGGGCACATGCAAAGCTCAAAAACAAAGCAGTTCGAAATGACTTCTGAGACCCCTGAGTCCACTTCACCAGTTACGATCACTGAGACCGAACATACGGTCGGGATCTCGGCCAGCGCTCCGGAAATGACGGATCATACGGCCGAGTCCATATAGGAACAGGCATTAGTGGAAGAGCTGATGTCTAAGCAGGCCTATAGGATAGAAACATCCTTCATGGCCGCAATGGATAGATTCTCCTCAGAGCTTCAAACGCTTTTTCAGGAGAGGATGCCAGTTGTTGGAAAAAATGGCTCAACTAAGGATACAAGGTTGTTTTGGCACTGAAAGGAGGATTTTGAGTCTGCCTAAAGCGACCGGTCGTTGGGCATTTGCGACCGGTCGTTAGAAGAAAATTCGAAGTCTGGAGGAATATCGACGAGCGACCGGTCGCGGTTCTTTGCGACCTGCGCAGGAAGCATAAGCGACCGGTCGCATGACATTTGCGACCGGTTGTCCAGAGAGTTCAAAGTTGGAGAGAAAAACCTCTGGCGACCGGTCGTCCTAGTCGTGCCTGTGATGTTTTGCTTACGTATTTTCAACTGTCTTTCCAAGGGCTATCGCTTTCCACAAGTTTGCAGGTGCTTAATGGGTCACTTTTGAGGTAAAATAGGGTTAACTACCTGCTGGATAGTTGGGAGAGCACTCATGGCTAATTGGTTATCTTATTTTGAATAATCTCCTCTCCATTTTCTGGTTTAATGGAGGTGGCTGAGTGGGATTGTATTACCTAGTTGATCTGACCCTTAGTCTAAGTGGTGACTAAAAGGAAAGAACGTGGAGGACAATCAGATATCGTATCTCTTGTCCATTGGCTTGTGTAGGTAATGGGATGAAGTAAGATAACACAAGGGAGAAAGCATGTTGAATATAGGTAGTGGCAGAAGCTGAAGTTGATAGAGAGTTTCTGGTGAGAGTTTCAGAAAAACCAAGGGGAGAGCAAGAGAGTTCTCAAAGTGTATCAAGGTGTTGAGCAAGGGTGTGAGAGAAACAGATTGTGAGGGTAGTGTTCTAAGGGGGTTTCCTTTTGTAAACCAAAGTTGTAACCTATCTTCATTAGTGAAATTTCTCAAGGTGATCACCAAAGAGGATGTAGGCAAATTGCTGAACCTCTATAAACACTTGTGTCATTTGTGCTTGGTTAATTTCTGTGTGTGTGTGTAAGACTCATCCATCATTGAGTTCTTTGTCTAAAGTCCATCAACAACAACATCTTTAAGGGCAGTGAGTTAGTATCAATTCACAACACCAGGAACCTCGCCGCGCGACACCTCCCAGAGCCGAATCGAGGGCCTGGAGCGCGAGAGAATCGAGCCCTACGGCGAAAGCAGGAGCCTCGGTGTTTCAGCCCACACCCAAGCATCAGGCTATGGCCAGGCATTCGTTGTCGCCAACAAACAGCTGGGGGCAGTCCCAGCCCACTTGGGCAAGCCCCGGGCCAACCCACTCGGTGGAAACAGTGCGCGGACCACTCCATGCTTTGGCCGTATCACTAGGGCACAGCAGCCTTGCGCATCCTCCGATTCATCCACTCGGCCCAGTCCATCCTGCGGCCATTCACACCCATCCTAACCCTAGCAACGCGACAGCCGTATCATCAGGGAGGTACGGTCAGAAGCAGACCCGACTGCCTCACCACCATTGCAGGCGTCGATGTTTCCACTGGGTTCTCACCTTCATTACGGTTCGGCCAATCCATCAGCGACGCATGCGCACCTCGGCCAGACCTACGCGCCCATCTGGCGTCAATGCTCGGCCAGTCCGGCCGAACCCTTTGTTCAAACAGCCCAGGCTATACCGCACAACGAGGTACAACAGGTCACGTGGCCGTATGCGGCCCAACAGGAGGCACCACCTCAGGGGTCCGACTCGAAGACGTCCGGCGGATGATCGAAGACGGCCTAGCCCAGAGGCGGTCGGACATGCCAAGATATACTAGGCCATACCCGCCAGAAATCGACAGAATTCCCCTTCCCCGAACTATCGATTGCCAGAATTCATGCTATTTTCCGGGGATGGGCAGACCTCCTCCATTGAGCACATTGGCCGTTTCACGGCCCAGTGTGGAGAGGCCGATTTGGACGCCCAGAAGCTCCGTTTATTTGTTCATTCTCTGACCGGCGCGGCGTTTTCATGGTTCATAAACCTCGCGCCGAACTCAGTAAGGGGTTGGTCTGATAGGAAAGAATATTCCACGAACATTTCTATCAGACCAACCGAGAGATAACGGTCGCCGAACTGGCAATGATGAGCCAGGCGTCGGACGAATCACCTCGCGATTACCTACAACGATTCAAAACATGTAAGAATTGGTGCCGCACGAACCTACCAGAGAGGGAGTTCGTCAAGATGGCCGAGGAAGGCTTGGAGTTCGAATACCGGAAGAAATTCCAGGGAATCGAATTCCGGGACATGCATGACTTGACCAACAAGGTAGACAGCTACGCATCCTTGTTAAAGGAAGAGATGCAGAAGAAGACGGCCTCAAAAGGAACCTACTACAAGAATCCCATCGTCAGCTGACGCCGAAGAAAACGGACCCGCGGAGGCCGAGGGCAAGGAGGTAGAGATGAGCTCGGCCGAAGTCAGCATAGACAAACCCTTCGTCTACGAAAATCCCGATGCCAAGTTAACAAGGGCCGAGGCTATCTTCGACATGCTATTGGCCGAGAAGATGGTCAAGTTATCCTTCGGCCATAAAATTCCGAAGCCCGACGAGCTCAAAGGGAAGACAGTTCTTGGTCTCACAACACCAACAATTGTGTCGTCCTGCGAGACGTCATCCAGAAGTTAATAGATGAGAAGAAACTTCAGTTTCCGAGAAGGCGGCTATGCAGGTGGATTCCAAACCGTTTCCTCCACCTATCATCAACATGGTCAACGCTCAACTCCGTGCCGAATACAAGGAGACTCACGGGCCGGTAAAGGGAAAAGAGCCCTTGGCTGAGTTAGAGCCACTGCTTTGCAAGCATTGCAAGCATGAGATCGGCCAGCCTAGGCCGCAGGAGAACAAGAGGAAGGCAACCGAGCCACCCCAATCAACGGTGAAAACGTTTCAGCGGCTCAGGACGACCGTCGGTTTCCCAGGAGGGCGGTTTTCAGCCGATTGGGGCCACAGACCCCCAGGACTTCGGTAGCGGACCGAACCGCTGACAAAGACCCAGCTGAGAGAATGCAGAGAGAGGTCCAGGAGGCCAGGGTGCAAGCAACCGAGGCCGAAGGCTCCAAGCGCCAAAGGAAAATGACGACTACAGACGGATCGCCATCCGCTCCAATTGTCCCTTGGCCGGAAAAAACGGCCAATACCAAACCTCCGAGGACGTGGTGCCCTGAGGCAGGGCGAAGGCCCCCTGAGATCAGCGGCCATTTCGATTCAGCCGAAGGAAATCATCGACATCTACCGAGGAAAGGACCCTCCTTTTTTGGCCAACGGTCTGTCCTTTCTCAAGGAATTTCATAAGGACCATTCGGCCACGGACTTATACGGCATGACCCCTGAGAGCCGTGAGATCGTGGAGTTGGCCCTTAAAACGCAAAGGCAGAAGTGCTCCTCATCACTAGCGGGTCTGATTCGGCCATTAAGGCCGTGTACCAGGCCAACCGGGAATCCAGAGCAAGAGGTTTGCCAGGTCACCAACCCGATCTCGGCGGATTAGAGGCTAAAGTCCCTTTCGGCGAAGGTGATTTAGAATACCTTCGCCAGGATTTTTCTGTAATTCCGGCGGATCCTGTCTTTGGCCTGACAACCGAGGAGAAGGCCCTGGTAAGCCGCCTGGACGATTACTTGATGACCAGAGACACATTGGTGAAGGCTAGACGGACCCTCGAGGAGGATTTCGAAGCCTCGACCCCCCTAAGGTCAAAACAGCCGCGGTCGATGTCCCGGGACCGCAGGACCAAAAATCGAGGGCGTCGCAGATCCTTCTCCTCCGACACGAGGCCGAGGACGATCCCACCTTAGGAATTTCCGATGAAGAATATGAGGGGATCCTCGGGATGGTCGAAGGAGAGGTCCTTGCCGAGGACGGCGTGGGGCCGATGAAGAAGCTGGCAGAGGAGACCCGCGGGAGCCAGGATAATTTGGCATCAACATGGTCTTGGTATTACCATCCGAGTTTTCAGCCCCGGGAGGGGGGACGGACGGCCTGGATGATGACATGGCCGAGGAGCAGCTTGGAAGAAGGCCAAAGACAAAGGAGGAATGGTTGGCCGTGGCATTTAACGAGGTCATACCCAGAGACGAGCCGAATAAATATCGACACCTCAAACCGTTGTACATCTCGGCTCATGTGGAGGGGGTACCCATGTCCAAAGTTTTCGTCGACTGTGGGGCAACGGTCAACATCCTTCCTTATTCCTTAATGAGGAAGCTGGACAAGTCAAAAGAGGACCTCATCCCCAGCGACATCATCATGAGCAGTTCGTCGGCGATAAGTCTAAAACTATTGGCGTGTTGCCATTAAAAATCACCATGGCCGACCAGACAAGAGTCGCGTCTTTCTACGTAGTCGAATCCAGCGTTGACTACAACATATTGCTCGGCCGTGACTGGATCCACCAGTCCGGGTGTATACGTCCTCCCTCTTCTAACTATTATTCTTTTGGGACGGCCAGAAGGTGTCTATACACCCGGCCGACGAAAAACCTTTTGAGGCCAACGCCGTACAAGCTCGGATTTACGACGACGACGTTGGATGGGTTGTCCTTACCGGCCACGATGCAGGCGGCCGACCAACAAGAACAACGGCCCAGAAGGTAATGGAATTGGGTGCCGAGAATATCCGAGAGGATTCGGCGCGCGAAGTATTGATCAACCTTACCAGCCTTTAGATGACAGACAAAGCCACTAAAGAAGAAGGGGCGGCGGCCGTGAATGATCTGTTAGAGAGACTGCTGGAACATTGGCCAATCAACTTAATCGAATTCCTCCACGAATCAGACGAGACGAGCATTTTGACTTTGGACGACTTGGAAACGGCGCCCGCCGAAATGGAGGATGACTACCCTGAGGTTCAAGACCCTTTGTTAGAAATAAATGTTGGGTCAGAGGCCGAACCACGGCCTCTTTTTGTAAGCCATCTTTTGGATCCTAAGTTAGCGGCCGAGATTATCGGGTTGCTCCATGAATATAAGGATTGTTTTGCTTGGGATTATCATGAGATGCCTGGGCTGCCGAGAAGTTTGGTCGAGCACGAATTGAGAATCAAGGAGGGATTCAAACCTTTCCAGCAGCTGCCCAGGCGTTTCTCGACCGAGGTCAGAGGTCAAGGTCAAGGAGGAAATCGAACGGCTACTTAAAGCCGGCTTTATCCGAACGGCCCGGTACGTGGAGTGGCTGGCCAACATTGTACTAGTTTTGAAAAGGACTGGAGCTTTGAGGGTCTGCACCGATTACCAAAATCTGAACCTCGCGACCCCCAAAGACGAATACCCCATGCCTATGTCGGATCTCCTGGTGGACGGAGCTGCAAAAAACGAACTCTTGTCTTTCATGGACGGCCATGAAGGTTACAACCAAATTTTCGTGGCCGAGGAGGATGTCCACAAAACGGCGTTTAGGTGTCCAGGAGCAATCGGAACTTATGAATGGGTAGTCATGTCGTTCGGCCTAAAGAATGCCGGCGTGACATACCAGCGAGCTATGAACCTGATTTTTCACGACCTTATAGGCCGTACCGTCGAGGTTTACATCGATGACGTGGTTGTAAAATCCCCGTCCAAAGCCGACCACGTCGAACATCTACGACAAGCTTTTGACCGAATGCGAGCACATGGCCTGAATATGAACCCAAAGAAATGTGCTTTCGGCGTCACCGTCGGGAATTTCCTCGGTTTCTTGCTTCACCAACGAGGAATCGAGGTAGACAAAAATAAGGCCACGGCCATTTTGGCGGCACCTCCGCCGAGGACCAAGAAGGAGCTCCAGTCCTTCCTCGGCAAAGTCAACTTTTTAAGACGTTTCATATCCAATATGGCAGGGAAAATCCGACCGATGTCTCCCTTGCTCGGGCTGAAAGACACGAAACGTTTCGTATGGGGGCAGAACATCAAACGCACTCGACGACATCAAGAAATGTTTATCCCAGCCACCGGTCCTTATGCCGCCAAAAGGGGGAAACCCTTGAGACTTTATATTTCGGCCTCAGAGGGCTTTATCGGCTGTTTGCTGGCACAGACAACGAGTCTGGACGAGAACAAGCGGTACATCATCTGAGCCGCACCCTCAACACGGCCGAACGAAATTATTCACCGATCGAGAAATTATGCCTAGCGCTTTATTTCGCGGCCACCAAGCTGCGGCATTACATGCTTCCTTCGGTCTTTCAAATCATCTCCAAGACCGATCTCATCAAATATATGCTTACTCGGCCGATCATAAGCGGCCGGATTGGGAAGTGGACGATGGCGTTGTCCGAATTTACCTTTCAATATGTGGCACAGAAGTCGGTCAAAGGTCAGGCTTTGGCCGATTTCTTGGCTCATCACCCGGCCCAGGGGCAAGAAGAAGAGTTGGAGGTCGAGATCGGCATGGCCCAAATGGAGAAGAATTACCTGGACTATGTACTTCGACGGCTCCAGCCAGGAGACCAGGTCAGGGGCGGGGTCGTGATCGAATCCCTCAAGGGCAAAAGTGGCAGTTCGCATTTCAACTCAACTTTAAATGCACCAATAATCAGGCCGAATACGAAGCGCTCATCATCGGTCTCGAGATTTTAAGGGAAATGAAGGCAACCCGTGTTTTGGTCTACGGTGATTCTCAGCTAGTGATCAACCAACTAACCGGGGAATACCAATGCACGAGCGAGAATTTAACCATGTATTATGTGGCGGTATTGAGGGCCTGAGGGTTCTCTAGAACTTCCTTTGTTCATATACCGCGCGCTGAAAAAGAGGAGGCCAATGAGATGGCCCAGGTAGCATCAGGCGTGAACATTCCAAATACCGATCACGACCGCGTAATAAGGATCGAGAGGCGAACCTTACCAGCTTTGGCCGAACGAGGGATGACGACGCAAGTGTCATCAGCCGATATTACCGACGAGGTCAACACGGCCGAGGCCGATTGGCGCTACCTCATTGTAAAATATTTGCGTAATCCTTCCGGCATCCATGAGAGGACTACACGTTTTCGGGCTCGTTGTTATTTAATTTATCAGAATGAGCTGTACCGAAAAGGATCAGATGGCTTATTACTCCTATGTCCCAGTGCCGAGGACATCAAGGTTATTATGGCCGAATCCCATGAGGGAATTTGCGGCGCTCATCAGTCCCGGTGTCAAGATGAGATGGTTGGTTCGGAGGCACGGCTATTACTGGCCGACCGCGGGCACATCCCCCTACGCGTTAACCTACGATCATGACACCATCGTCCCAATGGAGTTGAAGGTTCGGTCTCTTCGTGTGACCGAGCAACCTGAGGAAAAAGGAAAGGATTATGCACGAGCCATGGCTCAGGAGTTAGAGGATTTGGAGCAATCCAGACTTGATGCTTGTGACCTGATGCAAGCACAAAAGCATATTGCGGCGCGGGCTTATAATAAGAAGGTTAAGTAAAAAGCTTTCACCGAAGGCGACCTAGTGTGGCGAGCCGTGCTTCCCATCGGGACAAAGGACCCTCGTTTCGGCAAGTTCTCGCCCAATTGGGAAGGGCCGTTCATTATCGAACAAATTCTTGGCCGAGGTGCGTTTCAGTTAAAAGATAGGGATGGGGAATGGCACAACTTGCCGATCAACGGCCAGTATTTGAAGAAATACGTTCCTTCAGGATGGGAAACGGGCCGTGAAAGAGTTGTAAGATTTACAAATGTCAAAAGTGGGGTATGCGGCACGATAAAGAGGAAATCATACTTCATTTTATTCATTTAGTTTGAAACAAAACACGCTTACAAGGAAACGGCCAGGTCATGGCCGAGTACAAACATACAAGAAAGATCATATCCTAAATCTACGCGCTTCAGCACCATGGTCTTCTTGTTGGGCAATCGAGACGTTCCTCCCTGAAGCCGTATCACCGCCACTCTGGCCGACGTCAGCCTCGGCCAGGAACTTCGGCCAGCCTGGAAAACAAGGGCCGTCCAGCCATAGAAAGCAAGAGGGTGCACGCCGCATGAAGGAGGCTAAGAGGAAGGGCAGTCACTTCAACCACGGCAAGGGCCGACACTCTGGCCACAGAAAGTAACCGCCAATCCGGGCATGGTAGCAGTCGCCATTCCGGCAGGAGCGGCGGCCGTCACTCAGTCCGTGGCAGCAATTGTCACTCTGGACATGGTAAGCGGTCGTCATTCTGGTCAGGGTGGGGCCCGACATTCGGCCCAGGATGAAGGCAGTCTTCCCGGTCGTGGATACGGCCGGAGCTCTGATTCGAATAAACACGGCCATGCTGGGGGCATCGTGCCAGGCCTCCCCATCTTCATCAAACTGCAAAGTCATCTGGACCAGGCCAAACTGCCAAGTCGTGAGACTTAACAGATGTGGCTCCCTAGTTTTGAGAGAACTGGAGTAGGAACCATGAGGGTGGTTTGAGATAAAGGAAGATGAAGCACGAGGTTTAAAGGAAGGCTCCAGAGTGTTCAGAACGAGAGGAAGGATTTTTGAGTGTTGGAAAGGTTTCAAACTTATGGAGGCTGAGGAAACTGGGGAGAGGCCAGTGTGAACTTTCGAAGGAGCATGAACTCGGAAATTTTGGGTTGAAGAAAATACGAAGGAGTTGGGTTTTTATGCTCATGCTGGAAGTCAAGACGAGACGGTATGATTCTCGTGGAATGAAACGGCCTCGCAGCACATTCAGACACGCGAAATTATGACTGAAACCTGCGGCCGGAGTTTCGATTAGCAAAGCAGAATAATGGCTCGTGCGAATTAAGAGCACGATGACGTGTCGAAAGTCCAGAGACCGTCGTTTCACTTGACGAGACGAGGTGACGCCTCGCGCATTAATGCGCCGACTGACGTGCGCATTTAATGCCCCAGTTGTCAATCACTTCAGGAGGAATGCTAAGGGTCCATCCCTTGGAATCCAGGGATGTGGGGGCAATGTTTGTGCCTCATAAATCACGGCCGTAAACTGGCCGAAGGGGCCCTTTATCTCGGCCCTTGCACCTTCTCGAGGGACTGAAAATGCAGCGTTTTGCCAGGATGCTTGGCCTTCCAGAGAAATAAGGGAAAACCTGCCAAGGCACGATAATCTCGGCCTCGTTTGAAGGCCGAGGCCGAGATCGAGTAAAGTCACGGCCGAAGGGATTAAAAGTCAGATCATCACGTGACGGCGGGGTCCCATGCTCCATTTAATGAAGCAAGGCCTCTGTTTATTGCAACAAACCCACTGACCAAGAATGAGCATTTAATGCACGAGAGAAGGTGGGAAGTGATTGGAGTCAGGATTTGGTGACAGGGATTAGAGTGATTGGACGCCAACATTCTCACAAAGCTCTTTGCAGCTTGAGAGATTAGGTGACCAACAACCAGGGCAATAAATGCGTCTCCACGGCCAAGAAGCGCAGAATTCATGATAAGAGCAGCGGCCAAGATTCACCGGGATTCATGGGGTCACACCACCATACTTCACGATTCCAAATGTCGATTGGACCACCCACTTGCGCTAATCAGGCTCCACCATGCAGATTTTCAGCCTCGATTACCCCTCCAGAAAATCTTCCTATAAATACAAGACTCAGGACTACTTTCAAAGGGTTCAAACACCAAACAAAAGCCTCCCACGGAGCAACTTATATTTTCCTGTAATGCACTTTCAATATGTTTACTTGCTTTCCTAGGAGTAGTGTTAGTCTTTAAGGAAAATCCATTCATCAATATATCATACGACCCTTGATTTTTCAAGGCGCCGGAGCACCATCCTTGTTATTCGTTCACTCACCTCATATATCATACGACCGCCGTTCACTGAGCCACGCGCCGAGCACCGCCCTAAACCCACCAACACCACCACTCAACGGCCTTGTAGTTCAGACCGTGAACCTGAAAAGCAGACTAAATCCTCTCTCGGCTACAATCGTTTGATTAGAAGACGAGTCCAAACAGGCGCATCACTTAAACACTTTCAACCACCTCCAAACATCTCGACGCACGGTAGACCATGCTGGCACGCCCGCGCAAAACCGCACTGCACCCAAAAGCAGGAAACCGCGTGTCAACGCACATCCCCTCGTGAGATTTGCCCGGCGAGAGGGTCACACCACCATGCTTCACATTCCCAAATGTCGATTCGACTACCCACTAGCTCTGATCAGAACCTCTCCATGTAGATTTTCAGCCTCATTGTCTTCTCAAGACCTTCCCTATAAATACCAGGCTCCAATAACATTTGAAGGGTTCAACACCAAACACAAGCCTCCCACGAAGCATATTATATTTTCTGTCATTTCCTTCCTGTCATTTATTTTCTTGTAACACATTTTCAATATTCTTACTTGCTTTCTAGGAGTAGTGGCAGTTTGTAGGAAAATCCATTCATCAATATATCAGCATCACCTAAAGACCACCATCAACATCACCATTAACGGCCTTGTAGCTCAGGCCGTGAACCTGACGGCCGAGATCAGTTCCTCTCTCGGCCCCAATCCCTCTGATTAGAAGTCAGACTCAAAACAGGTGCACCCCCCCATCTATTCACCCAATCAACTCACTCTCAAACGCACGGCAAACCGTGCTGGCACACCCGCTCACCACCAAAAGAAGGACGACTTGTGTTGATGCAGATTCCCTCGGTTTGGAACACCGGGCCGCGATATTTGTGAGGCCAACACTTTTGGCACGCCCGGTGGGATCCTTGTAATCCTGTCAGAAGCCTTATGGTGGAAACTATGTCACAAGCAAAGCTCAAGAACAAGAGAACCGAGATGACTTCTGAGACTCCTGAAACTACCCCCCCCCCCGCGATAATAACCGTTCAAGCCGAACAAACTAGAGATGGCCGAATCCACGCAAGAGCGATCTCAGATGGAGGATCCAATGGCTAGGCAAGCCTACATGATAGAGATATCCTTCATGGCCGCCATGGATAAAATCTCGTCGGATCTATGGACGTTCTTTCCAGAGAGAATGCCGATTACTTCACCTGCGACACCCCCCAGGGCCGGACAAATAGGCCCAGGCCGCGAGAGAATCGAGCCTTATGGGGAAGGAAGGCAGCAGCCTCGGCACGACAAACCAAACGCATGCGTTAAGCTATGGTCATCATTTCCAACCACCGACGAGTAGCTGGGGACAGCCCCAGCAAACATGGGCGAGTCCCGGCCCAATCTACTCTATGGAGGCGCTGCGGGACCAATTTCAGACAACCGCGCTGTTAGGACGGAATAGCCCAGGATATCTCCACTCTCCATTAGCCCGGCCCGGTTCATGGTCTGGCTGTTCACCAGGGCGAAAGGGATACCGGGCTACCAACCTAACTTAGAAGGATTGGAGGCCAAGGCTCCTTTCAGCAAAGATGATCTGGAATACCTCCGCCAATACTTTAACGTAATCCTGACCGACTCTATCTTCGGTCTCTACGGCAGAGGAAATGGTCCAGTCAGCCGATTGAACGAGTACCTAATGGCTAGAGATGCGTCGGGCCTCTCTACGGCCAAAACTTCCACGAGTAACATCCCTGAGACGCGTGTCCTGTGACTGACGGCCTCATCAGTCCCTTCTTCGGGATCGAGGTCGAGGACGAACCCACGTTAGGGATCTCCGATGAGGAATACGAGGGGATTCTCCTGGATGGTCGAGGAAAGAACCCCCACCAAGGACGATTGCACGGCCAAAGAGGAAGCTGATAAAGGAAACCTTCGCGGGCCGAATGAGGTAAACATAAACATGGTGTTAGTTTTACTTGTTGAATTCACGGCCCCAGGGGACAGAGCAGCGGCCTAGACAACAACATGTTCATAGAGCAGTCTGGTCAGAAGCCGAAGACGAAGGAGGAGTTACTGGCCGTAGCCTTTAACGAGGTAATACCCAAAGACGAGCCAAACAAATACCGACACCTAAAGCCGTTGTACATCTCGGCTCATGTGGAGGGGATAACCGTATCCAAAGTCTTCGTTGACTGTGTGGGGCGACGGTCAATATTCTTCCCTATCCTCTGATGAGGAAGCTAAACAAATCAAAGGAAGACCTCATCCCCAGTGACGTGGTCATGAGCAGTTTTCGTCGAGTGATAAATCTAAGACCATTGGGGTATTACCGTTGAAAATTACTGTGGCCAATCAGACAAGATCGCGGCCTTCTATGTGGTCGAGTCCAGTGTGGACTACAATATACTGCTTGGTTTCGGACTGGATTCATCAATCTGGATGCATACCTGTCTTCCATTTTTCAGTTGTTGTTCTTTTGGGACGGCCAGAAAGTATCCATACACCCGGCCGTTCGAAGCCCATGCCATGCAAGCACGGATCTACGACGATGACGTCGGGTGGGTCATCCTCACCAGCCACGACGCGAGCGGCCGACCAACTAGGACTACGGCTCAGAAAGTCTTAGAATTAGGTGCCGAAAATGTCCGACAGGACTCGGCACGCGGAGTGTTGATCGATCTAACCAGCCTTTAAATGTCAGACAAAGTAACCAAGGAAGAAGGAGCAGCGACCGTGACGGACTTGCCTGGAAAGGCTACTTGAGCATTGGGCGGAAGAATCGTTGCGGCCAAACTCACCGATCAACTTAATCGAGTTCCTTCACGAGTCAGATGACGCGGGCGTTTTGACCATCGACGACTTAGAAAGCGCGCGCCTCCGAGATGGAGGATGACTACCTCGAGGTTCAGGACCCTTTATTAGAAATAAATGTAGAAACGGAGGCCGAACCACGGCCTCTTTTGTAAGCCAACTTTTAGATTCGGAGTTAAAGGCCGAGGTTATCGGCCTGCTCCATGAATATAAAGACGTTTTTCTTGGGAATATCATGCTTGGGAATATCATGAGATTACCGAGAGGTTTGGTCGAGCATGAGTTGACCGAAGGGGTCTGGCGGAAGGACTAACAACTCGGCCCTAGCATCTAACCACGATCAAGGCATCATTCGCTTGGAAATCAATGCCACCACGGCCTCGGTAAAATTGGTCGAGGATAGACTCCTCAGATCAACGGCCAAAGAGGGAAGATCAAGTGGCATCACCACGTGGCATCATGGCCCCATGCTTCATTTAATGAAGTAGTGCCTCTGACTCCTGCAACAAACTCACTAGCCGCAAAAGAGCATTTAATGCACCAGAGAAGAAGGGAAGTGATTGAAGTCAGGGTATGGTGAGTAAAATCACGGTGATTAGGCGTAAAAATCTTATGACTTGAAAGGTTAAGTCACCAACCATCAGTGAGAGCATTAAATGCGTCCCAACGGCCAGAAACGCAGAACCCACGATCAGGGTGGCGGCCGGGATTTATAGGGTCACACCACCATACTTCACGCGCCCAAATGCCGATTTGACCACCCATTTTCTCTGATCAGGCCCATCATACGGAGTTTCAGCCTCGATTGTCTCTCCAGAGATCCTCCTATAAATACCAAGCTCAAATTATATTCAAGGCGTTCAACACCAAACACAAGCCTCCCACGGAGCAGATTACATTTTTCTGTCATTTACTTCTTGTCATTTACATTCCTGTAATGCCATTTCAATACATTTATTTGTGTTCTTAGGAGTAGTGGCAGTTTGTAGAAAAATCCATTCATCAATATATCATACGGCCCTTGATTTTCAAGGCACCGGAGCACCATCCTTGTCACTTTTTCATTCACCCCATATATCATACGACCGTCGCCACCCGGGGCGCACTAGAGCACCACCATTAGCACCACCATCAACGGCCTTGTAGCTCAGGCCGTGAACCTAACGGTCGAGATCAATTCCTCTCTCAGCCACAATCACTTGATTAGAAGTCAAACTCAAACAGGCGCACCAGTTGACCATTTATCCAAAACACTTCACTCTCAAACGTACGGTGAGACCGTGCTGGCACGCCCGCTCATAAACCACATCAAACGCCAAGAAGGACGACCTGTGTTGACGCGAATCCCCTCGGCCCACACCAATAGGCCGTGAGATTGCGAGAACCCCAACAAGCATGAGCTCCTTTCCTTTATGGACGGTCACGTTGGCTGCAATCAGATCTTTATTGCCAAGGATGATGTCCAGAAGACGGCGTTCAGATGTCCAGTGGCTATCGGAATCTACGAATGGGTAGTCATGCCGTTCGGTCTGAAGAACGCTGGGCAACGTACCACTGGGCTATGAACCTCATTTTCCATGATCTTATTGGTCGAACCGTCGAAGTCTATATCGACGATGTGGTCGTCAAGTCTCTATCCAAGGCTGACCACGTGGGACATCTCCGTCAGGCATTTGACTGGATGAGAGTGCACGGCCTGAAGATGAACCCCAAGAAGTGCGCTTTCGGTGTCACGGCCGGGAACTTCCTTGGTTTCTTGGTCCATCAACGAGGGATCGAGGTGGATAAAAATAAAGCCAAGGCTATTATGGCGGCACCTCCACCAAAAACTAAAAAGGAGCTCCAGTCCTTCCTTGGCAAGGTCAATTTTTTAAGACGTTTCATATCCAGTCCTTCCGTTGACCCCCTTGCTCAAGCTAAAGGACGTGGAGAGATTCATATGGGGGGCCGAGCATTAGACGGCCCTCGACGAAATCAAAAGATATTTATCTCACTGCCGGTTCTTATGCCACTGAGAAGAGGGAAACCCCTGAGGCTCTACATCTCGACTTCTAAAGGCTCTATCAGCTGTCTATTGGCCCATAACAACGAGTCTGAGCGAGAGCAGGCCGTACATTATCTCAGTCGCACCATTAACACGGCCGAGCTAAACTACTCACTTGTCAAGAAACTGTACCCTTAACACGGCCACTAATATACGTCATTATATGCTCCCTTCAGGGACAAAGGTTTTCAATTCGCATTCCAGCTTGATTTCAAATGCACCAATAATCAGGCCGAATATGAGGAACTCATCATCGGCCTCGAAATTCTGAAGGAAATGAAGGCAAATAGTGTTTTGGTTTACGGCGACTCTAGCTGGTAATTAACCAACTGACCGGGGGAATAGCAATGCACGAGCGAGAACTTGATAACATATTATGTAATGGCCCTCAACACGGCCGACGAGTTTTCTAGAATCTGTTTCGTCCACGTGCCGGGCGCCGAAAACCACGAGGCCAACGAGATGGCCCAGGTGACGTCAGGTGTAAACATTCCGAACGGCATGATCAAAATCGAGAGGTGCACACTGCCAGCTTTGGCCAAGCGGGGGATGACGACGCAAGTATATTCGGCCGAAATAACCAACGAAGTTAACACGACCGAAGCAGGCTGGCGCTACCCTATAGTTAGGTATTTACGTGATCCCTCCGGCACCCGCGAGAAGACGACACACTTTCGGGCTCGGTGTTATTTGATTTACCAAAACGAGTTGTATCGGAAGGGGTCAGACGGCTTATTACTCTTATGTCCCAATACCGAAGACATTCAGATGAGGTGGTTAGTTCGAAGGCACGGTTATTATTGACCAACCATTTTGAAAAAGACTGCATAGAATATGCGAGAAGGTGCATTAAGTGTGAAATATACGGCCCCATACAAAGGGTACCGGCCGAGGCTCTCCACCCGGTTACCAAACCATGGCCATTCAGAGGGTGGGCCGTGGATATCATCGGCAAAATCTATCCGGTTGCGTCTAACCAGCACACATGGATTCTGGTGGAAACCGACTATTTTACTAAGTGGGTCGAAGCCGAGTCCTATCGGTCAATATCTAACGCACATGCAGTTAAATTCTTTGAAAACCACATTGTCCATAGGTTTGGTATACCTGAAACCATCACGGCCGATAATGGCCCGGTCTTCGCTTCAGCCGAAACCCAGGAGTACGCCGAGAGGATGGGAATCAAATTGGTTCATTCGATGCCTTACTACCCTCAGTCTGAACGGGCAGGCCGAGGCAAGCAATAAGGTGATCAAAGGCATCCTCGAAAGATGATTATAGAAAAACCTAGGGCTTGGCATGACGCTATCGTTCCAATGGAGTTAAACGTTCGGTCTCTTCGTGTTATCGAGCAGCGTAGGCAAAATGAGAAGGACTACGCGCAAGCCATGGCTCATGAGTTAGAAGATTTAGAGCAATCAAGACTTGATGCTTATAATCTGATGCAAGCTCAAAAGCAACCTTCGCCGAAGGTGACCTGGTATGGCGCGCTGTACTTCCTATTGGAACTAAGGATCCTCGGTTTGGCAAATTTTCACCGAACTGGGAAGCGCCTTTTATTATTGAACGATTCTCGACCGAGGTGCATTTCAGTTAAAATATAGAGCCGGAGAACGTCATAACTTGCCAATTGGCGGGCTCGGCATTGTGATGGTCGTGGTCAAAGGAGGTCTGGGGGCTGAGAACAAAGTTCGTTAGTTAGAAACCCTAAATGGAAACTAGGATGATGTGACTAAGACGAACACTTATCGAGCAAATCACAATGCCACTAGGGCGATGAAGAAAGACTGGCGGCGGCTCGACGGGGGTTGTGGTGGCAGCTTCGCTGTCTGATGCCTCTACCGCAACTGCCCTGAGCGTCTCGACGCCTCTAGCAGCTGCCTGAGCATCTGGCACCTCCGCAATAGCTGCCTCAACTTCCGGCATCTCCGTGGCAACGGCCTCAGCGATCGGCACCTCTGCGGCTCTGGTACCTCCGCCTAAGAAGAAAGCCAAATTATCAGCATGAGAAGGGAACATGGCCGGGAGCAAATAAGAAAAGAAACCAAGCGGATTTACTTACGGCCATAGGAGGGACTTCCTCCTTGTCCTCGCCCTTTGAGAGGACAAGGAGGAGCCTTTTTCTCGGCGGCTCTGGTACCTCCGCCTCGGCCGCGACACTTTCGGCTTGCACGGTCCTGCTCGCTGCGGTCTCAGTGCCCACAGCCTCTCTACCCCTCTTACGGCCTGGAACTATAAAAAATAAACAGGAGTTAGGTGTGGGTCAGAGATGACAAAAGGAGCGTAAAAGGACAAGTACTTACCAGCAGCGACGCTCGGTTGAACCGGCGGAGGAGATGGCACGGTCCTAAGAGCCAAGGTCCTTGGCGTTGTCACCACGACCGTCGCCCTGGAGACCGAGACCGTGGTTGAGGCTGCGGCCGGTGCTCTTGTCACGGCTACGGCCTGGACACTCGGCCGAGCAAGCACAGCGGGTGCCTCTCTTCCCTTGCTGGACTTAGGCGGAGGGGGTCCCAATCTGCGTTTTTAAGGCCCCCCTCAGGGCCTCCCCAATTGATCAAACATATCTGGGAGAGATAAAGTCCTCGTACCAGACTCGCCCATCCTCGTCCACCGCGTTATGACGCATCCACGGAGCCGAGGAGTGAGGAAGGTCATCCCCTTTTGAAGCTGGAAGGAGATACCGACCACACCGTGATTCTTGGCGACATCTGCCCTCAAGGACGAGAGCATGTTGGTTGACAGAGGAAAGAGAGGGACTGTTTGGATTAGGCCGAATTGCCTCGCCACACAATGCGGCAAGTAAACCTCAGCCTCGGCCTTGGAGAGACCGCAGTGGAGATCGCGCACGACAAGGAAGGAGCCCCAGATCTCCCTCAAGTCATTCTCCATCTTGTCATCGGGAATTACGGAGAGGTCGTGCGCCAAGAATAGAGGGAACGGCCGGGCATTGGCCAACGGCTCGGTGTCGGTGATCGTGAACGCTCCCCTCAGCTATGGGAAATAGGCCTGGAGCTAGAACTGGAAGGGCCGGAGTGGACCACCATGCTTCAGCTTCATCTCGTCGGTTACGACGTCATGAAGTGTGCGATAAATATGGCTAAGAAGGAATGGGCCGAACGCGAGCCTTTCGCCCTGCGCAAGATAGTCGGCCAGGTGGGCGAACTCCAAGGTTACTTTGTTTGTTTGGGTACAGAACACGAACTTACACAACCAGGAGGCAGCAAGAACGCGGCATGCTCGACTTCGCCAAGAGGGGCGATGACGTCATCTTCAGTGCTATCCTCCACGCCGAAGTTGTTATAGAAGTTGGAATAGTTGAGCATGTTCTTCGCCTTGCTCCCAACAAGATTGGCGACCGTAGGCCATGCGGCCTTGAAGCTCCCTGCAGCCTCGGGAGAGGCCGAACAGGCGGCCATGTCAAGTACGGTCGGCGTCATCATGCCGAACCGAAGGTTCATGGTGTTTGTAGCCGAAGACCAGAAACCCAGAGCCGCGGCCAAAAACGATCGGTCCATGGCAAGTGGCCGATGAAACAATTTTATCAAGTGGTAGATGCCTTGATCTTTCCACCGTTGGCCGAAGAAGTGCTCTATCCTCAGCAGCCATTGTGGCTGCGGCCGAACAACGTTCCAGTCTTGGTAATCCCCCTTGTCAAAAGTCGAGAGGTCCACCAAGTTGTCTCTCAGGTGAACTGCTAGCCTCTCTGGCATGCTACATTCCAGAGAGAGGCAGAGGACACAAGAATCAGTGGCAGTGTCGTTGCCATCAGTCCAAGGCATGATGATATTGGGTAGGACCGAGCCTTGGATCTCTCGGCAGATGTCCTGAAACCCGATCTGGAAGATTTGATACCGAGCTTCAACAGATGAAGAGGTGCCATTGTAGCGGATTGAAGTCAAGTGTTTTGAAGAAGAGTTCGAAAGGAGAACGATGAACACGAAGAACACCGAAGAGCTGGAAACCCATAAAAGAGGTTTAACGAACTTGTGATTAGAAAGAGCGGCTGAAATCATTGTCACAAACGAAGAATCACTGAGCATGAGGAGAAGAGTTTGAAATTCGAAGTTTGAGAAGGTTGGAAAGTTGAGAGGGAGTTTTGGCAGAGTTTGGGCGTTTGAAAATTCTGAAAGAGTAAGAAAGAATGAAGAAGGCTGGGTTTTTATACTAACACTCAAAGTCGAAACGAACGGGCGTGGCTCCCTCGAACAACGTAACATTCTCTCGAATGACGTAACGGCTTGGCAATACACTTGAACACGCGATGACGTGTTGAAGCCTTGGAATCCGTCGTTTTAGTTGATGAGACGAAGCGACGGCTCACGCGAAGCAAGGCAATGATAGTCTAAACGATGTGCTCGCGTATTAAAAGCGCCGACTGTCTGACTCACGCATTTAAGGCACCATTTGTCAGTCACTTCATAGGAATGCAAAGGGTCCATCCCCTAGAATTCATTCGGCCTTCATAGGAATGTCGCGGCCGAAGAATCCGGGAATGTGGGGGGCAATGTTTGTGCCTAATAAATCTCGATCGAAGAAGTTGACCGAAGGAGACTGACCAAAGGAACTTCCTCTCGGCCCTAGCGTCTATCCATGGTCGAACGTTACAGGTCATCGTTCGCTTCTTTTTGTTAAAAATGAAGGTAAGCTTATAATAAAAATTCATCACGGCCTTAGTAATACCGGCCGAGGACAAACTCCTCAAATATACGGCCAGAGTAGGAAGGTCAAGTGACGTCGCCACGTGGCGTTGAGGTCCCACGCTTTATTTAATGAAGTAACGCCTCTGATTACAGCAGAAGGGCCCATGATCCACGTAGGAGCATTTAATGAGCCAAGAAAGAAGGGACGTTATTGAAGTCAAGGTATGGCGAGTAAAATCAGGGATTAGGTACGAAAATCTCATGACTTGTAAGATTAAGTCACCAACCCTAGAACCAGGGCATTAAATGCTCCTCCAAGGCCCGAGAGATGTAGAGCCCACCACCAGGGCCGCGGCTGGGGTTTATGGGGGTCACACCACCAAGCTTCACATTCCCAAATGTTGATTCGACTACCCACTAGCTCTGATCAAAATCTCTCCATGCAGATTTTCAGGAAAAAACGCTGGAGACCGCTAAAAAATGTTATTTTCTGCAGTAAAATTGGATTACATCTTCCAATGTAACAACACAGACATGTTTTCCTTACATTTTCTTAATGTCATGCAAACTAAACTTTAGTTTTGAACATAGGAGACAGTAAGTGATGGGGCAGACTCATTTAAAATGTTTAATATTAGATGGAAAGCGTGTTGCAGTAGCAATATAGTATGGAGAGTGGTGTTCTGGTAAATATAACGAGCAACAATATTAAAATGTTTAATATTAGATGGGCTGGTTTTTGTTTTAATTAGAAGGCTTTTAACGAAATCAAGCAATATCTCTCCCAGCCACCAGTTCATATGCCCCCAAAGTAAGGAAAACCTCTAAGGCTCTACATTTCGGCCTCAGAGAACTTTATCGGCTACTTGCTGGCTCAAAATAATAAGTCTAGAGAGAACATGCTGTGCATTATCCCAGCTGAACCCTTAATACGGCCGAGCTTAACTATTCCCCAATAGAGAAGTTATGCCTGACACTTTATTTCCACTAAGCTACGCCATTACATGACTACTTATTGCGTAACGGCCCTCAATATGGCTGAAGGATTCTTTAGGATCTCTTTTGTTCATGTGCCAAGTGCAAAAAATCACGAGGCCAACGAAATGGCCCATATAGCATCAGGCGTAAACATCCCTGATGGAGAATACAACCGGGTGATCAAAATCGAAAAGAGTAACTTGTCAGCGTTGGCGACCAGACATCCGGAATGGCCAAGACAACCAAAGGAGACTGGCAATATCCCATCGTCAAATATCTCCGTGATCCTTTCAGGCAATCACGAAAAGCTATTGGCTTTCGGGCTCGTTTTGATTACGGGGAGGCCGAACGTGTCCCTCCTTCCCCAAATATCATTCTGATGAGCCTCTTATGGCTATGGTAAGCCATAATACGGCTATGGTGGACCATAATATGGTTATGATGAGCCCTAATATGTTTTTGGTGAGCCTTAGTACGGTTCTACTAAACCTTAGTACAGTTTTGGTAAGCCTTAATATGGTTATGGTGAGCCATTATATGATTCTAGTATGCCGTAATATGGTTCTGGTGAGCCATAATATGGTTTTGGTGAACCATAATATGGTTCTAGTGTGCGTTAGTACGTTTTTTATTAGCCTTTCATAATATAAATTTGATAAGCCATGTTATTGTTCTAGTAAGCCATAATATGGTTCTGGTAAGCCCTCATATCATTTTGGTAGACATTGTTATGGTTCTGGTAAGCCCTCATATCATTTTGGTAAACTTTGTTATGGTTCTAGTAAGTCACAAAATAGTTCTAGTGAGCTTTGATATCGTTTTGGTAAGCCTTAATATGGTTCTAATGATCTTCAATAATATGGTTATGGCCCACTTTGGAATCCGTGTCGAACCCCGTGCATGTCCAACCCCTAGCAGTGTCGGGCACAAATGACCAAAATACCCTTCTTTCCCTAATCCAAAAACTGCTTTAGCGTCTGGCTTCTACTTAAAACTCAGAGTCTCCCCTAAGAGAGACTCAAAAACCTAGAATTTTACCTGCATAACAAACTGAAATAATTTCTCAAGCGTTCAACTTTACAAAACTGATCATAACAAACCAATCATAAACTTGCGGGTGCACCGAGGTTAGCCTAGGTTGCCTATGTACCCTTATTGAGGGACCAAGCCACACGTAGTTCTTTATACAAGAAACAAAGTTCAACCCATATGTAAGCACATGAATTAAATATTCCTTCACACTTTCATAGAACCAAAAGCTTCAAACTCTAATCAATCTGCTGAAACTTAAGCAAAAGATATTGATTTCAGAACTATCTTCCACCTATCACATATGTGCATATACAAATACATATGTATAATAGCTCATTACAGATAAGTAGGAAAACGAGAAAATTATTAAAATAACATTGGCCCCAATCATGGAATTTGACCAATTGGACCACAGCGTAGACATGTAGTGGGCATGAATCGGAGTTGAAACGAAGAAATGGCGATAAAAAATGTCCTAGTGGCAAACTTGTAAATAATTCGAAAAAGGGATGTAAAAAAAACAACAACAACAACAAAACAGATTCATTTCTCCCTCTCTCTCTCTCCCCTGTCGCGAGAACCAGCCCCCCATCCCCCTTTTTCTTTTTCTTCTAGCCACCCTCTTCCTCCATAACCACCCCCACACCCCACCGCTGGATACGAACCGGCCAAGATCTAACCGGCCCCGCCCCGCCATCTCACCGCAGCCAAGTCCCGTCGTCGCCGTTGCCAATCCACTGGAGTCTGCTCGAAAATAGCCAGTTTGTCAGAAACTTCCCACCGTTCGATCTTCCTCCTGCAGCCACCAATTCCGAAGAGTGAGGTATGGTTTCTCACCTATTTTTCAAGCCCTAGTTGATGGTTGGGTAAGATTGGATCGATTTCTAGCCTAGTAGTTCGAATTTCAACCCTAAGTTTGGCCGATTTTCAATTTGAAATTCCAGCCACTTCTATTCATTTTTTTTGGTAGGTCTAAGAACAAAAGTTGCTCTAATCGATGTCCTGAACCAAGGGTAGGAATATTGGCCTGCAGTTTGGAGATTTTCCGGTCGCCGAAAATTTATCTGGTCACCCAAGTGCTCCGCGCGTAGGGCGGCTCGTGGGCCATGTGGTGGATGTGATGGATGTTCCACAGGATCGTAGAGTGGTGTTGGTTACTTTCTTTCTGTCTAGAAATGCAAGATATTGGTGGGAATCCATCAGGAGACGATATCAAGATCCATCAACCCTCACATGGCAAGTGTTTGGGACGACATTTGACGAGGCGGACTATCCTTTGGCTTATAAAAATATGAAGATGGAGGAGTTTCTTCAGCTGGAACATGGTATTATGACGTTGTTAGAGTATGAGAAGAAATTCAATGAATTGTCCAAGTCCTGTGCACCACTTGTGGCGGATGAGAGAAAGAAGTGTCAGCTGTTCACCAAAGGATTGAAAGCATCCATTCGTGATATCATAGTGGGACAACATCTGGCTAATTTTGGAGACTTGGTGATGTCTACTTCGCTAATTGAGAGTAGTCAGATGATGGTCCGGGGACGAGGTGATTCCCACATACGATAGTATGGTATGGGTGGTCCTAGTCAGGGGTCATCTAAGAGAGGTAGTTTCAGTGGAGGGTCTAATCAGAGAGTAGTGGTTAGGGAACTCGTTCTGGAGGTGGCATAGCCAAAGGCTTAGGGAGACAGTTGCAGCCAGGTTTTAGTGGAAGGAGTCACCCCCAGTGTGCCCTGTGCAACAGATATCATACCGGGCCTTGTCAGCATGGTGCCTCTAGGTGCTATCATTGTGGACAGTTAGGGCATTTTCAGAGGAAGTGCTCGATGCTACTGCAAGGTAGAGAAATCACTGTTGGGGCAACCCAGGGAGTCGAGTACAAAGTCAAGTGCAGGGTACATCTTAGTTTGTGGGAGCCTCATCTAGCAATGGGGCCTAGACTAGCTCAGTTAGCAAAGGAGGAAATCAGTAGAGGGGATGTGGTGGACGTTCCAGGAGCAACTGAGGGGTGTACAATATGACTCAGCATGAGGCACAGGCGTCCCCGGACATCATCATAGGTATGTTATCAGTCTTTGGAATTCCTGCATGAGTCTTGATCGACCCCAGGGCTACACATTCTTTTGTTGCACATAATTTTGCCCATAATGCGAATGTGAGACTCACCGCCCTACGTGAGGAGCTTGCTATTTCTATACCCACAGGGGATGTTTTTGTGGCTCGTATTCCATAGTCCCGGACGACATGAGGTGACTTTCTATGGGGAGCGAAGGGTTCTTCCATCTTGCTGCATTTCAGCCACGACAGTGAGACGGTTACTTAGAAAGGGATACTCAGGATACTTGGCTCATGTAATTGATACACGAGATAATGGATTGCGGTTAGAAGATATTCCAGTGGTCCAGGAATTTCCAGATGTATTTCCAGAAGATCTTCTTGGATTACCTCCTGAATGGGAGATTGAATTTACTATTGAACTCATTCTAGGAACGAATCCCATTTCTCAGGAGCCATACAAAATAGCACCAACGGAATTGAGAGAATTGAAAACTCAGTTGCATGAGTTGGTGGACAAGGGTTTCATCCGACCCAAGTTGTTGTGAATTAATGACTAACTCACTGCCCTTTTAAGATCTTGTTGTTGATGGACTTTAGACAAAGAACTCAATGATGGATGAGTCTTACACACACACACATAAATTAACCAAGAACAAATGACACAAGTGTTTATAGAGGTTCAGCAAATTGCCTACATCCTCTTTGGTGATCACCTTGAGAAATTTCACTAGTGAAGATAGGTTACAACTTTGGTTTACAAAAGGAAAACCCCCTTAGAACACTACCCTCACAATCTGTTTCTCTCACACCCTTGCTCAACACCTTGATGCACTTAGAGAACTCACTTGCTCTCCCCTTGGCTATCTTGACAAAACTGAAAACTACAACTCTCTCAACTCAGAATTCCAGCTTCTACCACTTACTATTATTCAACTTGTTTTCTCACTTGTGTTATCTTACTTCATCCCATTACCTACACAAGCCAATGGACAAGAGATAGGATATCTGATTGTCCTCCACGTTCTTTCCTTTTAGTCACCACTTAGACTAAGGGTCAGATCAGGTAGGTAATACAATCCCACTCAGCCACCTCCATTAAACCAGAAAATAGAGAGGAGATTATTCAAAATAAGATAACCAATTAGCCATGAGTGCTCTCCCAACTATCCAGCAAGTAGTCAACGTCCATTTAACTTAGAAGTGACTCACTAGGCACCTGCAAACTTGTGGAAAGCGATAGCCCTTGAAAAGTCAGTTGAAAATACGTAAGCAAAACATCACAGCACGACTGGAGCGACCGGTCGTCAGGAATGGGCGACCGGTCGCCAGAAGATTTTCCGTCCAAACTTTGAATCTGCTCTCTACGACCGGTCGCAAATGTCGTGCGACCGGTCGCTTGTGCTTCCTGCGACCGATCGCAAGTAACTAGCGACCGGTCGCTTCTTTAGTTTTGCTCCAGACTTCGAATCTGCTTCTTCTGCGACCGTCGCCAATTCCTAGCGACCGGTCGCTTCGGGCAGACTCAAAAAATCCTCCTTCAGCGCCAAAACAACCTTGTATCCTTAGGTGAGCCATTTTTCCAACAATCTCCACCATGGCGAGCCTAATACTCCTTGTGGACATCATTGCCTTCTAGGACATCTTATAATGTCTTGAGAATCGTCCTAATAACTCTCAAGAACTCCACCTCAATCTTTAGCATGTAACAAGATTGAGCAAGCTCAAACAATGCTTGAACTTTGCTGTTGTGACTGGCTTTGTTAGGCAATCTGAAGCGTTCTCATTCGTATGAACCTTCATTATTGTGATGTCTCCATCATTATTGACACCTTCTTGAGTGGAACTTGAAAGGTTGTTTCTTCCTCAACAACATCCTCCTTTGCCTCTGAATTCTTGACTTTGTTCATAGGTATGGTCTTCTCATCAAACACAACATTTCTGCTGAGTATCTTCTTATGGTTCACATGATCCCACAGCTTGTAGCCCTTCACACCACTCTCAAATCCAATGAATATGCATTCAAGAGACTCTGCCCAAAAAGATTCGGGTAACCCCGCATGAATTCTCATACATCTCTCACGCTCCATGAGAGTTCGGTTCATCCTCTCCGCAGCTCCATTTTGTTGGGGTGTCTTCTTCACGGTAAAGTGCCTCTTAATGCCTTCACTTTTTCAAAACTCAAGGAACTTGCTGTCCTTATATTCACCACCATTGTCACTCTTTAGGATCTTGATCTTTCTTCCGGTTAGGTCTCTACTTCCGCCTTCCACTCTTTGAATTTGGTGAAGACCTCAGATTTCTCCTTCATGAAGTAGACCCAAACCTTCCTTGAAAAATCATCCAAGAAAGTCACGAAATAGCGAGCTCCACCCTTCGATTTAACCGGTGATGGCCCCCACACATCCGTGTGAATATAATCTAGCACACCCGTGCTTTCTTCCTCTTTGTTTCGCTGCTTGAAAGCTATCTTTGATTGCTTTTCCATGGTACAAAATCTGCAGAACTCCAGCTTGCAACTTTGAACACCTTTCAACAATTTTCTATTGTGTAGTTCCTGCATGCCCCTCTCACTCATGTGCCCTAGCCTCAAATGCCAAAGCTGAGTTTCATCTTCCGAGTCCTTGCTTGTAGATACAACTGCTCCACCTGTGATTGTTGTACCACACAACCTATATAGACAATTAGGTTGAATCTCTCCTTTCATAACCACAAGTGAACCTTTTGAGATTATGAGTTTCCCTCCATATGCTTTGAATGAATAACCATTCTTGTCAAGAGTTCCAAGGGAAATGAGATTCTTACGCAACGTTGGAATGTGCCTCACCATTCCAAGCGTCCTAACAGCCCCATCATGCATCTTCACCTTGATTGTCCCAGTGCATTTGACTCTACACATTGAGCCATCCCCCATCATCACTTCACTGCTATCTTCTTTCTCATACGTGTCAAACCACTCCTTGTTTGAGCACATATGATATGAGCATCCGGAATCCAAAATCCAATTGGAAGAGGAACACCTTGAAGAATTAGCCAATGCATTTGTTTTAACATTGCCATTAACACACAAAAGCTCACCATCACTTTCTGTGACATCCTCAGCTGTGTTTGCTGCGTTCTTCCCTTTGTTCTTCTTCTCCTTCCATATGGGGCAATTCTTTTTCCAATGCTCCTTTGACCCACACTCGAAACAACCTTCCTTTGCCTTGGATTTGGACCTTCCTCTATTGCCTTTCTTGCCTTCACGCTTCTTTGAACGGCCTCTCTCTCCGGTCTTTGCAACTAGACCTTCACCTTGAGAGTTTTCTCCCGAACGTTGAGTCATCCTATGGTGTGTCATGATGTCTTGCACCACAGGCTCAAAATCAAGAGTAACCTTTCCGAACATAAGAGTGGTTCGAAAGTGTTTATAGGACGGAGGCAAGGATGTCAACAACATAAGAGCCTTATCCTCCGGACTATAATTCACATCCATTCTCTGCAAGTCAGCAACACATCTATTGAAACTACTTAGATGTTCCATTAGATTTCCTCCCTCCTCCATCTTAAGATTCAGGAGCTCTTCCTTGAGGAAGAGTTTGTTGGACAACGACTTCCCTGCAAACATCTCTTCGAGCTTCTCCCATGTTTGCTTTGCCGTATCCTTTATCACGTTGATGAGCACCTCATCGGAGAGATAGTTTTCGATGGCTCCTCTGGCTAACTCGTCAAGAACTCCCCACTCATCATCCGTCATGCTTGCTGGATTCTTCTCCTTGCCAACCAACACAACATGGAGCTGTTGTTGTGTAAGAGCCGACTTCATCCTTCGTTGCCAAAGAGTGAAGTTCTCCTTCCCTGTGAAAGGCTTTAACTCCACCTTCATGCTTGCTACGTGTGGTTGCTTCACATGTTGTGAACTGCTACCACTCTCAGCTTCTAAGTCACTTTCCATCTTCAACACACTAGCACTCCAAGAGAAGAACTAGCTCCAAGCTGCCAAACACAGCTCTTGATACCACTTGTTGTGAATTAATGACTAACTCACTGCCCTTTTAAGATCTTGTTGTTGATGGACTTTAGACAAAGAACTCAATGATGGATGAGTCTTACACACACACACATAAATTAACCAAGAACAAATGACACAAGTGTTTATAGAGGTTCAGCAAATTGCCTACATCCTCTTTGGTGATCACCTTGAGAAATTTCACTAGTGAAGATAGGTTACAACTTTGGTTTACAAAAGGAAAACCCCCTTAGAACACTACCCTCACAATCTGTTTCTCTCACACCCTTGCTCAACACCTTGATGCACTTAGAGAACTCACTTGCTCTCCCCTTGGCTATCTTGACAAAACTGAAAACTACAACTCTCTCAACTCAGAATTCCAGCTTCTACCACTTACTATTATTCAACTTGTTTTCTCACTTGTGTTATCTTACTTCATCCCATTACCTACACAAGCCAATGGACAAGAGATAGGATATCTGATTGTCCTCCACGTTCTTTCCTTTTAGTCACCACTTAGACTAAGGGTCAGATCAGGTAGGTAATACAATCCCACTCAGCCACCTCCATTAAACCAGAAAATAGAGAGGAGATTATTCAAAATAAGATAACCAATTAGCCATGAGTGCTCTCCCAACTATCCAGCAAGTAGTCAACGTCCATTTAACTCAGAAGTGACTCACTAGGCACCTGCAAACTTGTGGAAAGCGATAGCCCTTGAAAAGTCAGTTGAAAATACGTAAGCAAAACATCACAGGCACGACTGGAGCGACCGGTCGTTAGGAAATGGCGACCGTCGCGAGAAGATTTTCCGTCCAAACTTTGAATCTGCTCTGGACGACCGGTCGCAAATGTCGTGCGACCGGTCGCTTGTGCTTCCTGCGACCGGTCGCAAGTAACTAGCGACCCGGTCGCTTCTTTAGTTTTGCTCCAGACTTCGAATCTGCTTCTGCGCGACCGGTCGCCAATTCCTAGGGACCGGTCGCTTTGGGCAGACTCAAAAAATCCTCCTTCAGCGCCAAAACAACCTTGTATCCTTAGGTGAGCCATTTTTCCAACACCAGTTTCTCTCCTTGGGGTACACCGGTTATGTTTGTGAAGAAGAAGGATGGCACCATGAGGTTGTGCATCGATTATAGACAATTGAATAAGGTTACAGTGCAGAACCGATATCCGTTGCCTCGATATTGACGACTTGTTCGACCAGTTGAAGGGAGCTAAAGTGTTTTCTAAGATTGATTTGATATCATGCTATCATTAGTTACGGATTTGGGAAGAGGATGTTCCGAAGACTGCTTTCCAAATGAGGTATGGCCGTTATGAATTTTTGGTGATGCCTTTTGGCTGACTAATGCTCCAATAGTGTTTATGGATCTCATGAACAGAGTGTTCCAACGTTACTTGGATCGCTTTGTGATTGTATTCATAGACGACATTCTGCTGTACTCTAAAAGCCAAAAGGTGCATATGAAGCACTTGGAAATTGTGCTGAGGACTTTAAGGAGAAGACAATTGCATGCAAAGTTCAGAAAATGTCAGTTTTGGTTGGACATAGTGAGTTTCTCTGGGCACGTGATTTCTCCAGAAGGTATTTAAGTGGATCCCAAGAAAGTGGAGGCAATAGTGTATTGGCCACGACCAACTAATGTCACTGAGGTGTGAAGTTTCCTTGGGTTAGCTGGGTATTATCGTCATTTTGTGGAAGGTTTCTCTACTATAGCAACACCGCTCACTCGTTTGACAAGAAGGGGAATTAAATTTGAATGGTCAGATGAGTGTGAAGAGAGCTTCAATGAACTCAAAACCAGGTTGACAACGCTTCGGTATTGACACTTCCGGATGATAGTGGGAACTTTGTCATCTTTGGTGATTGGGTGTTCTTAAAGTTGTCACCTTGGAAAGGTGTGGTAAGATTTGGGAAACGGGGAAAGTTAAGTCCTCGTTAAATTGGACCGTATGAGATTTTGGAACGTGTGGGCCCAGTAGCTTCCAGACTTGCTTTGTCTTCAGACCTTTCCCGGTTACATGATGTATTTCACGTCTCCATGCTCCGGAAGTATACTGCTGATCCTTCTCATGTTCTGGAGGAGCAACCGATAGAATTGAAGGATTATTTGAGTTATGTGGAGCAACTTGTTCAGATTTCAGATTGGAAGATCCGCGGAATCTGTTGGTTTTAAAACATTTTTAAGAAGTTCATTTGAATATTAAACATGCATTTAATCAAATTAATCGCAGCGGAAGAATAAGGTGGTTGTTCAAATTCAAAAACAAAACTTCTTCCAAGTATCTTAAGCCATGAACATTGATATGTTTTTCATAAATGAAAATTCAAGAGAAAGGATAAGTTCTAATTACCCTTGAAGCTATAATATGAACCAAGTTGTGTTTTGGTCTTCTCTTGATGATTTCCCTTTGTTGATCTCCTCTTGATCTTTCTCCTCCTTGTGAGCCACAAAAGTATATGGCCTCTAAGTCTCCACACCAATGGAACCTTGAGATGAGAAGAAGTATCCTGAGAATACAAGGCTGCTAGTACAAGATTCTCAAGATTGGTTTCAATCTAAACCCCTTTGAAAGAAGATAGTGTTTCACTCTTGAAAACTCACAACTATCTCTCTTTGATCTCCCAAACCTATTTGGTTGATGTTGGATTGTGTTTGTTGTGTTAATTAGCTTATAGAAACAATTCCCATACACATTTACTTAAGCATTTTCTGCCAAACCCCATTGGGCTTCCAAAAATGGGCCTTATGACACTTAAGCCATAATTTAGGTGTCTTAAGTCCATGGGCTTGATACCCAACCATTTGGGCTTCCCTCTAACTATTATCGAGGCCCAAATACGTTTTTATACGTAGTAAATCATCCACATCAAATCAATCAAATTGATTTCCTCATTCTCATTTGTATTACTCAAAGTTAACCATTTAAGGTGTGCGATCCATTAGGTTCTAATTTAGCAAGGCAGTGGGAAAACATTAGAACTCTTTCTAACCAACTGGAATTAAAACCCCCTTTTAATTCTTCCTTTATTTGGATTAATCACAATCAATCCTAGGACTTCCACAAGCCAAGAGTGACATCTAGCAATATATCATGGCTACCCAAGCTAATTAGAATAGATGAAGAACCTATTTAGTTGGAATTGCAATGCAATACGGTCATTCTCTTATACAATGTTTCCAATCATATTATTAGGGTACGGATTGATAATGTCAAACCCCTAATATGATTAACCTCATATGATTCAATAGAACATAATTAAAAACACTTTCTAAATCATGTTCAAGTACTTCGGCCGAAGATTCACTGAATCATATCTTGAAACATTCTCCTTTTCTTATCAAAGGTAGAGATTCCTTATTGTACATTCACATGCCTCCATGATGAATTAATAGATCCCAATAACACATAAGGAAAATCTTTTACGACTTGCCTTTGTGAGCTATCAAAGATCAATAACGCATCACAAGACAACCATGATTCCTCAAGTCTAAGGACTAATTTGCATTATTGCAACTATGAGTTCTCGTTTGACATATAGATAAATACTCCATACGAGAACTGCGGTTGATCGCGTTCAGTGTACTCATTCACTAATGAGCACCCACATACTTGTATTAGTGTCAACTACACAAATGGTTTGAGACCAACCATCCTCATTATTGAGCATACATAGTATGTGCCAATCTTGACGGTTTATCAATGCCCATTTGATAACCCTATGATTAGGAACATTTTGGGATATTACAGTTAGAGATTAAAGGTTTCCGAATCTAAACTTCTTTAGATTACTTTATCTCTTATTTAGTATACCCTGGACTTTTGTTTCTTTACGCGATATAAAAGATAACAAAATATTATTGCCCTTTATTTATCATATACGAAATGTATTCTAAGGAGATTACATCAAATGCATTGGCTCTTAGGGCAAATTTCTAACAGAATCCACTCGAAAATAGCCAGTTTTGACAGAAACTTCCCACCGGTGATGGTTGGGTAGGATTGGATTGATTTCTAGCCTAGGTAGTTCGAATTACAACCTTAAGTTTGGCCGGTTTTCAATTTGAAATTTCGGTCACTTTCGGTCATTTTTTGGGGTAGGTCCAAGAACAAAAGTGGCTCCAATTGATGTCCTGAACCAAGGGTAGGAATCTTGGCCGGCGGTTTGGAGATTTTCGGGCCGCGGAAATTTATCTTGGCAACCACGCGCTGCCGCGCGTAGGCCATGTGGCGGTCCGACATTGAATCCTAAAAGGATCCTTATGCTGTCACGAGCACGTAGGTGTGGTCGGATGTTAATTTGGATATCGTTTGAACCTCGAACGGTTACGCATATTATGCGTTATCCGGGTTCTATAGGTTTGAACCGTTGGATCGATCTCAATTTTTTATATGTTGATCTAGGCACTCCTAGGATTGTGTAGGTTTTTGTGGATCGTTAATCGGAGCCTCGGATGTTCATATTCAATAATTTAAAGTTTAATTAAACGATAACCGTTCGATCACACGATCGTGAGCAATCCGACCGTTCGATTCGAACCAAACTTACAAGACATGATTAATAAGTTTTAGAAATTCTTGTACGAACATATATACAAGAGGAAATAGAATTGTGTCTCCAAGGCCTGCGAGGAATGCGGCTCAGTTAGCTTTGTGTTTCCGAGGCCTGCGATGATGGAATTGACGGATATATGGAATGAATGGATATTTGGAATTGACGGATCGGGATTGGGGGTACGCCTAGGTGGAGAAAATATAAGTTTTTAGATGTTTTTAAATTACAATTGAGGATTTTATGTTGGTATTTTATGGGCAAAGGTTTTAATATTTATTATCATGACATTATAAGACAAAGAATGAATGGTTACAAGTTTTAAGGGTTTAATAAAGTTATTATTATTTTCTTAAATGGAGGTTGTTTAGAGTAAAAGAGAGGTTATGTATATATATTTCGTTAAGCCGTTGACACATATATAAGTTATATTTCCTTTATTTTTAATATTGTATTGTTTTTTTTATTATCTTTTTTTTATTAAGAAATTTACAATGATTAATGAATTAGAGGGAGTATAGGCTATATATATTTCAGTATATGACTATTACGTTTTGCGAAGTGCAAAGTATTGTTTTAGAGTTATGAATATGATTGAGTACATCGTCACATGAGAACTCAATTGATTGGAAATGGATAATACTAATAAATAAATAAAAGGAAAGAATGTTGGTATAGCACCTAAAATTTCCAGGATGAAAAGTTGTTCAGTTAAGTATTTTGAAATCTATGAATGATTCGTGATGATTTTGAACCGTTCCTTGGAAACATTTGTTTGTTATGGATGAAAATTGAGTACATGCTGGAGGTTGGGATATATGTATATATATATATATTCAGTTAAGTTATTTTGAAATCTATGAATGTATTCGTGATGTATTTTTGAATCCGTTCCTGTTGGCAGAACATTTTGTTTGTTTAGGAGAGGCCAGAGGCCGTTTAATTGTGGTAAATTTGTCTGGATGAAAATTGAGTACATGCTGGCAGTTGGGATATATGTATATATATATATATATATATATATATGATTATTTGACAGGGGAAATTTTTGGGGAAGCCCAAGTCGACAAGATAAGTGATTTCAATTATTATTGATACCATCGAAGCCTTGGTCATCAACCAAAGGATTGTCGCACTTTCAAGGATATTATCCAAGGAATGATCGACAATGAGCAAATACAAGTGGATTTTCAATGAAGCTCTATCACGAGACACCACAAGTCAAAAATAAAATAAAAAGTTTGAACTACGTATGGCTTGATCCCTCAAAAGGGGTACGTAGGCAGTTTAGCTTTAAAACTGGATGCAGCCGTAACATCTCAAAATCCCCAAACATCTCCCCTAAAATCCGGGAGTGAACTATGTTTGGCTTGATCCCTTCACAGGGTACGTAGGCAATCTAGTTTCAAACCTAGATGCAGCCATAACTCACCAAAACTTTTTCTTTCCACCAATTGTTTTAGCATGTGGTGAAACTGCGCTATACTTTGTGTTAAGAACTCCTAGCCCACAAGAGTTTAAATTGTGAATGGCTAGAAAAAAAAAAATCCCAGCTGATCGAAAGTCCGACAGAAAATGTTGGGTGATCAAAAAGTTGCAAACAACTTTCATGTGCAACTTATCACACAACCAATTGACTTTAAAACAAAAAGTTATCAAGCCTCGATACGCGTAAAGGAAGTTACACGAACGATGCTTGAGGGGGCATTTGTTGAAATAAAAAAATTCATAACTATCAGATTAATTTAGATAGGCATTTGGGCTGTAACAAATTAATTCTAAATCAAGTAAGGCCCAAAATGAAGAACTCAACAACAGCAAAAGTGACGTGCCTAGAGATAAAATCCCATATATTTATCTCTAAGAAAAAGTCCCACTATAGCCCCACTCTCAAAAGAAATTAAAAGAATAAAAAAGAAATAAAAAAAAGAATGTTAGGGTGAGATCATGCCTGGCAGTTTATCTCCCATTACTCCATTAACCAAAATAAAGGCACAATTTGGGAAGAAACGGTCTCCCTCAACTGCCACTCACTTGCTTGCCTATAAAAAGGCATGAACCAAAGAGAAAAAAAAAAGGAGGCAGAAGCGGAGGCGAGAAGTCTGAAGGAGGAACGAAGCGCTCCAGAAAAAGAAGGCATAAGTAGTATGGAGATAAAACGAAGAGGCTGCTGGGATTCTGATTAAGGAAGAAGAGAAAGAAAAGGGTAGAAGAAAGGCAAGGTATAAAGTTTATTTCTTCTCTGGAAAATTTCATCATGTCTCTTTGTGTAGTATATTCTCTTGCGGCTCAAAACTTAAGCCTCTGCAAATGTCGTTTCCTGAGCATCACACAGAAGTCGACTTTTAAAATAACAGTCATGGCGCACCAAATTGATGACAAATCTCCTGTCAAAGTTCAAAGTCCCCCTTCTCCTGTTGTTGTCTGTCATAAAGCTTTGAGAATGTGCACTGCGAAATTTCTCCATGTCCTTGCTGTGAAGGAGGTCTCATGAGACTACTGCAAGCAAAAGAAATTCATCATTCTCAAAAAATAATTGAAGAAATCATATCTCTGCTATTTCACACAAGAGGGAGCTCTCGCAAGGACCTTCCTATTGTGAAAATATACAGGTGCTTTTGAGTAACAAACAGAAAGACAAAGATATTCAAGAGGTTTCTGTACAAAAAGAAAGCTATTTTCTTATCAGACCAAAACTCCTCCAAGTCAAGCACAAGTGAATTAATTTGCACCTCTCAATTTCCCTGGAGCCTTGGAGTCTTTAACAAATAAAGAAGCAAATGTATGCACAAGTGGGCAGCAAGCCTTTTTCTGGCGTCCTACAAGCCAAGCTAAATGGGACTTTGTCCCAGCAAAAGCTCCAGTCACAAATCAAAGAAGGAACACACTGCTGTTTTAAACAAGACAGAGGGTAATCAACCAAATCCGTTTTTAGTGCGAAGACCCGTGGGATAGAACAAGTACACAGGGCTACAAATTAATGGTTCAGGCAAAAAGCAAAAAGAGAAAGATGGCTCGTCAATTTCAAGCCAAGAAGCCTCCACCTCCTGCCATGTCTGAGATGGAAGAAGAAAGCAACAAAAAAAAGGAGTTTGGAAGAATAGGACAAAACCAGCAAAAGCAAGGAAGAAAAGCCAAAAAAAGACAAAGAGAAGAAAAAGTAGCTCTGTACTTTGACAAACAGACGCTGCCTCTTTAGGTTCCCATACTTTCAATTAATAGTTTAATGGGCCTTATAGTCTAACTTTGACAGAAAGGAGCAAAGGAAAAGACTAACCTTGTTTTGACTTCTCCTTGGTTTTGGCGTCTCAAACTCAAAGCTTTTTATCATTTGTGACTGATGGGTAACTGAAAATATATGGTTTGGTCTAGTTTGAGTTCATTTGAACTACTCCATATAAAGATGGGATTGGCTCAGTTTGGATTGATCTCTACTACTCCAAATAGATATCGGTTTCAAATGCAGCTGGCTCTCAAAGCCTTTCTGACATGGACCCTCTGTTTATGCTCCAACTAATGAAAATGTCAAGGCCCATAAACAAATTAATGGGTTAACAAAACAAATTACCCTTTAATTCTCAAAAGTCCAAAATATTTGATGGGTGTCCAAATAAATTATGTGGTTAATAGATTAATTTTTAAATCCTCAAAACCATATGTGAGCAAAATTAATAGGCTCATTAAAATGCCTGTTAATTTTCTTTGGACATTGAAAATAAACAAATATGGTACAAAACCATTCCAAATTTTCTCATGGGTCATCTACCCATACAAATTTCAATGAGATCAAATTTAAATCTCTCAACCAAAAATTCTTTCAAGGAGTCATTCACTCCTTGAAAGTCCAGTCAAATTTTCTGAACTACGTCCGGTTTGATTCCGCCAAGGATACGTAGGCAATTTGGAAATTCAATCCAGATACAACCGCAAGTCCAAACAGAATCCTTGGTTCACCTTAACCAAATTCGCCCCAAACACTTTTCCAACCACAAATCAAATTGAATCTCTGGTTCAACCACATTCATCCAAATTCCACAAAATATTTCTCACACCACAAATTCTTTCAAGGGGTCTTTCATTCCTTGAAAATCCAATCAAATTCTCCAAAGAACTACGAGTGGCTTGATCCCTCAAAAGGGGTACGTAGGCAACCTAGGATTAACCTAGGTGCAGCCACAAACTTAAACAAACATACAAACCCCCCATTTAAAGTTTAATCCATGTTGGAATCAAAGGGTGTTCTCTTTCCAAAAAGATTATAATTAGAGATATTTTCATCTTGAATTGGTCGTACTCAATTAATAATAAAAACTCTTATTTGTAAATAAGAGTGAGATTATGTTGGGTGAATTTTTAATTACTATATTACATTTTTTATCTAACAGCCGGAAAACTGAGAGAGTCTCCCCTGAAAAAGACTCAAAAACCTAGAATTTTAACTGCACAGCAAACTCAAATAATCTCTCAAGCATTCAACAACCCTAAACCAACTAGGTTGCCTACGTACTCTTCCTGAGGGATCAAGCCACACGTAGTTCTTTATACAATAAATAAAGTTCAACCCATGTGTAACCACACGAATTAAATATTCCTTCACACTTTCATAAAACCAAAAGTTTCAAACTCTAATCAATCTGCTAAGACTTAAGCAAAAGATATTGATTTCAGAACTATCTTCCACCCATCACATATGTGCATATACAAATACATATGTATAATTGCTCATTACAGATAAGTTGGAAAACGAAAAAATTATTAAAATAACATTGGCCATGTGAAACCTTAAAATCAATATCACCGATTTCAATAAAACATACTTCAATCAATCTTTCACACGTAAAAACAAACTCATCTCTTATGAAAGTAGTTGTAAATTTTATAAGAGAATGATTCAATTTCTTGACCATTCCAATTTGAATAGATTCTGCCCTACACCCTATTTAGCTTAGATAACCATGACATGTTGCTAGGCTTCAACCATGGTTTGTGGAAGTCCTAAAAGGATCAAACTCAATTGACTTTCACCAATATGAAGAATTAAATGGTGAGATTTAATTCACAAGTCAACTCATAGAAATGGAGCCCTCCCACTACCTTGCTAAAAGGAACCCACGGATCGCACACACCGAGAAATGAGATTAGAGAAACAAATGAACAAAAAAGAAACTAGGAGTCAAAAGTCAAAGGTCCAAGTCCACGGTCAAGTCAAAGTCAACATATTTGACTGGAGCAATTGACCAAGTCAAATTAGTAAAACTATAATAGTGATTTAAGGGTTAAATCATAATTCATAATTAAGAGTAAAACTCCCTAGGTCCTTCAGTTTTGGAAATTGTTTGACGACATCCAACAATGGAATATTGCCAAAATATCTGTTTGATCTTTCTTTTGTTTATAAACTCGTTGGGCTGTTGGAAACGGAAGTGGGGGAACATAAATCCTTTCTTTGACAGGGGCGATTTGATCATCATTAGAGGTTCTTTCGAAATTGCCTGGTTTGCCTTGGGTAGGTGCTGGAAGTAGTCCTTTAGTTTCTTCTCTACCTTCATCTTCTTTTCCAACACTTGTCGTGGCTTCTTCTTATCTATTAAATGGCTTGCCACTTCTTAGAGTTCTAATGGACTTGACGTGCTCCACATTTCGAGGATTAATTTCAGGTTGGCTTGGAAATGTGCCTTGCGCCCTCTCATGCACAATAGTAGCGAGCTGGCCTACTTAAGTTCATAGTATTCTGATTTTGTTGAGAAGTCTGTACAAACTAAGCAATTAAGTCCTCCAACACTGGTTTCTCAGGCTCACTCGAAGGGTGCATTTGCTGTTGGAAGGGATGGCTAGAACTAGCTTGTTGTTGCTGGTTGCTCCACGAGGATTATAGGTGTTCGAATATGGATCATTCTGAGGTCGTCGAAACAAATTAACTTGGCGAACTTGCTCATAACCTTGCGTAGTAGATGGACTAAGTTCCAGGAGATGAGTTGGGTTAGAACAAATGGCGCAAACTTGCTGTGGGGAGGGTGGAATAACAGCATGCATAAGAGTTTCAAGTTTTTTTCTCAAGGCTTGAAATTTGAGCAGCAACTGCAGTGTTGGTGTCGACTTCATGAACTCATGCCTTCTGTGTCCAATTACAGTAAATACTATACTTAATTTGAGGCTTGCTTCTTGTGATTCAGATTTGTAATTCGTATAGGGTAAATACCATACTCCTAGGGTTTACATGCTTGTCCGAGGTCTTCATTGATCTGAATGAGTTTCTATGTGTTGATATTTGACCAAATACCATAGGCAAATTGCATGTAGGAATATGCGAGCTAGCCGAAATACCATAGGTAATTCATGAAGAAGGAAAACTAAGCGCCGACCTCAAATGGTTAGTTAATAGGTAGGAAAATAAAAGGCTAGATCGGATTACTAGTGGTGAATTCATTGTCCTAGTACTTTTATCAATTTGAATTTCTCATCTGTGTTTCATCACTTTCTACTTGTTTTGTCTTTTAATTTCGTTGGTAATTAAATCATTCTTTCACAAACCCTTTTTGTGTTTACGTGAGTATGCTATGTGTTTAATTTCTTGTTTATATCATTAGAGTAGTTAAAGTATTTTGTGAAGTAAATTAGGTTAGACTAGTTGGAAGTTGAACTCAATCCTCATGGGAATCACCTCATATTTGCCATACTAAATTACGATAGACCTTGTGCACTAGCGAGTATAATTTGTTTTTAGACTAATCTTTATAATCTCCATTTTTCAGGTTCTCTAAAATTCACAACAGCATAGGAAGAGAGATGCAGATAGAAGATTGAAGTTGCACATATACGACCGCTCATCATCAAACAAGGCTTCATATGCATTTAGGTGAGGTAAGTTAAACTTAGATACCACACATGCATTTCAAGGCAGTTAGCGTCTTTTAGAATAAGCTTAAAATGTTTTTAAATTACATTCATGCATTCAAGTGTTTTGGTATTCAATAATTCAGATTTACATTGACTTTAGATCAATTTATGTTCACTGCTGCTCAAGCGGTGTATGCCTATGAATATTCAATGTTCTACCGCTTGAGCAAGACAATTTTCCGATTCTGGTGTCTCGAGCGGGGCACGATTTCAGTTTTCCTGTTTTGTTTTTCACGAGTTGCTTCTTGTAATATTTGTTCTAATTTTATTTGGTCCTTTTACCTCTTCCTTCTGTTAACCTAGAACAAGTTTTAGATCATATAAATACCTTGTTTTCGTAATCATAAAATTGGGAACTCACATATTCTGAAATTTTCTTTTTGCATCACCCTCGTGAGTTAATTTGTATGAACTCTTTAGGTTTTTCTTCATCATCTTTACTAGAGTTCTTTGATGAGCATAACAGTGTTAGGTTGATTTGATTGTTCCTTGGTGGTGATTGAAGATCGTGGAGGTTCGCGCCTTGGGTAGGTGCTAGAAGTAGTCCTTTAGTTTCTTCTCTACCTTCATATTATTTTCCAACACTTGTCGTGGCTTCTTCTTATCTATTAAATGGCTTGCCACTTCTTAGAGTTCTAATGGACTTGACGTGCTCCACATTTTGAGGATTAATTTCAGGTTGGCTTGGAAATGTGCCTTGCGCCCTCTCATGCACAATAGTAGCGAGCTGGCCTACTTAAGTTCATAGTATTCTGATTAAGTTCATAATGTTCTAATGGACTTGGGTAGGTGCTGCAAGTAGTCCTCTAGTATTCCAACAACGAATATGAAGGAAACTTCGAGCAGGCTGAAGGGTACATGGCCGAGGAAGGTGACACCGAAGAAGAAGAAGACACTGATGGAAAAGATCCGTCAAGGCTGAGCGAAATAAACATCAATATGGTCTTGGTCTTAAGTTCCGAATTCTTGGCCCCACAAGGACAAAGCGGTAATCTTGATGGTGACATCTTAGAGGAACAGTCTACATTCAGCCAAGATCGAAGGAGGAATTGTTGGCCATTTCTTTCGACAAAGTCATACCTAGGGACGAGGCGAATAAATACCACCACCTTAGACCATTGTACATTTCGACTCACGTGGAAGGGGTGCCTCTTTTCAGAATTTTCATTAACTGTGGAGCCACAGTCAATGTTCTTCCCTAGTCCCTAATGAAGAAGCTGAATAAGACCAAGGAAGATCTCATCCTGTGTGACGTGGCCATGAGAGGCTTTGTCGGCAATAAGCCCAAAACCGTTGGAGTAGTATTGCCATTGAAAATAACTGTGGCGGTATCAGACTAGAGTTACAGCCTTTTATGTTGTGGAGTCGAATGTGGACTACAACATATTGCTTGCCCGAGACGCGCAAAAGGTGTCAATACACCCAGCTGATGAAAAGGCCTTCGAAACCCACGTTGTGCAGGTACGAATTTAAGACGACCGACAAGAACTTCGGCCAAGAAAGTCTTGGAGCTAGGTGTCGTTTTCATTTTTTTGCAGCTGCTCAACAACCATGTCTTCTGAAGGGAGAAGCCAATCACCAAACTCGCAAGTGCCCTTGTACCTGTTGGGTGGCTCCCAAGTACCCATGTTGGCTTTCGCGAATCTCACGACCCGGTGTTCCGAGCCGAAGGGTATGGTCGTCTGGTATGGTGTGGTTGTATGCGGGCGTGCCAGGCACAGTTTACCGTGCGCCTGAGGATGAGTTGATTGGATGGCTAGATGAGTGACGCGCCTCTTTGAATCTGACCTCCAATCAAATGATTGTGGCCGAGAGAGGAACTGATCTCGGCCGTTAGGTTCACGGCCTGAGCTACAAGGTCGTTAATGGTGATGCAGATGGTGGTTCTTGGGTGGTGCTCCGGCGCGTTGCCGGGTGGTGACGGTCGTATGATATATGAGATGAACGGAAGAGTAACAAAGGTGGTGCTTTGGCACCTTGAAAATCAAGGGTCGTATGATATATTGATGAATGGATTTTCCTACAAACTGCCACTACTCCTAAGAAAGCAAGTAAAAGTATTGAAAATGAATTACAAGAAGATAAATGACAAGAAGTAAATAACAGGAAAATATAATCTGCTCCGATGGGAGGCTTGTGTTTGGTGTTGAAGCCTTCAAATGTAGTTGGAGACTGGTATTTATAGGGAAGTTCTTGAGAAGACAATGAGGCGGAAAATCTGCATGGTGAGGTTGATAAGAGCTAGTGGGTAGTCGAATCGACATTTGGGAATGTGAAGCATGGTGGTGTCACACCCATAAACCCCGGCCGCCGCCCTGATGGTGGGCTCTGCGTCTCGAGCCTTGGAGGAGCATTTAATGCCCTGGTCTGATGGTTAGTGGCTTAGCCTTACAAAGTCATAGAATTTTCGCACCTAATCCCTGATTTTACTCGCCATATCTGACTTCAATCATGTCCCCTCTTTCTTGGCTCATTAAATGATCCTACGTGGATCATGGGCTTTCTGCTGTGATCAAAGGCATTACTTCATTAAATGAAGCATGGGACCATGACGCCACATGGCGACGCCGCTTAGCTTTTCCTATCTTGGCTGTGTATCGGAGGAGCTTATCCTCAGCTGGTATTACCGAGGCCGTGATGACCTTGTCGTGCCAACTTACTTTTGTTTTCAAAAGAGAACGAACAATGACTCGTAACTCTCGGCCAAGGGTAGGTGCTAGGGCCGAGAGGAAGTTCCTTCGGTTAGCCTCCTTCGGTCAGTTCCTCGGACGAGATTTATTTAGGCACAAACATTGCCCACACATTCCCGGATTCTTCGGCCACGGCATGGATGAAAGGCGAATGAATTCCAAGGGATGGACCCTTTGCATTCCTATGAAGTGACTGACAGTTGGTGCCTTAAATGCGCAAGTCAGACGTCGGCGATTTAATACGCAAGCAAGTCGTTTAGGGTATCATTGCCTTGTTTCGCGCGAGCCGTCGCTTCATCTCATCAATCTGAAACGACGGACTCCAGGGCTTCGACAATTCATTGCGTGTTCGAACGCATCGTCAAGCCGTTACGACATTCGAGATAACGTTACGTTGTTCGAGAGGGCCACGCCTGTTAAACCCAGCCCTCTTTCGTTTCTTCTTTATGCTTTCAGAACTTTCAAATGCTCAAGCTCTGTCAACATCTCTTCTTAATCTTCCAACCTTCTCAAAATCTGAATTTCCAAACTCTTCTCCTTCTGCTTAGTAGTTATGTTTGTAATCAACGAGTTCTTCGTGTTCGTCATGCTTCAAACTTTTCTTCAAAACAACTTCAACTCGTCTCCATGGAATCCAGCACCTCTTCATCCTGTAGAGGCCAGGTCCCAGCTTTTACAGACTGGGTTTGAATACATCTGCCGAGAGATCCAAGGCTCGGCCCTACCCAATATCATTATGCCTTGGACCGACGACGGCGCGCCGCCACGGATTCCTGTGTCCTCGGCCCTTTCTTAGAGGGTGGCATGCCAGAGAGGCTGGTAGTCCATCTTAAGGACAAAATGGTAGATCTCTCGGCCTTCGACAAAGGAGACTACCAAGACTGGAACGTTATTCGGCCACAATAGCAATGGCCAACCTTGACCCCAAACTGGGAAAAATGGCTGCCGAAGATGGAGCACTTCTTCAGCCAACAGTGGAAAGATTAAGGCATCTATCACTTGATAAAGCTGTTCGATTGGCCGATCACCATGGACCGGTTGCTTTTGGCCGCAGCGCTAAGCTTTTGGTCCTCGGCCACGAACACCATGAAAGTACGATTCGGCATGATGATGCCGACCGTCCTTGACATGGCCGCCTTGTTCGGCCTCTCCCCTCTCGCGTGGAAGTAAACGCCGCGCTGGTTGCTCCTGAGGCTGAAGGGAGCTTTAAGGCCGCATGGCGTATGGTTGCCAAGCTTGCTAGGAGCAAGGCAAAGAACATGCTCAACTACTCTAGCTTCTACAATAACTTTGGCGTGAAGGATAGCGGCGAAGACGACGCCATCGTCCCCCTCGGTGAAGTTGAGCATGCCGCGTTCTTGCTATACCTGGTTGTTCAAGTTCGTGTTTTGTACTAAGGCGAACAAGGTGACTCTGGAGTTCGCCCAATTGGCCGACTACCTGGTGCAAGGCTGAAGATTAGCGCTCGGCCCATTCCTCCTCGGCCATCTCTCTGGACCGTGCCATCTCCTCAGCCAGTTCGACCAAGCGCTGCCGTTGGTAAGCACTTGTCTTATTATGCTCTTTCTTCGATCTTTCTGAGCTATGCCTGACTTCGTTTTATTTCTTGATGCTCCAGGCCGTAAGAGGGCCAGAAAGGCCGTGAGTCCTGAGGGCGAGGGCGAGGACGAGGGGGGCGAGAGGCCGTGTGGGCGGGAGCGCCGCGGCCAAGATGGAGGAATTCCCTTCTTTCCTCAGAGGGCGAGGGCGAGGACGAGGAGGAAGTCCCTCTGGAGGCCGTAAGTACAACCCCTTGGTTTCTTTCTATCTGCTTCATGCCGCATCCTTATACGGATAATTTGATTTCTCTTCAGGGCACGGCCGCAAATGCCGAAGTCGTCGTTGCGGAGGCGCCAAACGCCGAGGCGACCATTGCAGAGGCATTGGATGCTGAGGGCAGCCGTTGTTGAGGCGGCAGATGGCGAGGCGGCGGTCGCAAAGCCGACGACTGGTGGGGCGTTGTAGAGGCAACGGCTGGTGAGATGGTGGCTGCCGAGCCACCGTTGGTGGCCTTGGCTGAGTTCCCATCGGTAATATCGGCCGTGCCTTCACCGGCCGCCACGACTCTAGTTGAGCCGTCCCTGGTCGCCCCACATCGCCCTAGTGGCATCGTGTTCCGCTCGGTAAGCACTTGTTTTCACTATAAGTTGGTTTCTTTTCTAGATTTCACTATGAGTCTCCAACTGACGAACCCTTGCCCTCAGCCCCCAGACCGTCTCTCCTTTGTCCACGACCGTAATGGTGTCGAGCTCACCAATTCTCTCAGGTGCCGTGGCCGTGACTCAGGAGCCATTGGGCGAGGGTGAACTCGTGGTCATGGAGTCCTTTGCCATCCGACCCCTTTCGATACACCTCGTTTTGGTAAATCAAATAACACCGAGCCCAAAAGTGTGTGGTCTTCTCGTGGTTGCAGGAGGGGTCACGCAGATACTTGACTATAGGGTAGCGCCAGTCCGCTTCGGCCGTGTTGACTTCGTTAGTGATTTCGGCCAAAGACACTTGCGTTGTCATCCCTCGTTCGGCCAAAGCTGGCAATGTGCGCCTCTAGAATTTGATCACGCGGTCGTGGTCGCCGTATGGAATGTTTACACCTGACGCCACCTGGGCCATCTCCTTGGCCTCGCTCGTGCATTGGTATTCCCCGGTCAGTTGGTTGATCACCGCTGAGAATCTCCGTAAACCAAAACGCGAGTCGCCTTCATTTCCTTCAGAATTTCAAGGCCGATGATGAGTGCCTCATACTCGGCCTGATTATTGGTGCATTTGAAATCAAGTTGGAACGCGAATTGCCACCTTTGTCCCTGAGGGGATTCGATCACGACCCCGGCCCCAGATGTGGTCTTGGTACTTGAGCCGTCGAAGTACATGGTCCAGTAGTTCTTCTCCATGCGGGCCATGCCTGATCTCGACTTCCAACTCCTCATCCTGCCGACTTCTGAGCCACATCCTGGAAGGTGAACTCTGATAACGCCATCGTCCACTTCCCAATGCAGTCGCGCATGATCAGTCTGGTGAGCATGTATTTGATAAGATCGGTCTTGGAGATAATCTAACGACCGAAGGAAGCATATAATGCTGTAATTTAGTAGCCGCGAAATAAAGTGCCAAGCACAGATTTTCGACTGGTGAATAGTTTAACTCTCCCGCGTTGAGGGTGCGGCTAAGATAGTGTACAGCTGGTTCACGCTCGTTCTCGTTGTCTGGGCCGCAGACAGCCAATGGAGCTTTCAGAAGCCGAGATGTAGAGCCTCAGGGGTTTCCCTCTTCTCAGTGGCATAAGAACCGGCGGTTGAGATAAATATCTTTTGATTTCGTCTAGGGCCGCCTGATGCTCGGCCTCCATACGAATCTCTCCACATCCTTTAGCTTGAGCAAGGGAATCAACGGTTGGATTTTTCCCGGCAAATTGGATTTTTCCCGGCGTTCTTCAAACCGAAAGGCATGACCACCCATTCGTAGGTTCCAATAGCCCCCGGGCATTTGAATGCCGTTTTGTGGACATCACCCTCGGCAATAAAGATCTGGTTATAGCCAGCATGGCCGTCCATGAAGGAAAGGAGCTCGTGCTTCGCGCCTCGTCAACCAAGAGGTCGGACATAGGCATGGGGTACTCATTGACAAGCTCATATTTATATATATTTTACATCAAATTCACTTGCCTTTTCTTAGTTAGTTCCTTATATCTTTGAGCTATTTACTTTATTTTTGTGTTTTGTAGGATCTGTCAAGCAAGAAAAGAAAAATAGCATAAGTGGGATTTTTAAGTAACAAATTCGTCAAAACTGCCTGTGCAGATCAGCTGATTTTGGAAGCAAGTTGCGAATAGCTCAGAATGAATTAGAGCACGTGCCTTATATTCTTGGAAAGCTACAGATGTCTATTTTCTGGAGCAACTCGCGGATTGTTCATATCATTTTTCTAGAAGAAGTTATGGCCGTTTTAACACTTAAAGGTCCACAAGAGGCTGAGCAGTTTGTAACTGCAAGGAAAGCAATAAACCCAATGAATCTAGCAGCCAAGAACAAGCCAACGGACACCTACTCACATATCTGAGGAAATGGAATTAAAGATGAGGATTAGGTGGGAGTAATGAGCATAAAGGCTGCCCAAAGAGTTACAATTGTTTACCATTTTTTCTCACTTATTGTCATCAATAAATTGCTATTTAGAGGGGGGGATATGGGGGGTGAGAGGAGAGTTTTTGGAGTGAGAAGGCAGCAACGTTGGGCAAGATAGGATTCAGGAGAAAATCTTGAAATTCTCTTCTTTCGGTTTTACCTTCTCAAACTCATGTCTTTCTTTTGGTTTTATTTAAGAATAATGTGTAGCTAAATTCTTAGTAGTTAGGGGCTGTTTTGAAGCCCCTGATATGATTGCAAATGTGTTATGACATTTCATTTCAATTTCTTTTATGAAAGGATGAAAATTGATTCACTACTTGTCACATTGATGAATTCTTTATGTGTTTTCTACGGATGCATACTTAGTAAGCATATTTAAGATTCTAATGCTATGAATATGTGTGTGCCTGCCCTTGACGAATGAGGACCTACATATGTTCTAGAGTAGTACTTGTTAATTGCGATTAACATATGAACCAATTCTAGGATAAGTAAGACAACGCTAGTACTTACGATGCCTTGTGATGACTCAAACTCTTCTTGTTCTTAATGATTTCTACTTGCTAAATATATGAACACGCCAATCTAGATTGCATGCTAGGGACTAAGTTAAGTTGAAAACGTCATTCTCTTAACATACTACTTAAGAAAGAGTAATAGGTTGAGTTCTAACATTGAGCCAATTTGAGCATCTTCATCCGGAAATGAAAGGAATTTGAATGAAACATAACATGTTGCATGATTGTTTGGTGGTGGATAGCACTTCCACTAACTCATTTTCTTAATTGTGAAATACAATCTGTTTTTATAATTCAGAATCCATTTCTGTCCTGCTGTTTTCCGATTTAATTTATATAGAAAATCAACTCTAAAAATCCCAAAAATTTGTGTGCGTGTAGCTCTGCGTGTCTAGTATCTGCGTATAAAATTTTGTAGACTTTAGATAGGTGTAAGCAGGTTTAATAATTATTCTTCGGTGGCTGGTCAGTAGGGACAGCAGCCCAGTCTTTGTGACATTTTAAGTAGTGAGAAATCAATGTATGAACTAAGGGTGAACCACGACCTCTCTTTGTTAGTAATCTTTTGAACCTGAAGCTAGTGCCGAAATTATTAGCCTCCTCTGCGAATATAAAGAATGTTTTGCTTGGGACATTCGTGAGATGCTTGGATTACCCAGATGTTTAGTAGAACATGAATTGAAAATCAAAGACGAGTTCAAACCTTTCCAACAACCACCACGGCCGATTTTCTGCCGAGGTACAACTGAAACTCAAAGAAGAAATTTAACGCTTCTCAAAACCAGCTATATCCGTACCACCCGATACGTTGAGTGGCTGGCCAACATTGTGCCAATGTTGAAAAAGAATGGAGCTCTAAGGGTTTGCACGAATTATAGAAATCTGAATCTTGCAATCCCCAAGGACAAGTACGCCATGCCCATGGCCGACCTGTCAGTGGATGGAGCCGCAGAACATGAGCTCTTATCCTTTACGGACGTCTATGTTGGGTACAATTAGATATTTATTGCCAAAAGTGAAGTTCACAAAATGGCGTTGAGATGTCTAGGAGCTATTGGAACTTATGAATGGGTAGTCATGCCTTTAGGCCTTAAAAACGATGATGCTACGTATCAGGAGGCCATGAACATCATCTTCCACGACTTAATCGGCCGAACTATAGAGGTTTATATTGATGACGTTGTCGTCAAGTCTTCCTCATTGGCTTCTTGGTTCACTAACATAGGATCAAAGTGAACTAGGCCAAGGCAATCATGGTCGCACCCTACCGAAAACCAAGAAAGAACTCCAATCTTTCCTTGGAAAGGTGACTTTTTAAGACGTTTCATATCTAACTTGGTAGACAAGATTCGGCCATTATCCCATCTCCTAAGATTGAGGGACAGGGACTAGTTCGTCCTGGGAAAGCAAGCATCAGAAGGCTTTTAATCAAATCAAGCAATATCTCTCACAGCCGCCAGTTCTTATGCCCCCAAATAAAGGAAAACCTCTAAGCCTCTACATTTCGGCCCTAGAGAACTTTATCGACTACTTGCTGGCTCAAAATAATATGTCTGAGTGAGAACATGTTGTGCATTATCTCAGCTGCAACCTTAGTATGGACGAGCTTAACTATTCACGATAGAGAAGTTATGCCTGGCACTGTATTTCCACTAAGCTAAGCCATTACATGACTGCTTATTGCGTAATGGCCCTCAATACGGCTGGAGGATTCTTTAGGATCTCTTTTGTTAATGTGCCAAGCATAAAAAATCACGAGGCCAATGAAATGGCCCATATAGCATCAAGCGTAAACATACCTGATGGAGAATACAACCGGGTGATCAAAATTGAAAAGCTTAACTTGTCAACCTTGGCAGCCGAGACATCCAAATGGCCAAGACGGCCAAAGGAGACTGGCAATATCCCATCGTCAAATATCTTCGTGATCCTTTCGGGCAATCACGAAAAAGCTATAGGTTTTCGGGCTCGTCTTGATTCTGAGGAGCCCGAAGGTGTCCCTCCTTCCCCTAATATCATTTTGATCAGCCCTTTTATTGCCTTAATATGGTTACGGTAAGCCACAATATTGTTATGGTAAGCCATAATATGGCTATCGGGGACCATAATATGGTTATGATGAGCCCTAATATGGTTCTGGTGAGCCTTAGTACAGTTATGCTAAGCTTTAGTACGATTCTACTAAACCTTAGTACAAATTTAGTAAGCCTTAATATGGTTCTGGTTAGTCATAATATGATTCAAGTAAGACATAATATGGTTCTGGTGAGCCAGAATATGGTTTTGGTGAACCATAATATGGTTTTGGTGTGCGTTAATACGTTTTTGGTTAGCCTTTGTATTGTTCTGGTAAGCCTTAGTACAGTTCTAGTACACCTCATATGGCTTAGATAATTCGTAATATAAATTTGATAAGCCATGTTATTGTTCTGATAAGCCATAATATGGTTCTAGTTAGCCCTCATATCATTTTGGTAGACTTTGTTATGGTTCTAGTAAGTCACAAAATGGGTCTAGTGAGCTTTAATGTCGTTTTTGGGAGCCTTAATATGGTTCTAATGATATTTAATAATCTGGTTATGGCCCAGTTTGGAATCCATGTCGAACCCGATGCGTGTCCAACCCCTGGCAGTGTCTGGCACAAACGACCAAAATACTCATCTTGCCCTAATCCAAAAACTGCTTTAGGGTCTGGCTTCTACCGGAAAACTGATAGAGTCTTCCTGAAAAAGACTCAAACACCTAGAATTTTACCTGCACAGCAAACTCAAATAATTTCTCAAGCGTTCAACAAATTCAACTTTACAAAACTGATCATAACAAACCAATCATAAACTTGCGGCTGCACCAAGGTTAGCTTAGGCTGCCTACGTACCCTTACCTGAGGGATCAAGCCACACGTAGTTCTTTATACAAGAAACAAAGTTCAACCCATATGTAAGCACATGAATTAAATATTCCTTCACACTTTCATAAAACCAAAAGCTTCAAACTCTAATCAATCTGCTGAAACTTAAGCAAAAGATATTGATTTTAGAACTATCTTCCACCCATCACATATGTGCATATAAAAATACATATGTATAATAGCTCAATATCAACGATTTGAATAGAGCATACAGATAAGTAGGAAAATGAGAAAATTATTAAAATAACATTGGCCACGTGAAACCTTAATATCAATATCAACGATTTGAATAGAGCATACTTCAATCAATCTTTCACATGTAAAAACAAACTCATGTCTTAAGAAAGTAGTTGTCAATTTTATAAAATCCTTAAAACTTAGAAAACTCTCAATCCTTGTCTCCTAAATATGAAAACATGCATAAAAACCTTCACCAATAAGTACCAAGCCAACCGTGTGGAACAAGGATGCGGCTAAGGTTGACCAAGTGTCTCCTGGGACTTGCGAGGAATGCGGTTTGGGTGATTCCAAAGTGTCGGTTAGAAGGGCAATTTGGTCATTTATGCCCGACACCCGCCAAGTGTCGGACATGCACAGGGTTTGGCTTAGATTCCAAAGTGGAATTTGGGTTGGGTCTTGTCATCATTCCTATTGGTCCACAACCAAAAGTTAAACCCATCCAAGAAGTCTCGTCACGATCCAACGGTCGGTTTGGCCCCCCGATCGTGGAATTTGACCAATTAGACCTACAGGGCCCACAACCTCTGATTTCCGATCCAAACATTCTATGAGTCCAACAAAGTCTACCTAACAAGTTCTGAGAGCTTGGTCTCAATCGAGTGGTCGTATCACTCTCGTATCACTCTAGAATCATTGATTCGGAGTATTGGACTCCGATTCTCGATCTACTAGTTCCTACACGATCCTAGAGGTAAGAGGAACAAAATATTTGAAATTGGGACCAATTGAACGGTACGAACCTATCGAACTCGAATATCGCATAATAAGTGCAATATCCTTTCGATTGTCAACAATGGGTGTCTTGAGAGATTTTCCGACGCAGAAAAAATCTCCAAACCACCAGCCAAAACCAATGCCAACAGATTCAAACTAACTAAAGGGTATATTGAACGATCTGTAAAATCTCAAAATCGATCCAAGGTACCAACAAAGACAGCTAGACCAAGTGGAGGGGATGAAGATTCATACCTGGATCGACAAAACCAGCCGTCGAAATCCCGAGATACGGTGCCAGAAATCTGCCCAGTTTACAAGTCGATATCGTCGAAGCTACGCTGGTTTTCGATCAAAGAAAATGAGTGGGTCAAGTAAAGGGGGGAGAGAGAGAGAGAGAGAGAGAGAGAGAGAGAGAGAGAGAGAGAGACAATTCTTTTGGAACAAGAATCGTCGAATTTGGTCGCAGAATGGTGACGAAATCGCCTTTTGAAACGCGGCGTCGCATGGAGGAGAGAGAGAGAGAGAGAGAGAGAGAGAGAGAAAACAGTCGGGGAGAGAGAGTGTTGTGAAAGAGAGAAGCTAGATATGGTTCTAGTTATCATAATTTACGATTGTGCCACTGCAATTTTGTAGATCATAACTTCTTCGTTTGAGTTCAAAATTGAACATGCCACTTGTCTATGAACTCATATCATCGAGCTCTGTACAACGATAACACTCAATTCTCAAAATTCCTTCCCGAATAAAAAGTGACTAAATTGTCCCTACGCCCAAGGGCAAAAATGTAATTTCATAATAAATAATTAATTGAATAGTCATTTTTGGGACGGGGTGTTACAGTTTTAGTAAGCCTTAATATGGTTCTAATGATCCTCAATAATATGGTTCTGGTAAGCCCTGTGATGGTTTTGGTAGGCCTAAAATCGTTTGTGGTGAGCCCTGATACCTTTTTGGTGATCCTTAATATCGTTTAATACAGTTATGGTGAGTCTTCATATGGTTTCGATGAGCCGTAGTATGGTTGTATTGAGGCTTAATATGATGCTGTTTATGTTAGATATATGGCCTACCAAGTAATTATGTAATAGTTAGTATTGAGGAACACCAGTTGTTTTAATTCATGATAATATATTACTTATGAAATACAAGACAACTATAGTCCTAGGAATATATATAAGTGGACATGAGAACTATGTAATGAGATCGTATACATCGAGACTTATCATGATTCCTAATCTTAAATATGTTCCTGGTCATATGACCATTCCAATTTGAATAGGTTCTGCCCTACACCCTATTTAGCTCGGATAACCATGACATGCTGCTAGGCTTCAACCATGGTTTGTGGAAGTCCTGAAAGGATCAAAGTCAATTGACTTTCACCAATATGAAGAATTAAAGGTGAGATTTAATTAACAAGTCAACTCATAGAAGTAGAGCCCTCCCATTACCTTGCTAAAAGGAACCTACGGATCGCACACCGAGAAATGAGATTAGAGAAACAAATTAACAAAAAAGAAATTAGGAGTCAAAAGTCGAAGGTCTAAGTCAATATATTTGACCGGAGCAATTGACCAAGTCTAATTAGTAATACTATAATAGTGATTTAAAGGTTAAATCATAATTCATAATTAAGAGTAAATTATGAAATTAACTTTGACATAAGTGTTTTATGGCAACACAAATCCAAGGACCCAACTCAAACGCACACTTCTACCCATGGCCGGCCATAAGAGAGTGTAAGTCGACACCAACACTGAGGTTGCTGCTCAAATTTCAAGCCTTCTTTGAGGCTTGCTTCTTGTGATTAGGAGGCAAAGAAGGTAGGACAAAGAAGGTATTTATTAAAATACTTTGTTTGATGATGCAAATCTTAACAAAAACAAAAACGTGAAAAATGCACTAGAAATCACACATAAACTAAAAACAAAAGCGAAAACAAAAGTGGAGAATGCTTGGGTTGCCTGCTAAGAAGCGCTTCTTTATAGTCATGAGCTAGACTTTTTGAATGTCTGTGGTGGTGCGGAAGTAGCACTTCCATGTAGTGGCTGGGATGTTTTCCAAGTAGTTGACATGTACAATTGGGTCAAGAAGATCTATGCAGTTGCACTCTTCCAAGTCCCTTGGTTTTTTAACAGCCTCAAACACCTTAAACTCAATGGATTCACCCTGCACTCTCAAAGTTAAAGTTCCTTGTTGTACATCAATCAATGTACCAGCAGTAGCAAGGAAGGGCCGGCCTAGCAAGGGTGGGATGTCGTGCTCTTCCTCCATGTCAAGAACAAATAAATCAGCCGGAAACAAAAATTTCGTCACTCTGATCAACACATCTTCAATGATTCCTTTAGGATATGTGACTGATCTACCCGCAAGTTGAAGAGAAACAGGTAGTGCTCTTGAGCTCTCCAATACCTAATCGCTGAAAAATAGACAAAGGCATAAGGTTAATGCTTGAGCCTAAATCTAAAAATGCTTTATCAAATTAAACATCACCAATAATACAAGGAATTGTAAAACTCCCTGGGTCCTTCTTTTTTGGAGGAAATTTCTTGAGCAACACCGCACTGCACTCTTGATCATCATTAGAGGTTCTTTTGGAAATCGCACGGTTTGCCTTGGAAGTATTCCTTTAGTTTCTTCTCTACCTTCATCTGTCTTTCGTCACTTTCTACTTGTTCTGTCTTTTAATTTCATTGGTAATTAAATCATTCTTTCACAAACCTTTTTTGTGTTTACGTGAGTATGCTATGTGTTAATTTCTTGTTTATATAATTAGAGTAGTTAAAGTATTTTGTGAAGTAAATTAGGTTCGACTAGTTGGAAGTTGAACTCAATGCTCATGGGAATAACCTCGTATAGTTCTGGTAAGCCTTAATATTGTTTTGGTTAGTCATAATATGATTCTAGTAAACCATAGTATGGTTCTGGTGAGCCAGAAATATGGTTTCGGTGAACCATAATATGGTTCTGGTGTGCGTTAATACGTTTTTGGTTAGCCTTTGTATGGTTCTGGTAAGCCTTAGTACGGTTCTAGTACACCTCATATGGCTTAGATAATTCATAATATAAATTTGATAAGCCATGTTATTATTCTAGTAAGCCATAAGATGGTTCTGGTAAGCCCTTATATCATTTTGGTAGACTTTGTTATGGTTCTAGTAAGTCACAAAATGGTTCTAGTAAGCTTTAATATCGTTTTGGTGAAACTTAATATGGTTCTAATAATCTTTAATAATATGGTTATGTCCCACTTTGGAATCCATGTCGAACCCCGTACGTGTCCAACCCCTGGCAGTGTTGAGCACAAATGACCAAAATACCCTTCTCGCACGACGTGCTTGCGCATTAAATGTGCCAACCGACCTGCGCATTTAAGACACCAACTGTCAATCACTTCAGAAGGAATGCAAAGGGTTCATCCCCTGGAATCCATTCGGCCCCTACCCATGCTTAGAGACCGAAGAATCCGGGATGTCGGGGCAATGTTTGTACCTAATAAATCACGGTCGTAAACTGACTAAAGGGGCTTCCTCTCGGCCCTAGCACCTATTCATGAGCTGGAATGTGGCGTTTCGTCAGGTGTTTTGCCTTCCCAAAACCAATGGAAAAGCTGCGAAGGCATAATCATCTCGTCCTAGACCGCGACATTGTTGGCCGAGGCCGAAGGACGAAAGAGACACGGCCGAAGATATTAGAGTCAAATCGCCACGTGGCAGCGGAGTCCCACGCTTCATTTAATGAAGTAACGCCTCTAACTAGCAAACCCACTAGCCGCAAAAAGGCATTTAATGCACGAGGGAAGAAGGGAAGTGACTAAAGTCAGGATTTGGTGATAAAAATCAGAGTGGTTAGGCGCAAATATTCTTACAACTAAAGGTCAGATCACCAACCACCAGACCAGGGCATTAAATGCGTCCCCACGGCCAGAGGCGCAGAACCCACGATTCAGGGCGGCCGGAGATTTACCAGGATTTATGGGGTCACACCACCATGCTTCAGGATCCCAAATGTCGATTGGACTATCCACTTGCTCTGATCAAGCTCCACCAGGCAGATTTTCAGCCTCGATTACTCCTCTAAGAGCTCTTCCTATAACTACCAAGCTCAAGCTACATTCAAAGGGTTCAAACACCAAACCAAAAGCCTACCACGGAGCAAATTATATTTTCCTGTAATGCACTTTCAATACCTTTACTTGCTTTCCTAGGAATAGCTATAGATTGTAAGGAAAATCTATTCATCAATATATCATACGACCCTTGATTTTCAAGGCGCCGGAGCACCATCTCTGTTTACTCTCCGTTCACCCCATATATCATACGACCGTCGCTCTCGAGAGCAACGCGCCAGAGCACCGCCCAAAACCCACCATCAACACCACCACTAAACGGCCTTGTAGCTCAGGCCGTGAACCTGACGGCCGAGAGTCAGTTCCTCTCTCGGCCACAATCATTTGATTAGGAGTCAAACTCAAAAGAGGCGCACCACTTAACCATTTTATCCAAACCACATCACCCTCTTGACGCACGGTAGACTGTGCTGGCACGCCCGCGCATAACCGCATCGCATCCAAAAGAAGGACGTCACGTGTTAACGCATATCCCTCGGCCCGAGCATCAGGCCATGAGATTTGCGTAGCCAACACATTGGGGTTAGGGTCTCGGCCAGCGTTCCAATCACCTCACCAATAACTTTTGCCGAGACAGAACATGCGGTTAGGGTCTTGGCCAACGTTCCAATAACGACGGATCGCACGACCGAGTCCATGCAAGAGCAAGCAATGGTGGAGGATCTCCTGTCTCTCAGCAGGCCTCCAGGATAGAGACATCCTTTATGGGCGCAATGGATAGATTTTCCTCGAAGCTGCGGACGCTTTTTCAGGAGAGGATGCCGGGAACCTCGTCCGTGACACCTCCCAAAACTGGATAGAGAGGCCAAGAGCACGAGAGGATTGAGCCTTACGGCGAAGCAGCAGCCTCGCGCCTCTGCCCGCACCCAAGCGTCAGGCTGCGGCCAGCATTCTCGGCCGACGAGTAGCTGGGGGCAGTCCCAGGCCACATGGGCGAATCCCGACCAACCTACCCGGCAAAAATAGCGTACGGCCCACTCCATGCTTTGGCCGTATCATTAGGGCAAAGTAGCCCCAATCTTTCCGCGATCCAAGCAACTTGGCCCAGTTCATACTTTGGTCGTCCAGGACCCATCCTGGCCCAAGCAACGCGACCGCTGCTTCATCACAACAGGTGACGATCAGAGCAATCCGATCATTTCGCCACCATTGCAGGCGTCGTTATTTCCATTAGGCTCCCACCTTCAGTATGGTTCAGCCATTCCGACGGTAACACACACGCACCTTGGACAAACCCATGGCGCTTATCTAGTGCCGCCCGGCTCGGTCGCGCGCGCCAGCCCCCTGTCAAGTGGCCCGCAGATAAGGCCACATAATGATGTGCAACAGGTCCCGCGGTCGTTTGCGGCCCAACAAGAAACGCCCCCCAAGGGCTTCAGTTGAGACTACGTCCGGTGAATGATCGAGGACGGCCTAGCTCAGAGGCGGCCGGAAGCGCCAAGGTATACAAAGCCGTACCCGCCAGAAATTGATCAAACCCCTCTTCCCCCGGAACTATCGGTTGCTAGAATTCATGCTATTCTCCGAGGAATGGGCAGACCTCCTCCATTGAACACATAGGCCGCTTCACGGTCCAGTGTGGAGAGGCCGATTCGGATGCCCAAAAGCTCCTTTTATTTGTTCACTCTCTAACCGGCGCGGCGTTCTCATGGTTCATAAACCTTCCACCGAATTCGGTAAGGGATTGGTCTAACATGGAAATGATATTCCACGAACATTTCTATCAGACCAACCGAGAGATAACGGTCGCGAGCTGGAAAGGATGAGCCAGGCGTCAGACGAATCACCTCGCGACTACCTGCAGTGGTTCAAAACATGCAGGAACTGGTGCCGCACAAACCTACCAGAGAGGGAATTTGTCAAGATGGCCGAAGAAGAGTTGGAATTCGAATACCGGAAAAAATTCCAGGGAATCGAATTCCGGGACATGCATGACTTGATCAACAAGGTGGACAGATACGCATCCTTGTTGATGGAAGAAATGCAGAAGAAGACGGCTACAAAAGGGACTTACTATAGGAATCCCATTGTCAGCTATGCCGAAGCGGGACGGCCCCGCGGTGCCCGAGAGCGACGAAGTCGAGATGAGCTCAGCTGAAGTCAGCATAGACAAACCATTCGTCTGCAAAGGACTTGTCAAGGCCGACAATAGCCGCACAAAGATTCCCAACGCCAAGTTCGCGGCTCGAGAAATGAAGGCCAACACTTTCGATTTAACAAGGGCCGAGGCTATCTTCGACCTACTATTGTCCGAGAAAAAGGTCAAGTTGTCTTTCGGCCATAAAATTCCGAAACCCGACGAACTCAAAGGAAAGACGTTCTGCAAATACCACAGTTCTTGGTCTCACAACACCAACAACTGTGTTGTCCTGCGAGACGTCATCCAAATTTTGATAGACGAAAAGAAGCTCCAATTCTCGAAAAAGGCGGCCATGCAGGTTGTGTTGTGAAATGGCTCACATTTAAGGTTGCAGGTGTCTTAGGATGCGACCGGTCGCAAGGGATTTGTGACCGGTCGTTTTTGCAGAGAGTCGAAGAAGTTTGAGAAAAGCTGGAGTGACCGGTCGCAAGGTATCTGCGACCGGTCGTAATGTATCCAAAAGGTATCCGCGACCGGTCGCAAGGTATCCGCGACCGGTCGCCCGTGTGCTGTGCTGATGGTTTCTTACGTGTTTTCAACTATTTTTTCCGTGGCTATCGCTTTCCACAAGATTACAGGGGCTTAATGGGTCACTTCTGAGGTAAAAGAATGTGGACTACCTGCTGGATAGTTGGGAGAGCACTCATTGCTAATTGGTTGTCTTGTTTTGAAGGATTCACTCTCCATTTTCTAGTTTAGTGGAAGGTGGCTGAAGTGGGATTTGATTACTTACATGATCTGATCTTTAGTGTAAGTGGGTGACTAAAGAAGGAACGTAGAGGACAAAGATGATGCCTTATCTTATGTCCATTGGTCTGTGTAGGTAATGGGGTTTGAAGCAAGACATTATAAGTTGAGAAAGCAAGTTGAAGTTAGGTGTGGTTAATCTCAAGGTGGCCAAGTAGCTGGGAGCTATTGTGTTCAAAGGAGGTTAACTCACCAAGGGATAACGTGAGAGAGAGCAATCAGTTCAAGTTTAGAGCTGAGTTGGGGTCTTGAGAGTTTAGACACCAAGGAGGGAAACACCAAGAGTTGTGAGAGTGTTCACAAGTGCATCAAAGTGTTGAGCAAGGGGTGTGAGAGAAAAGAGAGCTTGGGGAGAGAATAGAGTTCTAAGGGGGTTTTCTGTGTAAAACCAAAATTGTAACTTATTCTTTCATGAAGTGAATTTCTCAAGGGAATCACCAAGAGGATGTAGGCAATTGCTGAACCTCTATAAATTCTTGTGTCACTTTGTGCTTAGTTGTTGTCTCAAGTGTGTGTGTGTGTGATTCATCCATCATTGTGTGTGTCACAAAGTCCATCAAAAACAAGATCATTAGGGGAGTAAGTGAAAGTGTTTGTCCATTTTTCACAACAAGTTGACTCCAAGCCGTTCCCTCCACATGTCAGTTTCTCGAGAAAGTGCTAGGGCCGAGAAAAGGGCTCTTTCGGCCAGTTCATGGCCGTGATTTATTAGGCACAAACATTGCCCCCACATCCCTGAATTCTTCGGCCTCGGCATGGGTAGGGGCCGAATGGATTCCAAGGGATGGACCCTTTGCATATATCTGTATGCGGCTATGTACAAAAAAAAAAGAAGAGAAAATATGTTTAATTATTACATCCCAAAATCTTTAAAACGGCCGCCCACCTAGAATCCCTCGCAGAACATCCCCCAGATTAGGCAAGTGATCCTTCTTCAAGCGATGTCCGCTTGCCACCTCGCCCGCCACCTCGCCCAAAATTAAAAATGTTTAATTTTTAAACCGTCTATATCCGCCTGCCACCTCGCCCGGATCAGCTTCCTCTCGGCCAATGCCTTCTTCTTCTCGGTTGCCGCTTTGAGGATTTGCTTGGCCGAAGACTTCAGCTCGACTCCAACCGCAACCGCATCGTCTCGGCTCCGAATCGCGACCGTCTCGTTCTCCCTTTGGACAACGAGGTCATTTTCCTTTACTTGCGCCATCACAGGTCGGACTTGCTCCTTTATCACCACCAACTCGATCGAGCATCCCTCGGTCATTCTCATAGTGGCTTCAGCGTACCGGCCGATCATTTCCTCTCCTTCGGTCAGATGGGCCTGCAACTCATCCAGCTGGGCCGTATCCAGGGCAGGACCTGAACTCCATGAACACCTCGGCGGCGGTCATTTGATGAACCCCAAGGAAGAGGAACTCTCGGAGCCGTTCAACGACGGCCCTCGAATCCTCGTCCAGGGGAGCCGAGGTTGAGCTACCTCCTTCCTCATGGAGGCTGGCGTATAGCTCCTCGAGATCATCAGAGGAGGTGGTCTCCTGAAAATGGAAAAAAAGGTTTAGGTGAGAAACAACCAGCTGGGACATGAGGAATGACAAGATAAAGAAAAAGAAAAGGGGGCCGAATGCTCACTGCAAAGGCAAGCGGCGCGCGCAGGAGCTTCTGTGACCGAAAGCTCGGTCAGGACCGCCGAAGTAGCCCGCAGAGGACTCGGCACACTGACGACTGTGGCCCCGGTTATCGCCAGCTCGGTCACAACCATCGAGTCCTGGGACAACGGCGTTGGGGGCATGGTCGCAGCAACCATGGACAGCGGCGGCGACGACCGGGAGGCTGGAAGCAAAAAATTCGGTAAAAAAGCACGTAGCGCAATTCTAAAAATAAAGCTAAGTATGATAAAAGCAAACGCTTACCGAGCGGATCACAATGCCACTTGGACGACGAGGAGCGGACAGCAACGGCTCGGCAGACGCGGGTGGAACTGCCAAGGAGGGCACGGCAGAAGCAGCCGAAAGAACTTCCACCGGAGCGGTCCGCGTGGGTTCCACAACAATAACCTCGTCATCTGACATGTCCGCAACGGCCTCCGCGGTGGCTGGCACCTCTGCAGCTATTGCCTCGGCATCCACCTCGGTAGTGGCCGCTTCCTCGACCACCTTCTCCGCGGCGCCCACCTCTTCGATCACCACCTCGGCTACGGCCACTTCCTCGACCATCATCTCGGCAGCGGCCACTTCCTCGACACTCGGCGCTTCGGCGGTAGCTTCCTCCTCGACCACTACCTCATCCTCGAGAAAAGAACCAGATTATTAAAATATATAGAGAAGGAGGAGGGGGTGACCTAGAGAATAAAGAAAAGAGAAAGGAATCAAGGAGAAGTACTCGGCTGCTCTAACGTCGCAGGAGGGGCTTCCTCCTCATCCTCGCCCTCCGAGAGAACAAGGAGGGTCCTTTTCCTCGGCCGCTCTGAACGTCGCCGTCTCGACCACAACACTTCAGGCCGGTGCGGCCTCAGTGCTTGGAGCCTCTCGACCCCTCTTGCGACCCGGGGCTGCGTATACAAAGAGAAAGAGGCAAAAGAAGTAAGGGGTAGGATAAACGAGGGCAAAGGTGGCATAAGTAGGTCGAAGGAAATAACATATATTGTAAAAAAAAAAGAAAAAAGAAAAAGGGGAGTGCATACCAGGCGGCGCGCCCTGCCGAACGAGAGGAGAGGACGGCACGGTCCTCTGCGCCGCGTCTTCGCACCCCCACCACAGCCGTCGCCCTCGATGTTGGGGCCGCGGTTGAGGACACGACCGTTGCTCCAGCCAAAGGAGGGGCCGTCACCCTAGGTACGGCCACGGCCGGGGGTACTCGGTCGGGGAGGCACGGTTGAGGCCTTCTTCCCTTTGCCACCCTTGGGGGGAGGGGGTCCCGGTCAGCGTTCTTTAGGGCCACCCTCGCGGCCTCTTCAACAGGCCGAATGAATCTAGCCGAGATGCACTCCTCGTACCAGACCCTTCCATCCTCGTCATACGCATTTCGACGCAACCAAGGCGTCAGAGTGAGGAAGGTCATCCCCTTTTGGAGTTGGAAGGAAATACCAGCTACGCCGTGTTGCCTGGGCGACATCGGCCCTCCAGGACGAGAGCCGGTTGGTTGACAAGGGGGGAAGTAGGGCCGTCTGGATCATGTCAAATTGCCGCGCCACGAAGTTTGGTAAATAAACCTCGGCCTCGGCCTCGGCCTTGGACAAGCCGCAGTGAAGATCGCGCGTGACTAGGAATGAGCCCAGACTCTGCCTCAAGTCATTCTCCGTCTCGCCATCAGGAATGATGGAGAGGTCGTGTGCCAGGAACAGAGGGAATGGTCGGCAAGGCAGACGCGGAACTGCGTGCCAGTTCTCTCGACCAAGCCATAGAAAAATTTGTAGCTGAGGGCTGAGGTGTTATGCATCCTGGGGGCTCGGGCAAATGCATTGGCCAACGGCTCGATGTCGGTGATATTGGCCACCCCCTCAGCTCTAGGGAAGTAAGCTTGCAGCTAGAACTGGAAGGCCCATAGTGGACCACCGTGCTTCGGCTTCATCCCATCGGTGACGATGTCGTGAAACGTGCGTTAGATGTGGCCGAGCAGGAATAGACCGACCGCTAGCCTGCCGCCCTGCGCAAGATAATCGGCCAAGTGGGCAAATTCTAGGGTAACCTTGTTCGCCTGGGTGCAAAACACAAACTTGCACGACCAGTACAACAAGAATGCGACATGCTCAACCTCGCCGAGGGGGGCGATGGCGTCTTCTTCGCGCTGTCCTCTACACCGAAGTTGCTGGAGAAACTGGAGTAGTTGAGCATGTTCTACGCCTTGCTCCCAGCGACTCTCGTAAGAGTTGGCCACGTGGCTTTAAAACTCCCTTCCACCTCGGGAGCAACAAGTGCGGCGTTCACTTCTACACTGAGAGGAGAAAGGCCGAATAAGGCGGCCATGTCTGAGAACGGTCGGCGTCATCATGCCGAACCTGAAGTTCATGATATTGGTGACCGACGACCAGAAGCATAGGGTCGCGGCCAAGAGCGACCGGTCCATGACGAGCGGCCGATCAAACAGCTTGATCAAGTGGTAAATACCTTGATCCTTCCATTGCTGGCCGAAGAAGTGCTCCATCCTCGACAGCCATTTTTCCCAATCCGGGGTCGAGGTTGGCCATTGGGGCTGCGGCCTGGCGACATTCCAATCTTGGAATTCCCCCCGTCAAAGGCCGAGTGATCCACCAGATTGTTTTTCAGATGAGCCACTAGCCTCTCTGGCATTCCACCATCAACAGAGGGGCCGAGAATGCAGGAATCGGTGGCAACATCATCATCATCAGTCCAGGGCATGATGATGTTAGGCAGAACCGAGCCCTGGATTTCTCGGCAAATTTCTTCAAACTCAGTCTGAAAGGCTTGGGACCGAGCTTCAACAGATGTAAAGGTGCTGGAGGCCATTGAAATAGATCGAGGTTGGGTGTTTGGAAGAAAAATGCAGAGAAAGAGCAACGAACGCAAAGAACACCGAAGGAAAACCCAGAAAAAGTTGAGAATTGGTGGATTCTTGGAAAGCCGAAACTCAAGAGTAAAAGAGAGTCGTGGTTACAAGCAAGATTCACTGGTAAACTTGGAAGACTCGAGAGTTTGGAAAGATTGGAGGATTGAGAAAGAACTTTGGCAAAGCTTGGGCGTCTGAGAATTCCTGAGAGCGTAAAGAAGAAACGAAGAAGTTTGGGCTTTTATATTGGCGCTAGAATTCGAAACGAAAGGGCATGGCTCTCTCGAAAGACGCAACGATCTCGCAGTGTGCTAAAAAAGAGCGATGACGTGTCGAAAGCCCAAACGCCGCCGTTTCCTCTGACGAAACAAAGCGACGCCTCGCGTAAGTCTGGGCAATGATGGTCTGCACGACGTGCTTAGGCATTAATACGCCGCTGACCTGCGCATTTAATGCACCAGTTGTCAATCACTTCAGAAGGAATGCAAAGGGTCCATCCCCTGAAATCCATTCGGCCCCTACCCATGCCGAGACCAAAGAATCCGGGGATGTGGGGGCAATGTTGGTGCCTAATAAATCACGGCCATAAAACTGGCCGAAGGGACCTCCCTTCGGCCCTAGCACCTATTCGAGATCCAAAAGCGCGGCGTTTTGTCTCCTAATTATAAAATGATTTGATAACTATATAAAAAAAGGAAAGTAAATCTCTTAATTAATCAAGGAAATAAATCTCCTTGATTAATTAGGAGACTCACTTCAACACTCCTCCTCAAGTTGGTGCATATACATCACAAATGCCCAACTTGGTAAGCGAGTCATGAAATTCGTAGCACTCGATTCGATAATCCATGCGGATTTTTGAGATGACGTATGAAAAGTAGAACCTTTGGTGGTGTTGATAGAAGCACAAGTCCGGGTAGTCGGGTCGCAGATTTGACCGCATGCTTCTGTGAGTCTGCAATAAGGGGGATAATCGTAGGGATTTCTGACATCACAGCGGAAGTAAAATGTGATCTGAGAATGTGAGGGATTTTCATTGGAGGAATTTGATTTGAGGAATTTGATGTATGAATTTGATGTAGGAATTGGATTTGAGAGGTATGTGTATAAGATTTGAGAGGTATGAGAATTTGTTTTGAGGAATTTTGATGTATGAATTTGATGTAGGAATTGGATTTGAGAGGTATGTGTTTAAGATTTAAGGGTATGAGAATTTGATTTGAGGAATTTGGTGTATTGGGTTAGTTTCTGATTTACTATGATTTGGTTTCTTTGTATTGGGTTAGTTTATGATTTTTTTCCTATGGATTTGTTTTGTTTTGGGGCAAAATATTTCGGGGAAGTTAATTATAATTTCAAACAACTGCCCTCCCCTGCGAAAGTTTGAAATTCGAATACTACGCTATGCTTGCTAAGGTTGGGTGCACCACTACAACGGAAGTAAGTGCTATATTGCCATATTATTTGATTTTGCATTGTACTGAAAAGTTTAAAATGCTTTAGATGTTACCTGTTTGAGCAAGACTCTAACCCATTTTCTTTTCTGCTTTCTATTAAATTTATTCAAATATTATATTTTCTTTCTACAGGTAATCAATGAAGCAAGCATTAGTTTTGATTTTAGGGGTATGTATCTCTCTTTAATTTTGGGGTTTTTTTTTTCTTTTTGAATGGAATTCTTCTTCGAACTAATCATATTTGTTAGATTATTCTTGCATGTCGATGTTGTTTCTCAAATAAGGGTTTTTCATCTGCTATCATGCTTAGGATTTTTTCTTATGATCTTTTCATCCGTGAATACATGACAAAAATGAGATTTTGATTTTGTAAGGATCAGAGAATTGTGCAACAGAGTTTTGGTCATTCATTTCTTTCTGAATTTACAATAGTCATGTTAATTGTATCAAGGTTTCTTCTTTCTGTTGTTTATTGTGTGCTATTCATAGTTTTATACAAGTTGTCGCACATCATTGGTCATGAATCTTTGCAACCTTTGAGTTGGATTTCTCTTATTACATCAAGTGCTTATTCAGAAAATGGCAATTGTCCTTTACACAAAGAATCCGACTGGAAAGAAGCTGGATATCATGACCACGGATTAAAACTCCGTTTTCAGGCCACTTTTTTGGTGTTACACTCCAAAAAACACGGTGCTTCCAGTTTTTGATTGTGTACTGACATTGAGTCAGACAAGTTATGTGCCATTCATATATGACATTTGGAATGTCGAGTGGTATTTTTGCTTTTCGAGTGTTGTATTAATTTGTTTGACTTTTACATAACATGTTATTTGTGTTAGATTTAACGTGTCAATTTCTGTTACAGCAGCCAAGTCCCGCCGTCAGCGTCGACAATCCGCCGAATCCGCTCAAAAATAGCCGATTTTGACAGAAACTTCACACCGTTCGATCTTCCTCCTCTGGCCCCCAATTCAGACGAGTGAGGTATGGTTTCTCACCTATTTTTCAAGCCCTAGCTGATGGTTGGGTAGGAATCTTGGACTGCGGTTTGGAGATTTTTCGGCCGCTGAAAATTTATCTAGGTACCCAAGCGTTGTCGATGCGTGGGCCATGTGGTGGTCCGGCATTGAATCCTAAAATGATCCTTATGTTGTCACGAGCGTGTAGGTGTGCTCGGATGTCAATTCGAATATCGTTTGAACCTTCGAAGAGATTACGCATATTATGCGTTATCCGGGTTCCATAGGTTTGAACCGTTGGATCGATCTCAATTTTATATATGTTGATCTAGGCACTCCTAGGATCGTGTAGGTTTTCGCGGATCGTGAATCAGAGTTGCAGATGTTCCGATTCAATAATTTAAAGTTTAATTAAACGATAACCGTAAGTTGTACGATCGTGAGCAATTCGACCATTCGAACCGAACCAAACTTACAGGACATGATTAATAAAATGTGTGGAACCTATAGGGTCTCTCAAATTAACAATTGAAGGTCGTGGACCCCACGGGTCCCGAGTTGACTTTTCCGAGAAATTATCGCTTATCGAGTCTCGGCTCTTTCCAGACCATTCTAACTGTCCGAAATGATTAAGTGGGCATAGGAATGGTCTTAAACCATGTACACGCACTTCTAGGAGCCAGGGGTCAGGGTTTTGGACTAAATCATGTTAGGCAATTTTTATTAATTAAATATTTTAATGGCTTAAATAGGTATTCGCCCAGTGAGTGGACTTTTGTTTTTCAAATGATTTTATGAAATTTAAATTATATTATTTGATCTTGAATAAGTATTAATGCCTATTACTTTCCGAGCATAAGTATTTAAAATGCTAATATTTTTCGTTATATATTCTGTTATATTTAAATGAGAGTGGCTTGGAAAGTAGGAAGGATAATGGCAGGAGGATTCAAGAACGGATAAGAAATAGTTTATAATTTACAAGTAAACATTTTTTCTTAAAACCACCATAGGTACCCAAGTTGCCTACATATAATATGTTGCCTTCAGAATATATATATTGTTGCCTTCGGTTATGTCAACGCGTTTGACAATTGCCCCACGAGTCTTAGGGATATTCGGACCGTGGGGAGCGAGAAATGCAGATCAGGTGGACTAAATATCCCCTGAATCCTGCGAGGATTGCGGCTCGGGTCGACTTTGTGTTACTAAGACCTGCCAGGATGTGTCACTACGTGACACAAGGAATTGATAGAAATGGGGGAAATAAGTATAAGATCATGGAATTGACGGATATATATATTAATGGGTACACTTAGGTGGAAATGATTAATTTCTTTATAATATTTTCTAAAAGTCCCGACGTTTTGATTGAATGTTTGATTAATAATATGTATGTAAATATGCTTGTTTTAGAAATTCTTGTACGAATATATATATATATAAGAGGAAATAGAATAGAATTTTCTAAATGGTTTTAACAGTGGGATTAGTATGTTTGTATTCTATTTTCCAAAACTTTATTTTTGTCCACTCACACTTTTAAATGTTTTGCGCCCCCAGGCAGTAGAAGTGAACCAGAGCACCACCACCGAGCATTCGTCATCACTCTTCCTTCTCTTTCCACTACGTAGGATATGATTACGAATTCTTGGTCTTGGTCAAGGCCAAGACCAAGCGAAATAAACATCAATATGGTCTTGGTCTTAACTTCCGAATTCTTGGCCCCACAAGGACAGAGCGGTAATCTTGACAGTGACATCTTAGAGGAACGGTCTACATTTGGCCGAGATCGAAGGAGGAATTGTTGGCCATTGCTTTCGACAAAGTCATACCTAGGGACAAGCCGAATAAATACCGCCCACTTCCAGTCCTCAAATGAACATTCATCCTTCATGAAAGTTGTTCATTTGGATGTCTACTACGACATATCCGAATTTCGAGTCATTCGGATAAATATGGGATCCTCGCGATATGAAATATCAGCAGCATACCAGCAACAACGAAAGCTGAAAACAGGTATCAATTCTGGCCTAATTATGGCCCAATTCTGGCCCACTTCCAGTCCTCAAATGAACATTCATCCTTCATTAAAGTTGTTCATTTGGATGTCTACTACGACATATCCGAATTTGGCATCATTTACACAAGTATTGAATCTTCAGAGTATTAATCATGATTTCTGTTCGTGACAGCAGTTTGTGAGGACCAGTCAGTTGTTAAATCAGATTCTCTATTGCTCAAATAGAATTAAGTTCTTCATGAATGTTGTTCCTACTTACGTGGAGGTCAAAATATCCGAAATTTGCAGCATTGGATCAATCTAGCATCCCCAGTTTATTATGCATCAAGACATGTTCAGAGGAGAAACTTAGTGGCTGCAAATAAAAGTTTCACTTCATCAATGGAGAGACTTCATCACAAGTGAGTTGATTGAAAGAAGAATTAAATAATGGTGGGGTGGATGGAAACTGTTTAATATTCTTTGTGATGAAGAATATTAAAACAAAGCCAAAGTTCATTATGCACGTGAAGAGTCTACACCAAAATTGAAAGAAGAATTAAATAACATGCAAGTGGGCTTAAGGAATGAATAAAAAAGAAGTAGAGATGGTGGTCATTATCTCACCACTTCTTTTAGACAGTTAGTCACTACTTTTGGCTGACACTCACCAAAACAGACAACAAATCAATCAAAAAAAAAAAAAAAAAGAGGGAATGTTTCCCATGTCCACGTGAAGAAAGCTGAGAGAAAGCGAGAGAGATTCTAGAAAACAGGGAATAATGGGCAAAAGGATGGACAGACGGTAGTGATCATTATGGCAATACAAAATTAATGAATAAACAAGCTGCCATGACCCGACAAACTAAAGTGGACATATGGAAGCTGGGAGAATTGGCAAATCAAAGGCTAGATTGAGAGCATTGGCTATAAATACAAGACAACCGGACACTAAGAAAACTCTCTCCAACACACCCAACAACCAACAAAACAAATACAAAAGAAACAATCAGTTCACTGATCATTCTAGCCTTCAATAGAAGCAAAGCCAACAAAGGTACCAAGGACCTTCAAAGCTATCCTTGAGATTCTGCTCAGAATTCCCAGCCACTCACAACTCAACTTGATTATAGCTCTGCCAATTTCAACATTGGTATCGAATTTCCAACCAATATTTATTAGTTGAAGGTGCAGCCAATCCAGTCCAACCTGGCAGTCCAGTCCAGCCACACAATCCAAGTGCAGTCCAGCTTGACTAAAATAGTCTAGAAATGGCATTCCAGGCAGAATTTGAAGTCCAATATTTTGATGTATTTCCGGACTTAGCAGTTCCTTTCATTTACCTGTATTTCAAACAGTTCTCCTTGAGCTTGTTTTTATTTTCAAACACTTGTATTTTTGCTTTACTTCCCAGTTTTATTTAGATAAATTATGAAGTCCTTACCAGTCTAAGGCATAGAAAAGAACTTACTTGGGAGATATTCCTCACCCAAATTCACAATCGTTTGTTCAAAGTCAATAGTTTGGGGCGCAAGTTATTCTTATTTTCAAGTCCGTTAGAATTGAAAAGTTGCTAACGGTGGCACGCTCGCACACTAAAGAAAGTTAATTTATCGACCAATCATGGTCTTTGAATTAATGGGGAACTTTACCCTACCATCACAGGTACTAAACACAAAAAGGGGTGAACAGAAACCCACGCTGTGCAAGTATGGATTTAAGAAACCAACAAGAACTTCGGCCAAGAAAGTCTTAGAGCTAGGTGCCGAGAACGTTCAAAAGGATTCGGAGCAAGAGGTGCTCATCGATCTAACAAGCATTTATTAATGTCGGACACAACAACTAGAGAAGAAGGGGTAGTGGTCGTGGCCGATCTGGTGGACCGACTGTGTGGAATATTAGGCCGAGGACTCTTTACGGCCGAACTCGCTGACTAATTTGATCAAATTCCTACATGAGTCAGATGACGGTGATGTGTTAACCATTGATGACCTGGATCCTACAACTGTTGAGATGGAAAACAGCCATCCCAAGGTCTAAGATCCTTTGTTAGAAATCAAGGTAGGAAGTAAGGGCGAACCACGAACTCTCTTTGTTAGTAATCTTTTGAACATGAAGCTGAGTGTCGAAATTATTAGCCTCCTCTGTGAATATAAAGAATGTTTTGCTTGGGACTATCGTGAGATGCTCAGATTACCCAGATGTTTAGTAGAACATGAATTGAAAATCAAAGACGAGTTCAAACCTTTCCAACAACCACCACGGACGATTTTCTGCCGAGGTACAACTGTTAGTGGATGGAGCCGCAGAGCATGAGCTCTTATCCTTTACGGACGTCTATGTTGGGTACAATTAGATATTTATTGCCAAAAGCGAAGTTCAAAAAATGGCGTTTAGATGTCTTGGAGCTATTGGAACTTATGAATGGGTAGTCATGCCTTTAGGCCTTAAAAACGCTGGTGCTATGTATCAGCGGGCCATGAACATCATCTTCCACGATTTAATCGGCCGAACTATTGAGGTTTATATTGATGACGTTGTCGTCAAGTCTTCCTCATTGGCTTCTTGGTTCACTAACGTAGGATCGAAGTGAACAAGAACAAGGCCAAGGCAATCATGGTCGCACCCCCACCGAAAACCAAGAAAGAACTCCAATCTTTCCTTGGAAAGGTGACTTTTTAAGGCGTTTCATATCCAACTTGGTAGGCAAGATTCGGCCATTATCCCATCTCCGAAGATTGAGGGACAGGGACGAGTTCGTCTGGGAAAGCAAGCATCAGAAGGCTTTTAATGAAATCAAGCAATATCTCTCCCAAGCCGCCAGTTCTTATGCCCCCAAAGAAAGGAAAACCTCTAAGGCTCCACATTTCGGCCCTAGAGAACTTTATCGACTACTTGCTGGCTCAAAATAATATGTCTGAGCGAGAACATGTTGTGCATTATCTCAGCTGCAATCTTAGTATGGCCGAGCTTAACTATTCCCGATAGAGAAGTTATGTCTGGCACTCTATTTCCACTAAGCTAAGCCATTACATGACTACTTATTGCGTAATGGCCCTCAATATGGCTGAAGGATTCTTTAGGATATCTTTTGTTAATGTGCCAAGCGCGAAAAATCACGAGACTAATGAAATGGCCCATATAGCATCAAGCGTAAACATACCTGATGGAGAATACAACCGGGCGATCAAAATTGAAAAGCGTAACTTGTCAACCTTGGCAGCCGAGACATCCGAAATGGCCAAGACGACCAAAGGAGACTGGCAACATCCCATTGTCGAATATCTCCTTGATCCTTTCGGGCAATCACGAAAAAGCTATAGGTTTTCGAACTCATCTTGATTCCGAGGAGCTCGAAGGTGTCCCTCCTTCCCCTAATATCATTTTGATAGAGAAGTTATGCCTGGCACTCTATTTCCACTAAGCTAAGCCATTACATGACTACTTATGGCGTAATGGCCCTCAATATAGCTGAAGGATTCTTTAGGATCTCTTTTGTTAATGTGCCAAGCACAAAAAATCACAAGGCCAATGAAATGGCCCATATAGCATCAGGCGTAAACATCCCTGATGGACAATACAACCGGGTGATCAAAATTGAAAAGCATAACTTGTCAACCTTGGCTGCCCAGACATCCGAAATGGCCAAGACGGCCAAAGGAGACTCGCAATATCCCATCATCAAATATCTTCGTGATCCTTTCGGGCAATCATGAAAAAGCTATAGGTTTTCGGGCTCGTCTTGATTTCCGAGGAGCCCGAAGGTGTCCCTCCTCTCCCTAATATCATTATGATCAGCCCTTTTATTTTAAAATGGTTACGGTAAGCCACAATATTGTTATGGTTAGCCATAATACGGCTATCGTGGACCATAATATGGTTCTGATGAGCCCTAATATGGTTCTGGTGAGCCTTAGTTCAGTTTTGGTAAGCTTTAGTACGATTCTACTAAACCTTAGTACAGTTCTGGTAAGCCTTAATACAATTCTACTAAACCTTAGTACAGTTCTGGTAAGCCTTAATATGGTTCTAGTTAGTCATAATATGATTCTAGTAAGACATAATATGGGTCTGGTGATCCAGAATATGATTTTGGTGAACCATAATATTGTTCTGGTGTGCGTTAATACGTTTTTGGTTAGCCTTTGTATGGTTCTGGTAAGCCCTTATATCATTTTGGTAGACTTCGTTATGGTTCTAGTAAGTCACAAAATGGTTCTAGTGAGCTTTAATATCGTTTTTGGCAGCCTTAATATGGTTCTAATGATCTTTAGTAATCTGGTTATGGCCCAGTTTGGAATCCATGTCGAACCCCGTGCGTGTCCCACCCCTGGCATTGTCTGGCACAAACAACCAAAATACCCATCTTGCCCTAATCCAAAAACTGCTTTAGGGTATGGCTTCTACCGGAAAACTGAGAGTCTCCTTGAAAAAGACTCAAAACCCTAGAATTTTACCTACAAGCAAACTCAAATAATTTCTCAAGCGTTCAACAAATTCAACTTTTCAAAACTGATCATAACAAACCAATCATAAACTTGCGGCTGCACCAAGGTTAGCTTAGACTGCCTACGTACCCTTACCTGAGTGATCAAGCCACACGTAGTTCTTTGTACAAGAAACAAAGTTCAACCCATATGTATGCACATGAATTAAATATTTCTTCACACTTTCATAAAACCAAAAGCTTCAAACTCTAATCAATCTGCTGAAACTTAAGCAAAATATATTGATTTCAGAACTATCTTCCACCCATCACATATGTGCATGTACAAATGCATATGTATAATAGCTCATTACAAATAAGTAGGAAAACGATAAAATTATTAAAATAACATTGGCCACATGAAACCTAAATATCAATATCAACGATTTGAATAGAGCATACTTCAATCAATCTTTCACATGTAAAAACAAACTCATCTCTTAAGAAAGTAGTTGTCAATTGTATAAAATCCTTAAAACTAAGAAAACTCTCAATCCTTGGCTCATAAATTTGAAAACATGCATAAAAAACTTCACCAATAAGTACCAAGACCAACCGTGTGGAGCGAGGATGCGGCTAGGGTTGACCAAGCGTCTCCTGGGACTTGCAAGGAATGCGGTTTGGGTGACTTTGTGTTTCCGTGGCCTCCGAGAATGTGTCACGTTTTGCTAGGATGTGTCACATTTCGATTGAAGATTTTCATGTTTTGGGTAACGTGCATTTATAGGGAGACTTCGCCGAATTATTGGCAGAAGTCAAACCCCAAAGAATCGGTTAGAAGGGCAATTTGGTCATTTATGCCCGACACCCGCCAGGTGTGTCGACACGCACAGGGTTCGGCTTAGATTCTGTTGTGTGGATTTCAGCTGCACCAAAATAGATTCAACTGCATCCTCAACTTGTGATACTCGCAAGTGCACGAACCGTTGGTAGTTTAGCGTATGTAAGTGCGAGGTCGATTCCACAGGGATTGGTGATTGAATGATCCAATTCAATTTTCCTACACAAAACAAAAATGAAAACAAGAGAAACAAAACAAGAAGAAAGAATGTACATTACAAGAAAAATAAATTACAACTAAGAGAACATTAACGAGAGCATTTGAGGAAGGAAGAAGAGTGTTTGAGAACTTTAGAGAGGGGAGAAGTGTTTGAGAGATTTGGAGAATTTTGGAAGAGTAAGGAAAGTGGTGTTTGGGAACTTTGTGGATTTTTGAAGAGAAAGTGTTTAGGAACTTGGAGGATGTTTGTGAACTTGGAGAATTTGAGAACTTAGGGAAGGAAGAGAAAGGTGTTTGTGAAGTGTTTGAGACATGGAGACTTTTAGAGAAGAAAGTAGAGAGATGTTTGAGAACTTTGTGGATTTTGGAAGAACATGTGTTTGAAAGCTTTAGAGAATTTGATGAAGGAAATGGGAGAAGTGTTTGGGAAATGTTTTAGAGCATGGAGAACTTTGAAAGAGAATAGAGAAGTGTTTGGAGAATTTATAGAAGAAGAGAAAGGAAAAATTATTGAGATTTATAGTACTAGGATCTTGTTACAACAATTGAGAACTACAAAGGGAAACTAAGAGAATTTGAGGGAGATAAGGGAAGGGAGCTCTAGAGAAGTGCTTGAGAGCTCCCCCCCTTGGGGTGTGTTTACAAGCTTAGGAAACATCACTATTTATAGGCCTAAGGAGGTTAAAAATCTGAATTATACAATTGAATTATGTAAACACACTAACTTCACCTAACACACTACACTTAATTCACCAACTTAACCTAACACACAATTGCATTTGAAAACAATTCCTCTTGTCTTTAGGCTTAGTGTTGCATCATCCACTTCAACATCTTTTGGCTCATTTGGCTGCTGCAAAATTCCACTCAAATATATGTATTGAATATGCTTCACCAAACTTTCCCACAATCAACAACACTTCATCATGCATATGTCATGCATGACAATGCATTGCAGCCAGCTTGTGGGCTCGTTTTGGGCTTGTGGCTCCAGTCTGAAAAATCTGGAAAAATATGGATCTTGAAACTCTTTGTCTTATCTTTCCAAGCATATGCAGCCCAACTCAAGAAAAAATCGGAAAGGCCTTCAAATGTGATTTTTGGCCCAGTAACGCAGATGCTGCCGAATTTGACCTTAAGTTGCCAAAACATGTATAACTTTCTCTAGAAGACTCGGAATCATGAACCGTAAAATTCTACAGAAACTAGACTTCCGTATCTTTCCAATGATGTATAGCTCATTATCTGGTTCTTCTTGAGTAAGTACAGTCCAATCCGTGAAGTTGACTGATCTGCAGACACTGTTTTGAGCTAATTTGTCTCCAAAATGCATTTATTGAGTCTCAAACTTAAAACACTGAAACAAACACAAAACAAATTAAAAGCACAAGTTTAACTCAAAAACATAACCAAATCATAAGCTAAAAGGGTACAAAATGATATGTAATTTATGCACCGATCAAATACCCCCAAACCTAGATTTTGCTAGTCCTCGAGCAAAACAAAAGGAAAACAAAGGTAAAAACAAACAAGAAGTTAATTAAACCACTTTCGTAGGTAACTCGATTGCATTTAGCGTATGCAACAAGCCTTTAAACCTCTAGGCATCCCTAGTAGGAGGAGTTGTGTCTCCTGAGGGTTTAACAAATACGATACCCACAAACGTTTTTCTAACTCTACAAAACAAAATGGTTAGAAAACTTATTAGATTTGTTAGTCCTTAAGCAAAACCAAAAACAAAAACAAATACAAACGCAAATACATTAACAAAAACAAAACAAAAAAACAAAAAAATAAAACGAACTCAAAACAATCTTTCCGAACATTTTCTGAAGAGAAATGACTCATGCACATGACTTAAACGTTTTAATAATAAAAGCTCAATTTTGGACATTATTCACAAAGCGGCAAAGTTCAAAACATAATATGCTCAAAGTGTAGTAGTGTGATAGCCAAATGCAACAAATTTCTCAACCTTAGTTTTCACACAATTTCGAAAATCATACAAAACACAAGTTCAACTTCAAATCTCACCAAAGTTGTCCTCTCACAAATGAATCACTCAGAAGAGGGTTATAATGCAACACTCAGTTATAAACATGAGAATGGAGTTAAACCATAAGGACTTAACTCGAAATAGAAAGATGAAGAACTTGCATTAATATGATCTCAAGAAGGATGCCAAACACTTAAAAGTAAGAAAATGGATGCAATTCAACCACATGACATTTAAGATCAATTTAGGTCTTTAGTATAGGTTGTAATGGGGCCAAGGGTGTAAGGTGAGTAAGAAATGAAGGGTATGGATAATACAAAGTCCAAGGAACTCGCAATGTAAGAGCATAAAATAATTATTTACAAGACTTCGAATCATCACGATTAGATTTTTTTTCTTTTACATGATCAAAACTCCTTATACCTTCATTTACATTGATTCATACTCCTTTCCTTCAATTGAACAAACACCAATTTATTTTGAAGGCCTAAAAATGAAATTTCATTCAACCACCACTTTTCTCTTTTCTTTCACCAATTGTGTGAATTTTTTTTTTTTTAAATGTAACACCTCTTCCCAAACTTAGCATGAAAAACACGTCCCAATTAAAGCTCATGAGTTCCTTAGAAAAGGTAAATATTTGTTTTTCAGGCTAGGGCGAGGAAATAAAATTGGTAAATGAAAGAAAAGGTTTACATGTAGGCTCAAAATGGTTAACAATGGAAAATCATGCTTAAGCATGCATAAGGTTAGCTTGAAAGGCACAAACGATCCAAAGAATGCCTTAATATCATTTCTTTAAATGTCATGAAGTCAAATTGCACAAGAATGAATAACTTTTAAGTGTTCAACCAAATCAATGAATAATGAGATCAAACAACAACTTAGATGACAAGAAAATAAGAGTATGTATAACACTCATGAATTGAAGTACAAGGCTCAAAAGCTCACTTTATATGGTTGGTTATATAAGTCTAATTTATGCTTCATACAATTCTTTAGATTATGCAAATCCTTTAACTGGAAAATTATGAAACAAATGGCAAGTGCAAAGGTTTCGAACATATCATGATAGAACAATGCCAATATTTTTTTTTTTTTTTAATAAAGAAAAAAAAAACACTAAAATAAAATGAAATCCAATTTTTATTTAAGTCATGCAAACATTTATCACTATCTCATCATAAGTGTTCGGAAAGTGACTCAAAAACAAAACAATACTCAAATAGAAGAAAAACAACAATTTTTAATTTTTTTTTAATTAAGAAAAAAAATAATACATGCTAAACTCCAATACCCCCAAACCTAGAATGAACATTGTCCTCAATGTTTAAAAATTAGCCACAAACAATGTCATAACAACAAATGAAAGGTATTAAAGCAAATAAAAAATCACAAAACATACAAAAATAAAATAAAACAATTACAAAATAAAAATTACAAAACAATCAAACAAATATAAAATATAAAATATAAAATAAAAAAAAACGAAACAGTAAAACACTCAAAACAGTAAGCCCTAACAGATAGTCTTACGCAAACTGAAACCCAAACAATTGAAAGCCCAAAGCCCACAATGAAATTAACCCACCTTGAAACCCAAACTAAAGTGAAACCCGACCCAACATGAAATCTGAAGCCCACATGTTTAAATTTTAATTATAATTTTTTTTTAATTTAAGATCAAACGTGAATTGGATTCTGAAACATGGGTCCTAATTTTTTCTCTGGTTCAGTGTAAGGGACCAACAGACAAGGCGAGACACGTGTCGACACATAGAGGCGCCGCAGACTCCACAAGCAGAAATTACGGGGCCATGGAAAGGCGCGACGACTTTGCTTGAACGCGTCCGTTCAGACAAAGCAAGTCGTGACAAATGAGTTGGAAACAGTTGGGTTGTGGGACTCGAGGAACGCTTGGGGATTCAGAAAATGCTTAGACGCTGCGATGGCTAGGGTTTGTCAAAGACTATGTCTATAAGAAGGAAAACGAAGGGGAAAAAAACAAAAAACACAAACTCAGAAACACACAAAAGAGAAAACAAGCAAGAAAAAGAAAAAGAAAAGTGAGAAATCTATGGCTTCTTCCTACCCCTTTTCGTTGGATCTCAACCTAGCTCCACCGACTCTAGACACGAGGCCAAACAGGAGTAGCACCAGGTATGGATGCCCTACTTTGCCTCCGCACGGGGGCCTGTGACCGTCAATGACTCAATACTCCTGGACAACGATGTTGCCATTGGAGTTGGCAGAAATTTGGTGACTCCTAAAGATATACGTGTGTTCGGGACAAGGGATGACAATCGGGTCATGAGTGATGCCCTGGCACTGAGCATGCAGAGTACAGCATGTGTCGCAAGTTTGGTTCATCGCCTACTTGCGAAGTCCCATGAGGTAGAGGTGCTGAAAGGTCAGTTAGCGGCGGAGCACAGGATGGTTGAAGAGTGTCAAAGTGCTATAAAAAGCTTGAAAAGGGAGAGGTCAAGGATAGTGGAGGTGAATCGACACCAGCTAGACGTATTGCGGGACGAGAATAAAAACCTATCAAAGATGGTAGAGTTGTACTCTCGCGACATGCGAAAACAGCTGGAGGACCTAGACCGACCGGGTAAACGCAAGAAACCAGATCGCGAGAAAAGTTATACTGAAGCTAAGATTGCGATCTTTGGGAGCTCAAGTGATGAGCTCCAAGAGGCTGTGCGTGAAGCCCCAGAAGAGGACAGGCCAGAGGGCCAAACTAAAAGCTCCTATGGTCGAGACACCGAGCGCCAAGAAGAAATGATTTCAGTTTTTATTTATTTAATTTTAAAATGTATGTGTTTTTTTTTTTTTAAATTTTAATTGGGAAATAAAAACGTTATGTTATCTCAAAGACACGAATAACCTTAAATTTAAAGAACGACGATCAAACAAAAACATGAAAACCCAAACATGCATTTTTATTTTTAGTTAAGTAAACACACAAGTAACTACTTTTTCTTTTAAGAGAAAAACTTAAGGATGACCAGTTAAGGGCCTCAGAAAAACACAGCCAGGGGATCCGGGAAGGTTGGAGGGGTCACAATGGTCCCTCTTAAAACCCAAACTTCTTAGACACCGAAGGTGCCGCCTAAAGAACTCCTAGACACTGTATAGACTGCGGTTGCTCACTGGAGTTACCAAAAATTTAGCTCCTTCAAAGAATATCCTATGAGTTTTAAATTATACTACCTAATTAAATAAAAACAAAATAAAAATAAAAACTGAAATAAACACACAATTCAAACAAGAATTTAAAAGAAGAGATGGGATTCTTGCACCAGGTGTCCAAGACGCATCTTTAATTTTGTCTCTTCTTCCAACCAAATTCTTAAGAAACCTGTCAAACAAAAAAAAACAAGTTAATTTTAAATTAAAAGGAAAAACAATGAATAAAGAAAAATAAAATAAAATAAAAAGAAAAAGGAAAACACACTTCCCCAAACTTAAATCAAACAAAGACGACAAACGGAAAAGAAAGCACAGTTCCCTAACTAAAATAAACTAAAGATGATAGCCGAAAGGGAAAAGCAAAAACACAAAGCTCTAGAAAATGAAAGTAACGGGCAAAAATATTAAACACCAGAAAACACGGAGAAAATAAAAAAAGAAAAGTAAAGTAAAGGTGCTCCCCCTTGAAGCAATTAGGTCGAGCATGCCCGGGAAATCCGAAATGGTGTTGGCACCCTCATCAGCATATGTCTATTTAAACCACACCTCTTCAAGCGGATGATACCCAGCATTTCTTCCTGCAAACTCAAAGAAAAACATCAAAAAATCCAAAAACAAAACAATGGCATCCTCATGCACTCACCTTGATGATCTTAACCTTGAATTATCCCTTGCGCCACCGAATGCGCAGATAAGGGCTCGTCCAAACCATTTCTTCCCAAACTCCACATATCATCACGGTACGGCCTCAAACTTTGCTGAGGTAATACCGAACTTTTCTGAGGCGGTGCCGAACGAGGCAGCGCGCCTGGAAGGCATGATTGGCAGCAAGCTCACATCGACAGATCATCTGCATGTGGCAAAGAGATCTGACAAGGCAGCAGTGGAGGAGTCCCACAATTTAACGGTGCTCCACGCGGTCTCGGCTACCAACTTGGGCATGCGATTATTGGCGAGGACACGGGAGTGTGCCGCGCTGAGCGAGGAAGTAGCTTCCTTGAAGGCTATGGTGGCGGACTCCAGAAGCGGCTTTCCTTTGCCAATCAGCACGTGGAAGCACTGGAGAGAAAAAATGAGGACCATGTGGAGCTGCTGGAGATTCTGCAAGTAAGAGATAACAGAGGCATGCCATGAAGATGAAGATGAAGAAGTTGTTTTTATTTTTACTTGAATGTTTTTTTTTTTTTTTTTTTGTTTAATTTACTTTTTTACTTTTTACTTTGTTTGCAGTGTTTGAAGTGAAATAAAAATATGTTTTTAACACTCAGAAATAAACTAACTAACCACACCACGTAAATAAATACATAAACTAACTTAACAAAAAAAAAAAAAAAAAAAAAAGAAGTTCCAAATTGATTTTTTTAATTTTTATTTTTATAATTTATTATTATTTACAAGTAACTGACCACACAAAGAAAAAAAAAACAAAGAAGTTCCAAATTGCAATTTACAAGGAAAAATAAAAACTCAAATTTCAATTTTTTTTAAATTTTTAAAATATTTTTTTTTTGTTTAAAACACACAAATATACAAGCAACTCATGGATGGCCAGTTAAGGGCCTCAGAAAACACAGCCAGGGGATCCGGGAAGGTTGGAGGGGTCACAAAGGTCTCACTTAAAACCCAAACTTCTTAGACACCGAAGGTGTCGCCTAAAGAACTCCTAGACACTGGATTTTGACGGAGACGCTCATGGAGTTACCAAGAGTCAGCTCATATAAAAAATCTTTTTAAAATTTTTTTTTTAATAAAATAAATAGAAAATTAAAATTACTGAAATAATAACAAAACAACTTAAGAGAAAGGATTGGAATATTCCCCCTTGAAGCGATTAGGTCGAGCGTGATGCATTTGGAGGTCGCGACTTCTCCCACTACTCCACACTCCCCATTCTTATGATTGAGGTTACCATCTCTCTCCATTTTTATTAAGCTGACATTACTTGCTAAAACAAACACAGAAAACTTGAAACAGAATTAAAGGATTAGGAAATAAAAACTAAAATGAAAAGAAAAATCAACACACGTCCAATTTCATACTTCAAAGTAATAAGCAGCAAAGCAAATCAAACTAGCTTATGAAGTTCGTTCTTTCTCAAATATGATTATCCATATGGTGTGTGGTTTTAATCAAGTATTCAGAAAAAGCATTTAGCTATGGTGTTTAGTCTAAACACAAATTCTGAACCCATTAAGAACAAGAAGAACAATAAAGAACCAAGTAGAATTTAAACATGGTGTTTGTCTTCAATATCTACCCATTCATTCACTAATCAGTCCAAGAGTCATATGGTGTTTATGTAAACTTGAACAAGATATTTAATTAGGAGCAAGTGAATGAAACTATAAACTAGAAATAATTAACATGCTACTTGAACCTTTTTGTTTTTGGGTGTTGTGTAAGCTGGGACTCAAACCCAGTTCTCTTGCTTGTCAGGCAATTGTCCTTGTCCGTTGGACTACAAACACAACTTGTCAATTAACTTCATTAACTTTAAAACATGAAACTGTCCAATTATGAAAAAGATAAAAATAAATAAAAAGTAGGAAAACCAAATAGAATCAAACAATGTTACCGATCCCCGGCAACGGCGCCAAAAACTTGTTGTGTGGATTTCAGCTGCACCAAAATAGATTCAACTGCATCCTCAACTTGTGATACTCGCAAGTGCACGAACCGTTGGTAGTTTAGCGTATGTAAGTGCGAGGTCGATTCCACAGGGATTGGTGATTGAATGATCCAATTCAATTTTCCTACACAAAACAAAAATGAAAACAAGAGAAACAAAACAAGAAGAAAGAATGTACATTACAAGAAAAATAAATTACAACTAAGAGAACATTAACGAGAGCATTTGAGGAAGGAAGAAGAGTGTTTGAGAACTTTAGAGAGGGGAGAAGTGTTTGAGAGATTTGGAGAATTTTGGAAGAGTAAGGAAAGTGGTGTTTGGGAACTTTGTGGATTTTTGAAGAGAAAGTGTTTAGGAACTTGGAGGATGTTTGTGAACTTGGAGAATTTGAGAACTTAGGGAAGGAAGAGAAAGGTGTTTGTGAAGTGTTTGAGACATGGAGACTTTTAGAGAAGAAAGTAGAGAGATGTTTGAGAACTTTGTGGATTTTGGAAGAACATGTGTTTGAAAGCTTTAGAGAATTTGATGAAGGAAATGGGAGAAGTGTTTGGGAAATGTTTTAGAGCATGGAGAACTTTGAAAGAGAATAGAGAAGTGTTTGGAGAATTTATAGAAGAAGAGAAAGGAAAAATTATTGAGATTTATAGTACTAGGATCTTGTTACAACAATTGAGAACTACAAAGGGAAACTAAGAGAATTTGAGGGAGATAAGGGAAGGGAGCTCTAGAGAAGTGCTTGAGAGCTCCCCCCTTGGGGTGTGTTTACAAGCTTAGGAAACATCACTATTTATAGGCCTAAGGAGGTTAAAAATCTGAATTATACAATTGAATTATGTAAACACACTAACTTCACCTAACACACTACACTTAATTCACCAACTTAACCTAACACACAATTGCATTTGAAAACAATTCCTCTTGTCTTTAGGCTTAGTGTTGCATCATCCACTTCAACATCTTTTGGCTCATTTGGCTGCTGCAAAATTCCACTCAAATATATGTATTGAATATGCTTCACCAAACTTTCCCACAATCAACAACACTTCATCATGCATATGTCATGCATGACAATGCATTGCAGCCAGCTTGTGGGCTCGTTTTGGGCTTGTGGCTCCAGTCTGAAAAATCTGGAAAAATATGGATCTTGAAACTCTTTGTCTTATCTTTCCAAGCATATGCAGCCCAACTCAAGAAAAAATCGGAAAGGCCTTCAAATGTGATTTTTGGCCCAGTAACGCAGATGCTGCCGAATTTGACCTTAAGTTGCCAAAACATGTATAACTTTCTCTAGAAGACTCGGAATCATGAACCGTAAAATTCTACAGAAACTAGACTTCCGTATCTTTCCAATGATGTATAGGTCATTATCTGGTTCTTCTTGAGTAAGTACAGTCCAATCCGTGAAGTTGACTGATCTGCAGACACTGTTTTGAGCTAATTTGTCTCCAAAATGCATTTATTGAGTCTCAAACTTAAAACACTGAAACAAACACAAAACAAATTAAAAGCACAAGTTTAACTCAAAAACATAACCAAATCATAAGCTAAAAGGGTACAAAATGATATGTAATTTATGCACCGATCAGATTCCAAACTGGAATTTGGGTTGGGTCTTGTCATAATTCCTATTAGTCCACAACCAAAAAGTTAAACCCATCCAAGAAGTCTCGTCACGATCCAACGGTTGGTTTGGCCCCGATCATGGAATTTGACCAATTAGACTTACAGGGCCCACAACCTCTGATTTCCGATCCAAACATTCCTATGAGTCCAACAAAGTCTACCTAACAAGTTCTGAGAGCTTGGTCTCAATCGAGTGGTTGGATCACTCTCGATCGCACGAATCGTACGATAACCCGGTTACTTAACCCTAGAACCATTGATTCGGAGTATTGGGACTCCGATTCTCGATCAACTAGTTCCTACACGATTTTAGAGGTAAGAGGAACAAAATATTTGAAATTGAGACCGATTTATTGAACGGTCCGAACCTATCGAACTCGGATATCGGATAATAAGTGCAATATCCTTTCGATTGTCAACAATGGGTGTCTTGAGAGATTTTTTGACGACAGAAAATCTCCAAACCACCAGCCAAAACCGATGCCAACAGATTCAAACTAACTAAAGGGTATATTGAACGACCTGTAAAATCTCAAAATCGATCCAAGGTACCAACAAACATAGCTAGACCAAGTGGAGGGGATGAAGATTCATACATGGATCGACAAAACCAGCCTTCGAAATCCAGAGGGCAGCACAGGAAATCTGCCCAGTTTACAAGTCGATATCGCCAAAGCTATGCTGGTTTTCGATCAAAGAAAATGAGTGGGTCAAGTAAAGGGGGGGGGGGGAGAGAGAGAGAGAGAGAGAGAGAGACGATTCTTTCGGAACAAGAATCGTCGAATTTGGTCACAGAATGGTGACGAAATCGCCTTTTGAAACAGCGGCGTCGCACGGAGGAGAGAGAGAGAGAGAGAGAGAGAGAGAGAGAGAGTCGTGAAAGAGAGAACCTAGATATGGTTCTAGTGATCATAATTTACGGTTGTGCCACTGCACTTTTGTAGATCATAACTTCTTCGTTTGAGCTCCGAATTGAACATGCCACTTGTCTATAAACTCGTATCATCGAGCTCTGCACAAGGATGACACTCAATTCTCCAAATCCCTTTCCAAATAAAAAGTGACTAAAGTGCCCCTACGCCCAAGGGAAAAAATGTAATTTCACAATAAATAATTAATTGAATAGTCATTTTTGGGACGGGGTGTTACAGTTTTAGTAAGCCTTAATATGGTTTTAATGAGATTGTATACATTGAGACTTATCATGATCCCTAATCCTAAATATGTTCCTGGTCATATGAGTATCAATTGGGCATTGATATTCCGCTACGACCAATACACGCAGTATCTTCTCCCAAATAATGAGGTCTCAAGTCATTGAGTGTGGCGACACCAAGATATGTATGTAGGTGCTTGCAGGAGAACAAGTACACTGAATGCGATCAAATACATGAGTTCTAGAATGGAAGTCTTTACTCACATGTCAAACTAGAACTCTTGGATTGCAATGATGCAAACCAATCTTTCGACCTGAGACATCATAGATGTTTTATGGCTTAAAAGTGTTTATCAAAACTCTCAATAAAGTCATGGAGGCAAATGAATGTACGACATGGGATCTCTACTCTTAGTAAAGAGAGTGAATACTCCGAAGATATGATTTATCAAATCTTTGCGCAAAGTAGAAGATAAGATTTGAAAGAATAGGTCTTCAATTCTTATAAGAAGAATCTTATAAATGAATAATTCACATTAGGGTATTTGACATTAGATTATTTTATCTAATAATGTGAATAGGACTATTGTATAAGAGAAGGATTCAATTGCATGACCATTCCAATTTGAATAGGTTCTACCCTACACCCTATTTAGCTCGGATAACCATGACATGCTGCTAGGCTTCAACCATGGTTTGTGGAAGTCCTGAAAGGATCAAAGTCAATTGACTTTCACCAATATGAAGAATTAAAATGTGAGATTTAATTCACAAGTCAACTCATAGAAGTAGAGCCCTCCCATTACCTTGCTAAAAGGAACCTACGGATCACACACCGAGAAATGAGATTAGAGAAACAAATGAACAAAAAAGAAATTAGGAGTCAAAAGTCAAAGGTCAAAGTCAACATATTTGACCGGAGCAATTGACCAAGTCAAATTAGTAAGACTATAATAGTGATTTAAGGGTTAAATCATAATTCATAATTAAGAGTAAATTAACTTTGACATAAGTGTTGTATGGCAACACAAATCCAAGGACCCAACTCAAACACACACTTCTCCCCATGGCCGGCCATAAGAGAGTGTAAGTCGACACCAACACTGCGGTTGCTGCTCAAATTTCAAGCCTTCTTTGAGGCTTGCTTCTTGTGATTAGGAGGCGAAGAAGGTAGGACAAAGAAGGTATTTATTAAAATACTTTGTTTGATGATGCAAATCTTAACAAAAACAAAAACGTGAAAAATGTACTAGAAATCACACATAAACTAAAAACAAAAGCGCTTCTTTATAGTCATGAGCTAGACTTTTCGAATGTCTGTGGTGGTGCGGAAGTAGCACTTCCATGTAGTGGTTGGGAAATTTTCCAAGTAGTTGACATGTACAATTGGGTCAAGAAGATCTATGCAGCTGCACTCTTCCAAGTCCCCTGGTTTTTTAACAGCCTCAAACACCTTAAACTCAATGGATTCGCCCTGAACTCTCAAAGTTAAAGTTCCTTGTTGTCAATCAATCAATGTACCAGCAGTAGCAAGTTAGGGCCGGCCTAGCAAGGGTGGGATGTCGTGCTCTTCCTCCATGTCAAGAACAAAGAAATCAGCTGGAAACAAAAATTTCTTCACTCTGATCAACACATCTTCAATGATTCCTTTAGGATATGTGATTGATCTATCCGCAAGTTGAAGAGAAACAGTAGTGCTCTTGAGCTCTCCAATACCTAATCGATGAAAAATAGACAAAGGCATTAGGTTAATGCTTGAGCCTAAATCTAAAAATGCTTTATCAAATTAAACATCACCAATAATACAAGGAATTGTAAAACTCCCTGGGTCCTTCAGTTTTGGAGGCAATTTCTTGAGCAACACTGCACTGCACTCTTGATCATCATTAGAGGTTCTTTTGGAAATCGCACTGTTTGCCTTGGAAGTATTCCTTTAGTTTCTTCTCTACCTTCATCTGTGTTTCGTCACTTTCTACTTGTTTTGTCTTTTAATTTCGTTGGTAATTAAATCATTCTTTCACAAACCTTTTTTGTGTTTACGTGAGTATGCTATGTGTTTAAACAAATTACAATGAACAAACTTAAATACTGCCACATTACCTTACATTACATTAGCATTGCATTACATTACACCAACTTAACTACTGCCGAAGTGCCTTACATTACATTAGCATTTGTTCTCAAATTACATTGCCCACTGAACTACTGCTTCTTAATCATATTACACCCACAAAATTACATAACATATTACTCTTAATTACTCCTAATTCCTCCTAATTCATCTTCATGGAAAACACCACCAACCAGGAAAGCAACATAGCAGCCCACAATATTTTTGACTTTGCTCGAATCTTTGCATTTTCCTTCTCCACCCTATCAATCTTCCTCAGCAAACCAGGTATCAAAGAATTTGAACGCTCACACATTTCTGCATCAAACCACTGAAAAAACCTACATCCTTTTGCTCCACTTCCCTGTATAAACCAAGAACAATGACTGAAAATTTCCTTAATTTGATCAATGACTGAACATTTCATCAATAAGAACTCTATCAATTTGTGATGCCCAAAACAATGACTGAAAATTTGATCTTAAACATGCTTACCTTTGACTTTGGGCATACTAGAAATCTCCGCCTTGGGTTTGAACTAGTCCAAGAAGTCTGCATCTGTGCTAACTTCCCACAATGACACCACAGGGCATGCCTTGCTTCTCCTTGCTTCTCTCCTGTTCCCATAAACCCAAATCTTCTACTCCAGAATTTCCCAATTTCAAACTCCACCTTAGATTTTATAAACCACTAATTTATTCTCAAGATTCTCCCAAAATTGAAGCCCACCTCAGATTTTCACAAACCCTAAGCCCTCTTATCCAATTTCCCCTTCTCACCCAATTTCCACCATTCTTAGAACTGAAAAATCCTTATTTCGCAGAGGTTAAAGATTAAAACGAAGTGGGGACCAAAGCACGTAACGGAACGTCAATAATACAAACGGAATGGGTAACGTGAGACTGCTTTCAAAAGTTGGGGGGTATTTTGAGACGTTTGCAAACATAGGTGGTAATCTGAGACAAGTTTGAAAGCACAGGGGGCATGTACATAAATAAGCCTTTAAATATCTTTCTTGTTTCTTTTTTCTTTTTTCCTTAATATTCACTAAGTAAAACCTAACTACTAATCAAAGTGATTAAAAAAGAAAGATACAAATTAAAGGGTATAGCCACGCGGCTATACGCTTTTAATATATATACCAATAATAGAAATATAAATATGGATTTCTCTGTGAGACTATTTTTTAATATTTTTTTTATTTTTAAGTGTTTTCACCTGTTAATGTTGCTTCGATGCTTTTGTCATTAAATTAGCTTGGCTATAGGCTCGGCTTTGGATTTGGCGCTGATTAATAATAATTATATTCATCAAAGACTTGGGCCTTGGGGCTCTTGGGCTTTGGAGAACTTTAATTAAGGCACCCAAATGAAAATAAGTAATATATATATATATATTCATATATTTTAATTATTATTTATTTAGTGAATAATTAGTATTAAAATTAACTTCATGAATTATGTTACTTAATAAATAGTAATTCAATCTTTCTTGTTTCTTTTTTCTTTTTTCCTTTAATATTCACTAAGTAAAACCTAACTACTAATCAAAGTGACTAAAAAAGATAGATACATATTAAAGGGTATAGCTGTGCAACTATACTTTAAAGATATTCTATTTATGCAATATAGCTGCGCGGCTATACGCTTTTAATATATACACCAACAATAAAAATATAAATATGGATTTCTCTGTAGGCTTAGCTTTTGAGGTGCCTTTTGTGAACACCCGACATCGAAAATCCACTCCTATAGAGGTCTTTATAAACAAAGCACTATGATGGTTTGCTAGAAGCGGCTTGAGTCCTCCAGACCCCTAAAAAAACATTGTTTTCTGCTGTAAAATTGGATTACATTTTCCAATGTAACAACACAGACAAGTTTTCCTTACATTTTCTTAATGTCATGCAAACTAAACTTCAATTTTGAACATAGGAGACAGTAAGTGGTGGGGCGGACACATTTAAAATGTTTAATATTAGATGGAAAGCGGTGTTACAGTAGCAATATAATATGGAGAGTGGTGTTCAAGTAAATATAACGAGCAACAATATTAAAATGTTTAATATTAGATGGGCTGGTTTTTGTTTTAATTATTAACTTCAGGGTCCAGGGTTCAGTCACCGAGAGGGCACACTTGGGTTTTTTTTTAATATTTTTTTATTTTTAAGTGTTTTCACCTGTTAATCTTACTTTGATGCTTTTGTCATGAAATTAGCTTGGCTATAGGCTCGGCTTTGGATTTGGCGCTGATTGATAATAATTATATGAATCAAAGACTTGGCCCTTGGGGGGTCTTGGGCTTTGGAGAACTTTAATTAAGGCATCCAAATGAAAATAAGTAATATATATATATATATACATATATTGAAATATAGGAGATATTAAGGATAATAAGATATTACTTAATTACATATATTAATTTTATATTTCAAAAATTAAGAATTTAAATAAAATAAACATAACACCTTTCTCGACGAAATTTCGTCGGCACAGACCTATGCCGGCAAAATGTTGTCGGATAAGGTTTGTCGCGACGAATAAACCTCTGCCGACGAAATTTCGTTGGGAGAGGCTTGTTCACCTGCGCTACGAAATTTTCTCGGTAAAGGTCCTTTTAAAAAAAAATAAATCTAAACTTAGGATATTTGGGTTAATTAATTTTTTAAAAATTTTATTGTTAGTAATTAAATAATATATTTGCTTTATCTAACTAGTTAAGTTAGTAATTATATTTTAATCATTATTTATTTAGTCAATAATTAGTATTAAATTTTTTAATTAACTTCATGAATTATGTTACTTAATAAATAGTAATTCAATCTTTCTTGTTTCTTTTTTCATTTTTCCTTTAATATTCGCTAAGTAAAACCTAACTACTAATCAAAGTGATTAAAAAAGAGAGATGCATATTAAAGGGTGTAGCCGCGCGGCTACACTTTGAAGATATTCTATTTATGCAGTATAGCCGAGATGCATATTAAAGGGTATACTTTGACGCGGCTATACTTTGACGCGGCTATACTTTGAAGATATTCTATTTATGCAGTATAGCCGCGGCTATACGCTTTTAATATATACACCAACAATAAAAATATAAATATGGATTTCTCTGTAGGCTTAGCTTTTGAGGTGCCTTTTGTGAACACCCCACATCGAAAATCCCCTCCTCCAGAGGTCTTTATAAACAAAGCACTATGATGGTTTGCTAGAAGCGGCTTGAGTCCTCCAGACCCCTAAAAAACATTATTTTCTACTGTAAAATTGGATTACATCTTCCAATGTAACAACACATACAGGTTTTCCTTACATTTTCTTACTGTCATGCAAACTAAACTTCAGTTTTGAACATAGGAGACAGTAAGTGATGTTCCAGTAAATATAACGAGCAACAATTTTAAAATGTTTACTATTAGACGGGCTGATTTTTGTTTTAATTATTAACTTCAGGATTTAGGGTTCAAGTCATAGACAGGGCACACTTGGGTATTTTTTTAATACTTTTTATTTTTAAGTGTTTTCACCTATTAATCTTACTTTGATGCTTTTGTCATTAAATTAGCTTGGCTATAGGCTGGGCTTTCGATTTGGCGCTGATTAATAATAATTGTATTAATCAAAGACTTGGGCCTTGGGGCTCTTGGGCTTTGGAGAACTTTAATTAAGGCACCCAAATGAAAATAAGTAATATATATATATATATTGAAATATAGGAGATATTAAGGCTAATAAGATATTACTTAATTACATATATTAAATTAAAGAGCTTAGCCAAAAAAAAAGAGTAATGAAACTAATTTTATACTTCAAAAATTAAAACTTTAAATAAAATAAACATAACACCTTTCCCGACGAAATTTTGTCGGTACAGTACTATGCCGACAAAAGCTTGTCGGATAAGCTTTCTCGCGACGAATACACCTCTCCGACGAAATTTCGTCGGAGAGGTCTATTGACCTGCGCCAATGAAATTTTGTCGGGAAAGGTCCTTTAAAAAAAAAAAATCTAAACTTAGGATATTTGGGTTAATTAATATTTTTTTAAATTTTATTGTTTGTAATTAAATAATATATTTTCTTTATCTAACTAGTTAAGTTAGTAATTATATTTTAATTATTATTTATTCAGTGAATAATTAGTATTAAATTTTTTAATTAACTTCATGAATTATGTTACTTAATAACTAGTAATTCAATCTTTCTTGTTTTGTTTTCCTTTTTTCCTTTAATATTCACTAAGTAAAACCTAACTACTAATCAAAGTGATTAAAAAAGAGAGATACATATTAAAGGGTATAGCCGCGCGGCTATACCTGTGAAGATATTGTATTTATGCAGTATAGCCGAGCGGCTATACGCTTTTAATATATACACCAACAATAAAAATATAAATATGGATTTCTATGTAGGCTTAGCTTTTGAGGTGCCTTTTGTTAACACCCCACATCGAAAATCCACTCCTACAGAGGTCTTTATAAACAAAGCACTATGATGGTTTGCTAGATGCAGCTTGAGTCCTCCAGACCCCTAAAAAACGTTGTTTTCTGCTGTAAAATTGGATTACATCTTCCAATGTAACAACACAGACAGGTTTTCCTTACATTTTCTTAATGTCATGCAAACTAAACTTCAGTTTTGAACATAGGAGACAGTAAGTGATGGGGCGGACTCATTTAAATTGTTTACTATTAGATAGAAAGCAGTGTTACCAGTAGCAATATAGTACTTACCAGGCGACGCTCGGTCAAACCAGGTGTAGGAGATGGCACGGTCCTAAGAGCCAAGGTCCTTGGCGTTGCCACCAAGACCGTCGCCCCGGAGACCGAGACTGTGGTTGAGGCTGCAGCCGGTGCTCTTGTCACGGCTACGGCCTGGACACTCGGCCGAGCAAGCACAGCGGGTGCCTCTCTTCCCCTGCTGGACTTAGGGGGAAGGGGTCCCAATCTGCGTTTTTAAGACCCCCCTCAGGGCCTCCCTCGCTGACCGAACATATCTGGCAAAGATAAAGTCCTCGTACCAGACCCGCCCATCCTCGTCGACCGCGTTATGACGCATCCATGGAGTCAGAGTTAGGAAGGTCATCCCCTTTTGATTCTTGGCGACGTCTGCCCTCCAGGACGAGAGCCTGTTGGTTGGCAGAGGAAAGGGGGGGACTGTTTGGATTAGGCCGAATTGCCTCGCCACACAATGCGGCAAGTAAACCTCGGCCTCGGCCTTGGAGAGACCGCAGTGGAGATCGCGCACGACCAGGAAGGAGCCCCAGATCTCCCTCAAGTCATTCTCCGTCTCGCCGCCGGGAATTACGGAGAGGTCGTGCGCCAAGAATAGATGGAACGGCCGGGTAAGGCACAAGCAAAATTTTGACCCCGTCCTCTCGACCAAGTCGTAAAAGAACTTGAAGCAGGGAAGGCCGTCGCGTTGTGCTTCCTGGGGGCATGGGTAAGGGCATTGGCCAACGGCTCGGTGTCGGCGATTGTGAACGCTCCCCTCAGCTATGGGAAATAGGCCTGGAGCCAGAGCTGGAAGGCCCAGAGTGGACCACCATGCTTCGGCTTCATCTCGTCGATGACGACGTCATGTAATGTGCGGTAAATATGGCTGAGAAGGAATGGGCCGAACGCCAGCCTTCCGCCCTGCGCAAGATAGTCGGCCACGTGGGCGAACTCCAAGGTTACTTTGTTTGCCTGGGTCCAGAACACGAACTTGCACAACCAGGTCCAGCAAGAACGCGGCATGCTCGACTTCGCTAAGGGGGGCGATGGCGTCATCTTCAGCGCTACCCTCCACGCCGAAGTTGTTATTGAAGCTGGAATGGTTGAGCATGTTCTTCGCCTTGCTCCCAGCAAGCTTGGCGATTGTAGGTGCTCCCTTCAGCCTCGGGAGAGGCCGAACAGGCGGCCGTGTCAAGTACGGTCGGCGTCATCATGCCGAACCGAAGGTTCATGGTGTTTGTAGCCGAAGACCAGAAACCCAGAGCCGCGGCCAAAAGCGATCAGTCTAGGGTGCGAAAATCAGGGATTAGGTTCGAAAATCTCATGACTTGTAAGATTAAGTCACCAACCCTCGGACCAGGGCATTAAATGCTCCTCAAAGGCCCGAGATGCAGAGCCCACCACCAGGGCGGCGGCCGGGGTTTATGGGGGTCACACCACCAAGCTTCACATTCCCAAATGTTGATTCGACTACCCATTAGCTCTGGCACGCCCGCGTACTACCACACGACACCAAAAGAAGGACGACTTGTGTTGATGCAGATTCCCTCGTCTTGGAACACTAGGCCAGGAGTTTTGCGAGGCCAACATAGGCTTAGCTTTTGAGGTGCCTTTTGTGAACACCCCACATCGAAAATCTACTCCTACAGAGGTCTTTATAAACAAAGCACTATGATGGTTTGCTGGAAGCGGCTTGAGTCCTCCAGACCCCTAAAAACACTGTTTTCTCAGTAAAATTGGATTACATCTTCCAATGTAACAACAGAGACATGTTTTCCTTACATTTTCTTAATGTCATGGAAACTAAACTTTAGTTTTGAACATAGGAGACAGTAAGCTCATTTAAAACGTTTAATATTAGATGGAAAGCAATGTTACAGTAGCAATATAGTATGGAGAGTGGTGTTCAAGTAAATATAACGAGCAACAATATTAAAATGTTTAATATTAGATGGGCTGGTTTTTGTTTTAATTAGAAGGCTTTTAATGAAATCAAGCAATATCTCTCCCAGCCACTAGTTCATATGCCCCCAAAGCAAGGAAAACCTCTAAGGCTCTACATTTCGGCCTCAGAAAACTTTATCGGCTACTTGCTGGCTCAAAATAATAAGTCTAGTGAGAACATGCTATGCATTATCTCAGCTGAACCCTTAATACGGCCGAGCTTAACTATTCCCCAATAGAGAAGTTATGCCTGACACTTTATTTCCACTAAGCTACGTCATTACATGACTACTTATTGCGTAACGGCCCTCAATATGGCTGAAGGATTCTTTAGGATCTCTTTTGTTCATGTGCCAAGTGCAAAAAATCACGAGGCCAACGAAATGGCCATGTAGCATCAGGCGTAAACATCCCTGATGGAGAATACAACTGGGTGATCAAAATCGAAAAGTGTAACTTGTCAGCGTTAGCGACCGAGACATCCGGAATGGCCAAGACAACCAAAGGAGACTGGCAATATCCCATCGTCAAATATCTCCGTGATCCTTTCGGGCAACCACGAAAAAGCTATTGGCTTTCGGGCTCGTTTTGATTACGAGGAGCCCGAAGGTGTCCCTCCTTCCCCTAATATCATTCTGATGAGCCCTCTTATTGCCTTAATATGGTTATGGTAAGCCACAATATGGCTATGGTAAGTCATAATACGGCTATGGTGGACCATAATATGTTTTTGGTGAGCCTTAGTACGGCTCTACTAAACCTTAGTACAGTTTTGGTAAGCCTTAATACGGTTCTAGTGAGCCATTATATGATTCTAGTATACCATAATATGGTTCTGGTGAGCCATAATATGGTTCTGGTATGCGTTAGTACATTTTTGGTTAGCCTTTGTACGGTTCTTGGTAAGCCTTAGAACAGTTCTAGTACACCTCATATGGCTTAGATAATTCATAATATAAATTTGATAAGCCATGTTATTGTTCTGGTAAGCCATAATATGGTTCTGGTAAGCCCTCATATCATTTTGGTAGACACTTTATGGTTCTGGTAAGCCCTCATATCATTTTGGTAAACTTTGTTATGGTTCTAGTAAGTCACAAAATAGTTCTAGTGAGCTTTAATGTCGTTTTGGTAAGCCGTAATATGGTTCTAATGATCTTTAATAATATGGTTATGGCCCACTTTGGAATCCGTGTCAAACCCTGTGCATGTCCAACCCCTAGCAGTGTCGGGCACAAATGACCAAAATACCCTTCTTTCCCTAATCCAAAAACTGCTTTAGCGTCTGGCTTCTACCATAAAACTGACAGAGTCTACCCTAAGAGAGACTCAAAAACCTAGAATTTTACCTGCACAACAAACTGAAATAATTTCTCAAGCGTTCAACAAATTCAACTTTACAAAACTGATCATAACAAACCAATCATAAACTTGCGGGTGCACCGAGGTTAGCCTAGGTTGCCTATGTACCCTTATTGAGGGATCAAGCCACATGTAATTCTTTATACAAGAAACAAAGTTCAACCCATATGTAAGCACATGAATTAAATATTCCTTCACACTTTCATAAAACCAAAAGCTTCAAACTCTAATCAATCTGCTGAAACTTAAGCAAAAGATATTGATTTCAGAACTATCTTCCACCTATCACATATGTGCATATACAAATACATATGTACAATAGCTCATTACAGATAAGTAGGAAAATGAGAAAATTATTAAAATAACATTGGCCCCAATCGTGGAATTTGACCAATTGGAAATTTCAATTGGACCATAGCGTAGACATGTAGTGGGCACGAATCGGAGTTGAAATGAAGAAATTGCGATAAAAAATGTCCCAAGTGGCAAACTTGTAAATAATTCAACAAAGGGATGTAAAAAAAAAAAAAAAAAAAGATTCATTTCTCCCTCTCTCTCTCCCCTGTCGCGAGAACCAGGCCCCCATCCCTCTTTTTCTTTTTCTTCCAGCCACCCTCTCCCTCCATAACCACCTCCACACCCCACCGCCGGAACACGAAACAGGCCAAGATCTAACCGGCCCGGCCCCGCCATCTCACCGCAGCCAAGTCCCGTCGTCGGCCGTTGCCAATCCGCCGGAATCCCGCTCGAAAATAGCCGGTTTTGACAGAAACTTCCCACCGTTCGATCTTCCTCCTCCAGCCACCAATTCCGAAGAGTGAGGTATGGTTTCTCGCCTATTTTTCAAGCCCTAGTTGATGGTTGGGTAAGATTGGATCGATTTCTAGCCTGGTAGTTCGAATTTCAACCCTAAGTTTGGCCAATTTTCAATTTGAAATTCCGGCCACTTCTAGTCATTTTTTTTGGTAGGTCTAAGAACAAAAGTTGCTCCGATCGATGTCCTGAACCACGGGTAGAAATATTGGGCTGCAGTTTGGAGATTTTCCGGTTGTCGAAAATTTATCTGGTCACCCAAGTGCTGCCGGCGCGTGGGGCGGCTCGTGGGCCATGTGGTGGTCCAAAATTGAGACCTAAAATGATCCTTATGTTGTCATGAGCGCATAGGTGTGCTCGGATGTCAATTCAGATATCATTTGAGCCTCAAACGGATTACGCATATTATGCGTTATCTGGGTTCTATAGGTATGAATTGTTGGATCGATCTCAATTTTATATATGTTGATCTAGGCACTGCTAGGATCGTGTAGGTTTTCGCAGATCGTGAATAGAGTCCCGATGTTTCCGATTCAATAATTTAAAGATTAATTAAGCGATAACCGTTCGATCGTATGATCCTGAGCAATCTGACCGTTTTCTAAATGGTTTTAACAGTGGGGTTAGTATGTTCGTATTCTATTTTCCAAACCTTTATTTTTGTCCACTCAAACTTTTAAATGTTTTGCGCCCCCAATGAGTAGAAGTGAACTAGAGCAACACCACCGGGCATTCGTCATCACTCTTCCTTCTCTTTCCACTATGTAGGATATGATTACGTTTCCGCACTTCTTTTGTAAATAAGTAGATTAGATTTGCTCTGAAAATTGCCCTTGAATTCTGTAACGCCTGAGGCCATATAATTATGTTATAGGATTGCTTGAATGTAAACTTAAAGCATGTTGAATGTTGGGTTATAAATTACTTTTCATGCAGGTGTAAATTTTTGTGTAATGTACATTTATAAGGGAGACTCTGCCAAATTTTCGGCATAAGTCAAACCCTAAAGTAACTTAGTTTTCATTAGAAGGGCAATTTGGTCATTTGTGCCCGGCACCTCCCAAGTGTCGAACACGCACAGGGTTCGGCTCAGATTCCAAAGTAGAATTTGGGTCGGGTCATGTCAACTTGGTATCAGGAACAGGTCTAGCAATCATTCGTAGGAGGTCAGGGCAGGGGCTGTCCTGGTGATGCCCACTCCGCCAATTGACCCAAATTTTCAGCAGACATTGGAGTTGTTGACTCAGGCCTTATCCAGGACTGGGCATTCTAGAAATCCATCTTTGAATTATGCTGATCAGGCTAGGAGAATTGGGGTCGTAGAGTTTGATGGTGATGGTGACCCCGCTATGGCAGAGGAGTGGATAGAAAAGATGAAAAGAATCATGGATGTGATGGATGTTCCACAGGAGCGTAGAGTGGTGTTGGTTACTTTCTTTCTGTCTAGAAATGCAAGATATTGGTGGGAATCCATCAGGAGACGATATCAAGATCCATCAACCCTCACATGGCAAGTGTTTGGGACAACATTTGACGAGCAGTACTATCCTTTGGCTTATAAAAATATGAAGATGGAGGAGTTTCTTCAGTTGGAACATGGTATTATGACGTTGTTAGAATATGAGAAGAAATTCAATGAATTGTCCAAGTCCTGTGCACCACTTGTGGCGGATGAGAGAAAGAAGTGTCAGCTGTTCACCAAAGGATTGAAAGCATCCATTCGTGATATCATAGTGGGACAACATCTGGCCCATTTTGGAGACTTGGTGATGTCTACTTCGCTGATTGAGAGCAGTCAGATGATGGTCCGGGAGGAGGTGATTCCCGCAGACGGTAGTATGGTATGGGTGGTCCTAGTCAGGGGTCATCTAAGAGAGGTAGTTTCAGTTTTGGATCGTCCAATGGTCATAGTTATGGAGGTTTTCGAGCTGGAGTCAATTCCAGCGGAGGGTCTAATCAGAGTAGTGGTTCGGGATCTCGTTCTGGAGGTGGCATAGCCAGGAGGCTTAGGGAGACAGTTGCAGCCGAGTTTTTAGTGGAAGGAGTCACCCCCAGTGTGCCCTGTGGAACAGATATCATACCGGGCCTTGTCAGCAGGGTGCCTCTAGGTGCTATCATTGTGGACAGTCATGGCATTTTCAGAGGAAATGCTTGATGCTACTGCAAGGTAGAGTTGGGACAACCTGCTGCCGCGCAAATCTCACGGCCTGGAGTTCCGGGCCGAGGGGATATGCGTTGACACGCGGTTTCCTGCTTTTGGGTGCGGTGCGGTTGTGCGGGGGCGTGCCAGCATGGTCTCCGTGCGTCGAGATGTTTGAAGTGGGTGAAAAGTGTTTAGATGGTGCGCCTGTTTGAACTCGTCTTCTAATCAAACGATTGTAGCCGAGAGAGGAACAAGTCTCGGCTGTTAGGTTCACGGCCTGAACTACAAGGCCGTTGAGTGGTGGTGTTGGTGGTTTTAGGGCGGTGCTCCGCGCGCGCTGCTCAAAGAGCGGCAGTCGTATGATATATGGTGTGAATGAACGAATAACAAGGATGGTGCTCCGACGCCTTGAAAATCAAGGGTCGTATGATAAATTGATGAATGGATTTTCCTTACAAACTAACACTACTCCTAGAAAAGCAAGTAAAGATATTGAAAGTGCATTACAGGAAAATATAAGTTGCTCCGTGGGAGGCTTTTGTTTGGTGTTTGAACCCTTTGAAAGTGGTCTTGAGTCTTTTATTTATAGGAGAAGTCTCTGAGGGGGATAATCGAGGCTGAAAATCTGCATGGTGGAGCCTGATTGGCGCAAGTGGGTAGTCTAATCGACATTTGGGATCGTGAAGTATGGTGGTGTGAGCCCATGAATCCCGGTGAATCTCGGCCGCCGCCCTGATCGTGGGTTCTGCGCTTCTGGCCGTGGAGACGCATTTATTGCTCTGATGGCTGTTCACCTAATCTCTCAAGCTGCAAAGAGTTTTGTGAGAATGTTGGCGTCTAATCACTCTCCTTCTGTCACCAAAACCTGACTTCAGTCACTTCCCACCTTTCCTCATGCATTAAATGTTTATTCGTGGTCAGTGGGTTTGCTGCAATAAATAGAGGCATTGCTTCATTAAATGAAGCGTGAGACCCTGCTATCACGTGATGATCTGACTTTAATGCCTTTGGCCGTGATTTTGCTCGATCTCGGCCTCGGCCTACAATTCGAGGCCGAGATGATCGTGCTTTAGCAATTTTTCTCTTGTTTTCTCTGGTGCGCCAAGCATCCTAGCAAAACGCTGCGTTCTAGCTTCTCGAGAGAGACACACAGCCGAGAAGGGGTGTTCCCTCGGCCGATTCGTGACCGTGATTTATTAGGCACAAACACAACCCAGGGGAGTCGAGTACAAAGTCAAGTGCAGGGTACATCTTAGTTTGTGGGAGCCTCATCTAGCAATGTGGCCTAGACTAGCTCAGTTAGCAAAGGAGGAAATCAATAGAGGGGATGTGGTGGACGTTCCAGGAGCAACTGGCGTCCCAGACGTCATCATAGGTATGTTACCGGTCTTTGGAATTCCTGCACGTGTCTTGATCGACCCCGGGGCTACACATTGTTTTGTTGCACATAATTTTTCCCATAATGCGGATGTGAGACTCATCGTCCTACGTGAGGAGCTTGCTGCTTCTATACCCACGGGGGATGTTTTTGTGGCTCGTATTCCATAGTCCCGGACGACATGAGGTGACTTTCTATGGGGAGCGAAGGGTTCTTCCATCTTGCCGCATTTCAGCCACGACGGCGAGACAGTTACTTAGGAAGGGATACTCAGGATACTTGGCTGATGTAATTGATGCACGAGATAATGGATTGCGGTTAGAAGATATTCCAATGGTACGAGAATTTCCAGATGTATTTCCAGAAGATCTTCTTGGATTACCTCATGAATGGGAGATTGAATTTACTATTGAACTCATTCTAGGAACGAATCCCATTTCTCAATAGCCGTACAGAATAGCACCAACAGAATTGAGAGAATTGAAAACTCAGTTGTAGGAGTTGGTGGACAAGGATTTCATCCGACCCAGTTTCTCTCCTTGGGGTACACCGGTTTTGTTTGTGAAGAAGAAGGATGGCACCATGAGGTTGTGCATCGATTATAGACAATTGAATAAGGTTACAGTGCAGAACCGATATCCGTTGCCTCGATATTGACGACTTGTTCGACCAGTTAAAGGGAGCTAAAGTGTTTTCTAAGATTGATTTGAGATCAGGCTATCATTAGTTACGGATTAGGGAAGAGGATGTTCCTAAGACTGCTTTCCAAATAAGGTATGGCCATTATGAATTTTTGGTGATGCCTTTTGGGCTGACTAATGCTCCAATAGTGTTTATGGATCTCATGAACAGAGTGTTCCAACGTTACTTGGATTGCTTTGTGATTGTATTCATAGATGACATTCTGGTGTACTCTAAAAGCCAAAAGATGCATATGAAGCACTTGGAAATTGTGCGGAGGACTTTAAGGAGAAGACAATTGCATGCAAAGTTCAGAAAATGTCAGTTTTGGTTGGACATAGTGAGTTTCTCTGGGCATGTGATTTCTCCAAGAAGGTATTTAAGTGGATCCCCAGAAACTGGAGGCAATAGTGAATTGGCCACGACCAACTAATGTCACTGAGGTGTGAAGTTTCCTTGGGTTAGCTGGGTATTATCGTCATTTTGTGGAAGGTTTCTCTACCATAGTGACACCGCTCACTCGTTTGACAAGAAGGGGAATTAAATTTGAATGGCCAGATGAGTGTGAAGAGAGCTTCAATGAACTCAAAACCAGGTTGACAACTGCTTCGGTATTGACACTTCCAGATGATATTGGGAACTTTGTCATCTTTGGTGATTGGGTGTTCTTAAAGTTGTCACCTTGGAAAGGTGTGGTAAGATTTGGGAAACGGGGAAAGTTAAGTCCTCGTTAAATTGAACCATATGAGATTTTGGAACGTGTTGGCCCAGTAGCTTCCAGACTTGCTTTGTCTTTAGACATTTCCTGGTTACATAATGTGTTTCACGTCTCCATGCTCCGGAAGTATATTGCTGATCCTTCTCAAGTTCTGGAGGAGCAACCGATAGAATTGAAGGATTATTTGAGTTATGTGGAGCAACCTGTTCAGATTTCAGATTGGAAGATCCGCCGAAATCCACTAGAAAATAGCCAGTTTTGATAGAAACTTCCCACCGGTTATGGTTGGGTTGGATTGGATCGATTTCTAGCCTAGGTAGTTCGAATTACAACCCTAACTTTGGCCAATTTTTAATTTCAAATTTCGGTCACTTTCGGTCATTTTTTGGGGTAGGTCCAAGAACAAAAGTGGCTCCAATCGATGTTCTGAACCGAGGGTATGAATCTTGGCCGGCGGTTTGGAGATTTTCGGGCCGCTGGAAATTTATCTTGGCAACCATGCGCTGTCGGTACGTAGGCCATGTGGTGGTCTGAAATTGAATCCTAAAATGATCCTTATGCTGTCACGAGCACGTAGGTGTGCTCGGATGTTAATTCGGATATCGTTTTGAACCTCGAACGGATTACGCACATTATGCGTTATTCGGGTTCTATAGGTTTGAACCGTTGGATCGATCTCAATTTTTTATATGTTGATCTAGGCACTCCTAGGATTGTGTAGGTTTTTGCGGATCGCTAATCAGAGCGTCGGATGTTCATATTCAATAATTTAAAGTTTAATTAAACGATAACCGTTCGATCACACGATCGTGAGCAATCCGACCGTTCGATTCGAACCAAACTTACAAGACATGATTAATAAGTTATAGAATATTATATTTTCTTTCTACAGGTTATCAATGAAGCAAGCATTAGTTTTGATTTTAGGGGTATGTATCTCTCTTTAATTTTGGGGGTTTTTTTTTTCTTTTTGAATGGAATTCTTCTTCGAACTAATCATATTTGTTAGATTATTCTTGCTGTTGTGAATTTATGACTAACTCACTGCCCTTAAAGATCTTGTTGTTGATGGACTTTAGACAAAGAACTCAATGATGGATGAGTCTTACACACACACACAGAAATTAACCAAGCACAAATGACACAAGTGTTAATAGAGGTTCAGCAAATTGCCTACATCCTCTTTGGTGATCACCTTGAGAAATTTCACTAATGAAGATATGTTACAACTTTGGTTTACAAAGGAAACCCCCTTAGAACTCTACCCTCACCATCTGTTTCTCTCACACCCTTGCTCAACTCCTTGATACACTTAGAGAACTCTCTTCCTCTCTCCTTGGTTTTTCTGAACTGAAAACAAAACTCCAGCTCTCTCCACTAGAAACTCTATATATTCAACTTGTTTACTCCTCTTGTGTTATCTTACTTCACCCCATTTCCTACACAAGCCAATAGACAAGAGATAAGATATCAGCTTGTCCTCCACGTTCTTCCCTTTAGTCACCACTTAGACTAAATGTCAGATCAAATAGGTAAATAGAATCCACTCAGCCACCTCCCACTTACACTAGAAAATGGAGAGTGATCTCTCTGAAAATAAGATAACCAATTAGCTATGAGTGCTCTCAAAACTATCCAGCAGGTAGTCAACGTCCATTTAACTTAGAAGTGACCCACTAAGCCTCTGAAATTTTGTGGAAAGCGATAGCCATCGAAAACACAGTTGAAAACACGTAAGAAAACGTCACAGGTACGACTGGGACGACCGGTCGCCAGAAGTATTTCGCTCCAACTTTGAAACTGCTCCGGACGACCGGTCGCAAATTTCACGCGACCGGTCGCTTGTGCTTCCTGCGACCGGTCGCAAGTAACTAGCGACCGGTCGCTTCTTCAGATTTTGCTCCAGACTTCGAATCTGCTTCTGGCGACCGGTCGCCAATTCCTAGCGACCGGTCGCTTCTGGGAGACTCAAAAAATCCTCCTTCAGCGCCAAAACAACCTTGTATCCTTAGGTGAGCCATTTTTCCAACAATCTCCACCGTGGCGAGCCTAATACTCCTTGTGGACATTATTGCCTTCTAGGACATCTATAATGTCTTGAGAATCGTCCTAATAACTCTCAAGAACTCCACCTCAATCTTTAGCATGTAACAAGATTGAGCAAGCTCAAACAATGCTTGAACTTTGCTGTTGTGACTGGCTTTGTTAGGCAATCTGAAGCGTTCTCATTTGTATGAACCTTCATTATTGTGATGTCTCCATCATTCACCCAATCCCTTATCCGGTGGTATCTCACATCAATGTGTTTGGACCTCCCATGGAACACTTGATTCTTCACTAAGCAAATAGCACTTTGACTGTCACTTAGAATCACCACCAAGTCTTGAGCTATCCCAAATTCTTTTGCCAATCTCTTCAGCCATACCGCTTCTTTTGAAGCTTCCGTTAAAGCCATTACTCCGCTTCAGTAGTAGACAAGGCACTAACCGATTGCAACACTGCTCTCCAACTAATCGGTCATCCACCACAAGTGAAGACATATCCTGTGGTGGATCTCCTCTTGTCTAAATCTCCTGCATAATCAGAATCTACATACCCCGACACACATGCCTTTCCTTGTTGTCTTTCAAACAATATCCCAAGCCTTTTGGTGCCCTTCAAGTATCTGAGAATCCATTTTGCTGCTGTCCAATGTTGCTTTCCAGGATTCGCCATATACCTTGACACCACACTTACGGCTTGGGCTAAGTCGGGGGCGTGTGCAAACCATTGCATACATGAGACACCCTACCAAGCTTGCATATGGAACCTTACTCATTTCCTCCTTCTCCACATTCGTAGAAGGACATTCTTTAGCACTTAACTTAAAATGCTCCGCCAAAGGAGTAGACACCGGCTTGCAATCCATCATATTGAACCTTTCAAGTACCTTGGAAATGTACTTGCTTTGTGACATCCACAACTTGCCTTCATTTCTGTCTCTCCTTATCTCCATTCCTAGGATCTTTTGTGCAGCTCCAAGATCCTTCATGTCAAACTCCCTTCCAAGCAATGTCTTCAAATTCTGGATTTTTGACATGTCTTTACATGCAATTAGCATGTCATCAACATAAAGAAGCAAAAGGATGAAGTTACCATCCTTGAATGCATGAGAGTAAACACAACAATCAGATTCACATCTTCTATACCCAATCTTCATCATGTAAGAATCAAAGCACTTGTTCCACTGTCTTGGAGATTGCTTCAGCCCATACAAAGACTTCTTCAACCTACAAACCAGATTTTCCTTCCCTGCTTCAATGAACCCTTGAGGTTGGCTCATGTAGATGTCTTCCTCCAATTCACCATGAAGGAAGGCAGTCTTCACATCCATTTGTTCCACCTCCATGTCCTCTTGTGCTACTATGGAGAGTAGTAGTCGTATAGAAGTATGTTTCACCACCGGAGAGAAGATTTTATCATAATCAACTCCCTCCTTTTGCAAGAATCCTTTTGCCACCAACCGAGCTTTGAATAAGGTGGCACCTTTCTCATGCATTTCTTCTTTCTTCCTAAACACCCATTTGCAGCCAATAACCTTGCGACCTTTGGGTTTAGGAACTAACTCCCAAACTGAGTTTTGCTGTAGAGATTCCATCTCTTGCATCATAGCTTCCATCCAACTTTCCCATTCCTTGTTCTCAACAGCTTCTTGGAACGTGGTTGGTTCTTCTTCACTAGCATTTAGGGCATAATGAACTGCATCCATTTCCCATCCAAACCTTTGAGGTGGTTTGATGGTTCTCTTGGGCCTGGACTGAGCTATAAATGATGGCTCCACCTGTTCTTGAGCCTCTTCTTCTTCTTCATGAGTTTGTTGTTGATGCTGCCCAGCTTCTTCCTCTTCAATGTCAGACTCCACCTCCTCCTGAACGTCTTCAGTTGGCTGTTTCTGAGTAGTCTTTCTTGACACCTTCTTGAGTGGAACTTGAAAGGTTGTTTCTTCCTCAACAACATCCTCCTTTGCCTCTGAATTCTTGACTTTGTTCATAGGTATGGTCTTCTCATCAAACACAACATTTCTGCTGAGTATCTTCTTATGGTTCACATGATCCCACAGCTTGTAGCCCTTCACACCACTCTCAAATCCGATGAAATACATTCAAGAGACTTTGGCTTCAACTTGGATATTTCATCACTTGGAATAAGTGCATATGCACTGCATCCAAACACCTTAAGATTTGAATAATCAATTGACTTATTAGACCATACCTCCTCTGCACACTTGAACTCAAGATTTCTTGAAGGCGATCGGTTAACCAAATAGGCAGCGTGGTTAACCGTTTCTGCCCAAAAAGATTCGGGCAACCCCGCATGAATTCTCATACATCTCTCACGCTCCATGAGAGTTTGGTTCATCCTCTCCGCAGCTCCATTTTGTTGGGGTGTCTTCTTCACGGTAAAGTGCCTCTTAATGCCTTCACTTTTGCAAACCTCAAGGAACTTGCTGTCCTTATATTCACCACCATTGTCACTCTTTAGGATCTTGATCTTTCTTCCGGTTAGGTTCTCTACTTCCGCCTTCCACTCTTTGAATTTGGTGAAGACCTCAGATTTCTCATTCATGAAGTAGACCCAAACCTTCCTTGAAAAATCATCCAAGAAAGTCACGAAATAGCGAGCTCCACCCTTCGATTTAACCGGTGATGGTCCCCATACATCCGTGTGAATATAATCTAGCACACCCGTGCTTTCTTCCTCTTTGTTTCGCTGCTTGAAAGCTATTTTTGATTGCTTTCCCATGGTACAAAATCTGCAGAACTCCAGCTTACAACTTTGAACACCTTTCAACAATTTTCTGTTGTGTAGTTCCTTCATGCCCCTCTCACTCATGTGCCCTAGCCTCAAATGCCAAAGCTGAGTTTCATCTTTCGAGTCCTTGCTTGTAAATACAGCTGTTCCACCTGTGATTGTTGTACCACACAACCTATATAGACAATTAGGTTGAATCTCTCCCTTCATAACCACAAGTGAACCTTTTGAGATTATGAGTTTCCCACCATATGCTTTGAATGAATAACCATTCTTGTCAAGAGTTCCAAGGGAAATGAGATTCTTACGCAACTTTGGAATGTACCTCACCATTCCAAGCGTCCTAACAGCCCCATCATGCATCTTCACCTTGATTGTACCGGTGCCTTTGACTCTACACATTGAGCCATCCCCCATCATCACTTCACTGCTATCTTCTTTCTCATACGTGTCAAACCACTCCTTGTTTGAGCACATATGATATGAGCATCCGGAATCCAAAATCCAATTGGAAGAGGAACACCTTGAAGAATTAGCCAATGCATTTGTTTTAACATTGCCATTAACACACAAAAGCTCACCATCACTTTCTGTGACATCCTCAGCTGTGTTTGCTGCATTCTTCCCTTTGTTCTTCTTCTCCTTCCATATGGGACAATTCTTTTTCCAATGCTCCTTTGACCCACACTCGAAACAACCTTCCTTTGCCTTGGATTTGGACCTTCCTCTATTGCCTTTCTTGCCTTCACGCTTCTTTGAACGGCTTCTCTCTCCAGTCTTTGCAACTAGACCTTCGCCTTGAGAGTTTTCTCCTGAACGTTGAGTCATCCTATGGTGTGTCATGATGTCTTGCACCATAGGCTCAAAATCAAGAGTAACCTTTCCGAACATAAGAGTGGTTCGAAAGTGTTTATAGGACGGAGGCAAGGATGTCAACAACATAAGAGCCTTATCCTTCGGACTATAATTCACATCCATTCTCTGCAAGTCAGCAACACATCTATTGAAACTACTTAGATGTTCCATTAGATTTCCTCCCTCCTCCATCTTAAGATTCAGGAGCTCTTCCTTGAGGAAGAGTTTGTTGGACAACAACTTCCCTGCAAACATCTCTTCGAGCTTCTCCCATGTTTGCTTCGCCGTATCCTTTATCACATTGATGAGCACCTCATCGGAGAGATAGTTTTCGATGGCTCCTCTGGCTAACTCGTCAAGAACTCCCCACTCATCATCCGTCGTGCTTGCTGGCTTGTTCTCCTTGCCAACTAACACAACATGGAGCTGTTGTTGTGTAAGAGCCGACTTCATCCTTCGTTGCCAAAGAGTGAAGTTCTCCTTCCCTGTGAAAGGCTTTAACTCCACCTTCATGCTTGCTACATGTGGTTGCTTCACAGGCTGTGAACTGGTACCACTCTCAGCTTCTAAGTCACTTGCCATCTTGAACACACTAGCACTCCAAGAGAAGAACTAGCTCCAGCTGCCAAACACAGCTCTGATACCACTTGTTGTGAATTTATGACTAACTCACTGCCCTTAAAGATCTTGTTGTTGATGGACTTTAGACAAAGAACTCAATGATGGATGAGTCTTACACACACACACAGAAATTAACCAAGCACAAATGACACAAGTGTTTATAGAGGTTCAGCAAATTGCCTACATCCTCTTTGGTGATCACCTTGAGAAATTTCACTAATGAAGATAGGTTACAACTTTGGTTTACAAAGGAAACCCCCTTAGAACTCTACCCTCACCATCTGTTTCTCTCACACCCTTGCTCAACTCCTTGATACACTTAGAGAACTCTCTTCCTCTCTCCTTGGTTTTTCTGAACTGAAAACAAAACTCCAGCTCTCTCCACTAGAAACTCTATATATTCAACTTGTTTACTCCTCTTGTGTTATCTTACTTCACCCCATTTCCTACACAAGCCAATAGACAAGAGATAAGATATCAGCTTGTCCTCCACGTTCTTCCCTTTAGTCACCACTTAGACTAAATGTCAAATCAAATAGGTAAATAGAATCCACTCAGCCACCTCCCACTTACACCAGAAAATGGAGAGTGATCTCTTTGAAATAAGATAACCAATTAGCTATGAGTGCTCTCCCAACTATCCAGCAGGTAGTCAACGTCCATTTAACTTAGAAGTGACCTACTAAGCCTCTGAAATCTTGTGGAAAGCGATAGCCATCGAAAACACAGTTGAAAACACGTAAGAAAACGTCACAGGCACGACTGGGACTACCGGTCGCCAGAAGTATTTCGCTCCAACTTTGAAACTGCTCCGGACGACCGTCGCAAATGTCACGCGACCGGTCGCTTGTGCTTCCTGCGACCTGTCCCAAGTAACTAGCGACCGGTCGCTTCTTCAGATTTTGCTCCAGACTTCGAATCTGCTTGTGGCGACCAGTCGCCAATTCCTAGCGACCGGTCGCTTCGGGCAGACTCAAAAAATCCTCCTTCAGCACCAAAACAACCTTGTATCCTTAGGTGAGCCATTTTTCCAACACTTGCATGTCGTGTTGTTTTCCAAATAAGGGTTCTTCATCTGCTATCATGCTTGAGATTTTTTCTTATGATCTTTTCATCCGTGAATACATGACAAAAATGAGATTTTGATTTTGTAAGGATCAGAGAATTGTGCAGCAGAGTCTTGGTCATTCATTTCTTTCTAAATTTGCAATAGTCATGTTAATTGTATCAAGGTTTCTTCTTTCTGTTGTTTATTGTGTGCTATTCATAGTTTTATACAAGTTATCGCACATCATTGGTCATGAATCTTTGCAACCTTTGAGTTGGATTTCTCTTATTACATCAAGTGCTTATTCGACTGGAAAGAAGCCGACTGGAAAGAAGCTGGATATCATGACCACGGATTAAAACTCCGTTTTCAGGCCACTTTTTTGGTGTTACACTCCAAAAAACACGGTGCTTCCAGTTTTTGATTGTGTACTGACATTGAGTCAGACAAGTTATGTGCCATTCATATATGACATTTGGAATGTCGAGTGGTATTTTTGCTTTTCGAGTGTTGTATTAATTTGTTTGACTTTTACATAACATGTTATTTGTTAGATTAAAGCCCAGAGAGGCAGTGAGATCCAAAAGACAATGAGCCAGCCGAAGAGAGAAAAACACATGAAGATTAGAGAAATTACTCAATAATTGAAACCCTAACTGAAATTTCCCAAAACACTGAAACCCTGACTTAAATAATCTCACACGACGACGCCGATGAGAAAGAGGATGCCGCAAAAGACGATGCCGACGCCGAAGGTTAAAACCCTAACGAAGGGACTTCCATGGCTCTCTCTAGATGAGGAGGAGGGTGTCTATGGCTCTCCCTTTCTTCTAAGGCCTTAGGTTATTTTTGCTGTGACCAAACTTCGAGTGTCTAGATGGAGGAAAGAGAAGAAGAAGATCGAGGAGATCCAAAAAAAATTGTGAGTTTTATTTTTTTTCAGGAGGTAGAAGCTGAAAAATGGCGAGCGAGTTTGGGAGGGATTGAAAAAAATGAGAGGGAGAGGAGTGAAGGTTGCGAGGGAGTCTGAAAAAAGGAGAGGGAGCGTGAAATTTTTTTGCTGGAGCGTTGACTATACTTTCAGCATCAGTGCTTCCCAAAAAAAAATCTCCCCACTTTACCCAAAAAAAAAACACTTTAGGCATCAGTCATTAGAACGACGATGCTAAATTGACATCAAGACATCGCTAACGCAAACAAAATATTTGTGCTGAAGTCTTTTTACCTTTTAGCATCTTAATTTATAAAAGCGATGCCTAATGTACTTAAAGCATCGATTTTCAGTTTTCTGATGCCAATGTACTAAAGCCAATTTTTGGCATAGTGGAGCAATTGACCAAGTCAAATTAGTAAGACTATAATAGTGATTTAAGGGTTAAATCATAATTCATAATTAAGAGTAAATTAACTTTGACATAAGTGTTGTATGGCAACACAAATCCAAGGACCCAACTCAAACACACACTTCTCCCCATGGCCGGCCATAAGAGAGTGTAAGTCGACACCAACACTGCGGTTGCTGCTCAAATTTCAAGCCTTCTTTGAGGCTTGCTTCTTGTGATTAGGAGGCGAAGAAGGTAGGACAAAGAAGGTATTTATTAAAATACTTTGTTTGATGATGCAAATCTTAACAAAAACAAAAACGTGAAAAATGTACTAGAAATCACACATAAACTAAAAACAAAAGCGAAAACAAAAGTGGAGAATGCTTGGGTTGCCTGCTAAGAAGCGCTTCTTTATAGTCATGAGCTAGACTTTTCGAATGTCTGTGGTGGTGCGGAAGTAGCACTTCCATGTAGTGGTTGGGAAATTTTCCAAGTAGTTGACATGTACAATTGGGTCAAGAAGATCTATGCAGCTGCACTCTTCCAAGTCCCCTGGTTTTTTAACTGCCTCAAACACCTTAAACTCAATGGATTCGCCCTGAACTCTCAAAGTTAAAGTTCCTTGTTGTACATCAATCAATGTACCAGCAGTAGCAAGTTAGGGTCGGCCTAGCAAGGGTGGGATGTCGTGCTCTTCCTCCATGTCAAGAACAAAGAAATCAGTTGGAAACAAAAATTTCTTCACTCTGATCAACACATCTTCAATGATTCCTTTAGGATATGTGATTGATCTATCCGCAAGTTGAAGAGAAACAGGTAGTGCTCTTGAGCTCTCCAATACCTAATCGATGAAAAATAGACAAAGGCATTAGGTGAATGCTTGAGCCTAAATCTAAAAATGCTTTATCAAATTAAACATCACCAATAATACAAGGAATTGTAAAACTCCCTGGGTCCTTCAGTTTTGGAGGCAATTTCTTGAGCAACACTGCACTGCACTCTTGTTCATCATTAGAGGTTCTTTTGGAATCGCCTGTTTGCCTTGGAAGTATTCCTTTAGTTTCTTCTCTACCTTCATTCTCTGTTTTCGTCACTTTCTACTTGTTTTGTCTTTTAATTTCGTTGGTAATTAAATCATTCTTTCACAAACCTTTTTTGTGTTTACGTGAGTATGCTATGTGTTTAAACAAATTACAATGAACAAACTTAAATACTGCCACATTACCTTACATTACATTAGCATTACATTACATTACACCAACTTAACTACTGCCGAAGTGCCTTACATTACATTAGCATTTGTTCTCAAATTACATTGCCCATTGAACTACTACTTCTTAATCATATTACACCCACAAAATTACATAACATATTACTCTTAAGTACTCCTAATTCCTCCTAATTCATCTTCATGGAAAACACCACCAACCAGGAAAGCAACATAGCAGCCCACAATATTTTTGACTTTGCTCGAATCTTTGCATTTTCCTTCTCCACCCTATCAATCTTCCTCAGCAAACCAGGTATAAAAGAATTTGAACGCTCACACATTTCTGCATCAAACCACTGAAAAAACCTACATCCTTTTGCTCCACTTCCCTATATCAACCAAGAACAATGACTGAAAATTTCCTTAATTTGATCAATGACTGAACATTTCATCAATAAGAACTCTATCAATTTGTGATGCCCAAAACAATGACTGAAAATTTGATCTTAAACATGCTTACCTTTGACTTTGGGCAGACTAGAAATCTCCGCCTTGGGTTTGAACTAGTCCAAGAAGTCTGCATCTGTGCTAACTTCCCACAATGACACCACAGGGAATGCCTTGCTTCTCCTTGCTTCTCTCCTGTTCCCATAAACCCAAATCTTCTACTCCAGAATCTCCCAATTTCAAACTCCACCTTAGATTTTATAAACCACTAATTTCTTCTCAAGATTCTCCCAAAATTGAAGCCCACCTCATATTTTCACAAACCCTAAGCCCTCTTATCCAATTTCCCCTTCTCACCCAATTTCTACCATTCTTAGAACTGAAAAATCCTTATTTCGCAGAGGTTAAAGATTAAAACGAAGTGGGGACCAAAGCACGTAACGGAATGTCAATAATACAAACGGAAAGGGTAACGTGAGACTGTTTTCAAAAGTTTGGGGGTATTTTGAGACGTTTGCAAACATAGGTGGTAATCTGAGACAAGTTTGAAAGCACAGGGGGCATGTACATAAATAAGCCTTTAAATATCTTTCTTGTTTCTTTTTTCTTTTTTCCTTTAATATTCACTAAGTAAAACCTAACTACTAATCAAAGTGATTAAAAAAGAAAGATACAAATTAAAGGGTATAGCCACGCGGCTATACGCTTTTAATATATATACCAATAATAGAAATATAAATATGGATTTCTCTGTGAGACTATTTTTTAATATTTTTTTATTTTTAAGTGTTTTCACCTGTTAATTTTACTTTGATGCTTTTGTCATTAAATTAGCTTGGCTATAGGCTTGGCTTTGGATTTGGCGCTGATTAATAATAATTATATTAATCAAAGACTTGGGCCTTGGGGCTCTTGGGCTTTGGAGAACTTTAATTAAGGCACCCAAATGAAAATAAGTAATATATATATATATATATATATATTCATATATTGAAATATAGGAGATATTAAGGCTAATAAGATATTACTTAATTGCATATATTAAATTAAAGAGGTTAGCCAAAACAAAAAAAAGTAAAGAAACTAATTTTATATCTCAAAAATTAATAATTTAAATAAAATAAGCATCACACCTTTCCCGGCGACATTTCGTCGGCATAGACCTATGCCGGCAAAACGCTGTAGGATAAGGTTTGTCGCGACGAATAAACTAATTTCGTCGGCAGAGGTCTATTTACCTACGCGATGAAATTTTGTCGGGAAAGGTCCTTTTTAAAAAATAAATCTAAACTGAGGATATTTGGGATAAATAATTTTTAAAAATTTTATTGTTAGTAATTAAATAATATATTTGCTTTATCTAACTAGTTAAGTTAGTAATTATATTTTAATTATTATTTATTTAGTGAATAATTAGTATTAAAATTAACTTCATGAATTATGTTACTTAATAAATAGTAATTCAATCTTTCTTGTTTCTTTTTTCTTTTTTCCTTTAATATTCACTAAGTAAAACCTAACTACTAATCAAAGTGACTAAAAAAGAGAGATACATATTGAAGGGTATAGCCGCAACTATACTTTAAAGATATTCTATTTATGCAGGTATAGCTGCGCGGCTATACGCTTTTAATATATACACCAACAATAAAAATATAAATATGGATTTCTCTGTAGGCTTAGCTTTTGAGGTGCCTTTTGTGAACACCCGACATCGAAAATTCACTCCTATAGAGGTCTTTATAAACAAAGCACTATGATGGTTTGCTAGAAGCGGCTTGAGTCCTCCAGACCCCTAAAAAACATTGTTTTCTGCTGTAAAATTGGATTACATCTTCCAATGTAACAACACAGACAGGTTTTCCTTACATTTTCTTAATGTCATGCAAACTAAACTTCAATTTTGAACATAGGAGACAGTAAGTGGTGGGGCGGACACATTTAAAATGTTTAATATTAGATGGAAAGCAGTGTTACAGTAGCAATATAGTATGGAGAGTGGTGTTCAAGTAAATATAACGAGCAACAATATTAAAATGTTTAATATTAGATGGGCTGGTTTTTGTTTTAATTATTAACTTCAGGGTCCAGGGTTCAAGTCACCGAGAGGGCACACTTGGGTTTTTTTTTAATATTTTTTATTTTTAAGTGTTTTCACCTATTAATCTTACTTTGATGCTTTTGTCATGAAATTAGCTTGGCTATAGGCTCGGCTTTGGATTTGGCGCTAATTGATAATAATTATATGAATCAAAGACTTGGCCCTTGGGGTTCTTGGGCTTTGGAGAACTTTAATTAAGGCATCCAAATGAAAATAAATAATATATATATATATACATATATTGAAATATAGGAGATATTAAGGCTAATAAGATATTACTTAATTACATATATTAATTTGATATTTCAAAAATTAAGAATTTAAATAAAATAAACATAACACCTTTCTCGATGAAATTTTGTCGGCACAGACCTATGCCAGGAAAATGTTGTCGGATAAGGTTTGTCGCGACGAATAAACCTCTGCCGACGAAATTTCGTCGGAGAGGCTTGTTCACCTTGCTGACGAAATTTTCTTGGTAAAGGTCCTTTTAAAAAAAATAAATCTAAACTTAGGATATTTGGGTTAATTAATTTTTTTAAAATTTTATTGTTAGTAATTAAATAATATATTTGCTTTATCTAACTAGTTAAGTTAGTAATTATATTTTAATTATTATTTATTTAGTGAATAATTAGTATTAAATTTTTTAATTAACTTCATGAATTATGTTACTTAATAAATAGTAATTCAATCTTTCTTGTTTCTTTTTTCATTTTTCCTTTAATATTCGCTAAGTAAAACCTAACTACTAATCAAAGTGATTAAAAAAGAGAGATGCATATTAAAGGGTATAGCCGCGGCTACACTTTGAAGATATTCTATTTATGCAGTATAGCCGCGCGGCTATACGCTTTTAATATATACACCAACAATAAAAATATAAATATGGATTTCTCTGTAGGCTTAGCTTTTGAGGTGCCTTTTGTGAACACCCCACATCGAAAATCCCCTGCTCCAGAGGTCTTTATAAACAAAGCACTATGATGGTTTGCTAGAAGCGGCTTGAGTCCTGCAGACCCCTAAAAAACGTTATTTTCTCCTGTAAAATTGGATTACATCTTCCAATGTAACAACACAGACAGGTTTTCCTTACATTTTCTTAATGTCATGCAAACTAAACTTCAGTTTTGAACATAGGAGACAGTACGTGATGGGGCGGACTCATTTAAAATGTTTAATATTAGATGGAAAGGAATGTTACAGTAGCAATATAGTATGGAGAGTGATGTTCCAGGAAATATAACGAGCAACAATTTTAAAATGTTTACTATTAGACAGGCTGTTTTTTGTTTTAATTATTAACTTCAGGGTTCAGGGTTCAAGTCACAGAGAGGGCACACTTGGGTTTTTTTTTAATACTTTTTATTTTTAAATGTTTTCACCTATTAATCTTACTTTGATGCTTTTGTCATTAAATTTGCTTGGCTATAGGCTGGGCTTTGGATTTGGCGCTGATTAATAATAATTGTATTAATCAAAGACTTGGGCCTTGGGGCTCTTGGGCTATGGAGAACTTTAATTAAGGCACCCAAATGAAAATAAGTAATATATGTATATATATATATATATATTGAAATATAGGAGATATTAAGGCTAATAAGATATTACTTAATTACATATATTAAATTAAAGAGGTTAGCCAAAAAAAGAGAGTAATGAAACTAATTTTATACTTCAAAAATTAAAACTTTAAATAAAATAAACATAACACCTTTCTCGACGAAATTTTGTCGGTAGGTCTATGCCGACAAAAGCTTGTCGGATAAGCTTTCTCGCGACGAACACACCTCTACCGACGGAATTTCGTCGGAGAGGTCTATTGACCTGCGCCAATGAAATTTTGTTGGGAAAGGTCCTTTAAAAAAAAATAAATCTAAACTTAGGATATTTGGGTTAATTAATTTTTTTTAAAATTTTATTGTTTGTAATTAAATAATATATTTGCTTTATCTAACTAGTTAAGTTAGTAATTATATTTTAATTATTATTTATTCAGTGAATAATTAGTATTAAATTTTTTAATTAACTTCATGAATTATGTTACTTAATAAGTAGTAATTCAATCTTTCTTGTATTTTTTTTCTTTTTTCCTTTAATATTCACTAAGTAAAACCTAACTATTAATCAAAGTGATTAAAAAAGAGAGATACATATTAAAGGGTATAGCCGCGGCTATACCTGTGAAGATATTGTATTTATGCAGGTATAGCCGCGCGGCTCTACGCTTTTAATATATACACCAACAATAAAAATATAAATATGGATTTCTATGTAGGCTTAGCTTTTGAGGTGCCTTTTGTGAACACCCCACATCGAAAATCCACTCCTCCAGAGGTCTTTATAAACAAAGCACTATGATGGTTTGCTAGAAGCAGCTTGAGTCCTCCAGACCCCTAAAAAACGTTGTTTTCTGCTGTAAAATTGGATTACATCTTCCAATGTAACAACACAGACAGGTTTTCCTTACATTTTCTTAATGTCATGCAAACTAAACTTCAGTTTTGAACATAGGAGACAGTAAGTGATGGGGCGGACTCATTTAAAATGTTTACTGTTAGATAGAAAGCAGCGTTACAGTTGCAATATAGTACTTACCAGCAGCGACGCTCGGTCAAACCGGTGGAGGAGATGGTACGGTCCTAAGAGCCAAGGTCCTTGGCGTTGCCACCACGACCGTCGCCCTGGAGACCGAGACTGTGGTTGAGGCTGCGGCCGGTGCTCTTGTCACGGCTACGGCCTGGACACTCGGCCGAGCAAGCACAGCGGGTGCCTCTCTTCCCCTGCTGGACTTAGGGGGAGGGGGTCCCAATCTGCATTTTTAAGGCCCCCCTCAGGGCCTCCCTCGCTGAAGCTGAACATATCTGGCAAAGATAAAGTCCTCGTACCAGACCCGCCCATCCTCGTCGACCGCGTTGTGACGCATCCACGGAGTCAGAGTGAGGAAGGTCATCCCCTTTTGAAGCTGGAAGGAGATACCGGCCACACCGTGATTCTTGGCGACGTCTGCCCTCCAGGACGAGAGCCTGTTGGATGGCAGAGGAAAGAGGGGGACTGTTTGGATTAGGCCGAATTGCCTCGCCACACAATGCGGCAAGTAAACCTCGGCATCGGCCTTGGAGAGACCGCAGTGGAGATCGCGCACGACCAGGAAGGAGCCCCAGATCTCCCTCAAGTCATTCTCCGTCTCGCCGTAGGGAATTACGGAGAGGTCGTGCGCCAAGAATAGAGGGAACGACCGGGTAAGGCACAAGCAAAATTCTGACCCCGTCCTCTCGACCAAGTCGTAAAAGAACTTGAAGCAGAAGGCCATCGCGTTGTGCTTCCTGGGGGCATGGGTAAGGGCATTGGCCAACGGCTCGGTGTCGGCGATTGTGAACGCTCCCCTCAGCTATGGGAAATAGGCCTCGAGCCAGAGCTGGAAGGCCCAAAGTGGACCACCATGCTTCGGCTTCATCTCGTCGGTGAAGACGTCATGTAGTGTGCGGTAAATATGGCTGAGAAGGAATGGGCCGAACGCGAGCCTTCCGCACTGCGCAAGATAGTCGGCCAGGTGGGCGAACTCCAAGGTTACTTTGTTCGCCTGGGTACAGAACACGAACTTGCACAACCAGTCCAGCAAGAACATGGTTGCTCGACTTCGCTAAGGGGGACGATGGCGTCATCTTCAGCGCTACCCTCCACGCCGAAGTTGTTATTGAAGCTGGAATAGTTGAGCATGTTCTTCGCCTTGCTCCCAACAAGCTTGGCGACTGGAGGCGCTCCCTTCAGCCTCGGGAGAGGCAGAACAAGGCGGCCATGTCAAGTACGGTCGGCGTCATCATGCCGAATCGAAGGTTCATGGTGTTTGTAGCCGAAGACCAGAAACCCAGAGCCGCGGCCAAAAGAGATCGGTCTAGGGTGCGAAAATCAGGGATTAGGTGCGAAAATCTCATGACTTGTAAGATTAAGTCACCAACCCTCGGACCAGGGCATTAAATGCTCCTCAAAGGCCCGAGATGCAGAGCCCACCACGAGGGCGGCGGCCGGGGTTTATGGGGGTCACACCACCATGCTTCATATTCCCAAATGTTGATTCGACTACCCATTAGCTCTGATCAAAACCTCTCCATGCAGATTTTCAGCCTCATTGTCTTCTCAAAACCTTCTCTATAAATACCAGGCTCCAACTACATTTGAAGGGTTCAACACCAAACACAAGCCTCACACGGAGCAGATTATATTTTCTGTCATTTACTTCCTGTCATTTATTTTATTGTAATGCATTTTCAATATTCTTACTTGCTTTCTAGGAGTAGTGGCATTTTGTAGGAAAATCCATTCATCAATATATCATACGGCCCTTGATCTTCAAGGCGTCGGAGCACCATATTTGTTACTCTTTCGTTCATCCCATATATCATACGACCGTCGCCACCCGCGCGCGCGCGGACCACCACCTAAAGACCACCATCAGCATCACCATTTACAACCTTGTAGCTCAGGCTGTGAACCTGACAGCCGAGATCCGTTCCTCTCTCAACCACAATCACTCTGATTATAAGTCAAACTCAAAACAGGCGCACCCACCCCCCCCCCCATCTATTCACCCAATCAACTCACTCTCAAATGCACGGCAAACCGTGCCTGGCACGCCCGCGTACTACCACACAACACCAAAATAAGGACGACTTGTGTTGATGCAGATTCCCTCGTCTTGGAACACTAGGCCAGGAGATTTGCGAGGCCAACATAGGCTTAGCTTTTGAGGTGCCTTTTGTGAACACCCCACATCGAAAATCTACTCCTACAGAGGTCTTTATAAACAAAGCACTATGATGGTTTGCTGGAAGCGGCTTGAGTCCTCCAGACCCCTAAAAAACACTGTTTTCTCAGTAAAATTGGATTACATCTTCCAATGTAACAACACAGACATGTTTTCCTTACATTTTCTTAATGTCATGGAAACTAAACTTTAGTTTTGAACATAGGAGACAGTAAGTGATGGGGCGGACTCATTTAAAATGTTTAATATTAGATGGAAAGCGGTGTTAGAGTAGCAATATAGTATGGAGAGTGGTGTTCAAGTAAATATAACGAGCAACAATATTAAAATGTTTAATATTAAATGGGCTGGTTTTTGTTTTAATTAGAAGGCTTTTAATGAAATCAAGCAATATCTCTCCCAGCCACTAGTCCATATGCCCCCAAAGCAAGGAAAACCTCTAAGGCTCTACATTTCGGCCTCAGAGAACTTTATCGGCTACTTGCTGGCTCAAAATAATAAGTCTGAGCGAGAACATGCTATGCATTATCTCAGCTGAACCCTTAATACGGCCGAGCTTAACTATTCCCCAATAGAGAAGTTATGCCTGACACTTTATTTCCACTAAGCTACGCCATTACATGACTACTTATTGCGTAACGGCCCTCAATATGGCTGAACTATTCTTTAGGATCTCTTTTGTTCATGTGCCAAGTGCAAAAAATCACGAGGCCAACGAAATGGCCCATGTAGCATCAGGCGTAAACATCCCTAATGGAGAATACAACTGGGTGATCAAAATCGAAAAGTGTAACTTGTCAGCGTTAGCGACCGAGACATCCAGGAATGGCCAAGACAAGCAAAGGAGACTGGCAATATCCCATCGTCAAATATCTCCGTGATCCTTTCGGGCAACCACGAAAAAGCTATTGGCTTTCGGGCTCGTTTTGATTACGAGGAGCCCGAAGGTGTGCCTCCTTCCCCTAATATCATTCTGATGAGCCCTCTTATTGCCTTAATATGGTTATGGTAAGCCACAATATGGCTATGGTAAGCCATAACACGGCTATGGTGGACCATAATATGTTTTTGGTGAGCCTTAGTACGGCTCTACTAAACCTTAGTACAGTTTTGGTAAGCCTTAATACGGTTCTAGTGAGCCATTATATGATTCTAGTATGCCATAATATGGTTCTGGTGAGCCATAATATGGTTCTGGTGAACCATAATATGGTTCTGGTGTGCGTTAGTACATTTTTGGTTAGCCTTTGTACGGTTCTGGTAAGCCTTAGAACAGTTCTAGTACACCTCATATGGTTTAGATAATTCATAATATAAATTTGATAAGCCATAATGTGGTTCTGGTAAGCCATAATATGGTTCTGGTAAGCCCTCATATCATTTTGGTAGACACTGTTATGGTTCTGGTAAGCCCTCATATCATTTTAGTAAACTTTGTTATGGTTCTAGTAAGTCACAAAATAGTTCTAGTGAGCTTTAATATCGTTTGGGTAAGCCGTAATATGGTTCTAATGATCTTTAATAATATGGTTGTGGCCCACTTTGGAATCCGTGTCAAACCTCGTGCATGTCCAACCCCTAGCACTGTCGGGCACAAATGACCAAAATACCCTTCTTTCCCTAATCCAAAAACTGCTTTAGCGTCTGGCTTCTACCTCTGAGAGTCCATTTTTCTCAAATAATGATTAAACAAAAATAATTGTTATATATATAGTTTTACATAATAAATATTTATCTGATTCTATTACATATATCCTATTCTATTATGTATATGTATATTACTTATATATATATTTATCTGTGGTAAGACCTCATGTCCCTCCTCAGCGGTGGTTGCTCATCCATCACCCTGTTTAATTTTTCAGATGAATTAGTGGGCAAGACAAGGACTAAACCGGTTCAGGCTGATTAGATGAGAGTGATAGAGCTTTATTTATTTCTTGTAAAGTTATAAGTTTTTGGAGCTATTTTTATTTTTATAAGAAAAAGTTTATTTTATGTTTCGGCTTTCTTTGTATTTCTTTTTATTTTATTTTATTTTCTCACGCACCGGGCGCGGGATTTCCACCTACCCCCGGGTCCGGGGCGTGACAAAATGGTATCAGAGCATAGGGATTAGACACCCTTGGGAACTGTGGTAGAAGATTAGTGTGAGCATATAGGTTTGAATTTAAAGAAGTTAATGACAAAGATATTTAGGAGTATATTTTCTTAATCAAGTGCTGTAAATTTCGAGGACGAAATTTCTTTAAGGAGGATAGATTGTGAGAGTCCATTTTTCTCAAATAATGATTAAACAAAAATAATTGTTATATATATAGTTTTACATAATAAATATTTATCTGATTCTATTACATATATCCTATTCTATTATGTATATGTATATTACTTATATATATATATATATCTCTTACTTTATTTTATATATATGTGTATTATATATATCTCATTCGATTTGTATATTGATTAGCAAAATGATTCATGAATTGAGGTGTCAACAAGGCATGCTAATAGCCTTGCCAACTCACCATGAAGATATTAGAATAGGATTGTAGTCACCAACGTGTCTTCCTAGCAATTCTTTTCTTATCTATTGTTAACTTGCAGTGCAAGGCCATATTGATATATATTACTTGGAGATTAAGTTCTTGCATGTTGATATTATCATGCACTGTAGCTACCGACTTCACCACACTATATATAGATCATTCCATTCCCTTGTTTTCATTCTCATTTTCAGCCAAGTTGCAAAGCATTTGTAAGTTTCCACGAAGAAAAACATAAAATACAGAGAGAGAGAGAGAGAGAGAGAGAGAGAGGTGATGAAATTCTTGGAGGAAATATAGGGCTTAGCTTGTATTTTCTTGGAGCATTGCTTTGGAATCGAGGTAGGGATTTCTTGGGGTGCCTTTACGGGGATTGATCTAATTAAATTTCGTGAGCACTATATTATGCATACTATTATTATTTGAAAGGCAGAATTATATCATGTTATCGGTGATGGTTGGAATTCTTGGGATGATAAAGAAAGTATGGAAAAGAGGGTAATGGGAAGAATCTTTTGTGTAGTTGAGTCTAACTCTTGGCAGGTACCAGGTCTAGGGATCCCCACAGTGCACATGGTTTTTATTGGGTGATTTGAGGACTGGCGAAAGGGAGTTAGGCAAGATGACTAACAAAAGGGGAATTATGGGACGGTTGAAATGGGTGTTAGTTCATATAAATGGGCATTCGGGACCAAGTGGTATAAGCATGGTATGGGACGTGCAGGTCTGCTTGTCCAGTTATATGAATTAACGGGATTAGATGAAGAGCATGCATTCATGCATTATTATTAATAATGTGAAATTTGGTTGTGTGATTGCATGTCACTTAATTTAGTTATATCAATCTGCTGTGGTAAGGCCTCATGTCCCTCCTGAGCGGTGGTTGCTCATCCATCACCCTGTTTAATTTTTCAGATGAATTAGTGGGCAAGACAAGGACTAAACCGGTTCAGGCTGATTAGATGAGAGTGATAGAGCTTTATTTATTTCTTGTAAAGTTATAAGTTTTTGGAGCTATTTTTATTTTTATAAGAAAAAGTTTATTTTATGTTTCGGCTTTCTTTGTATTTCTTTTTATTTTATTTTATTTTCTCACGCACCGGGCGCGGGATTTCCACCTACCCCCGGGTCCGGGGCGTGACAAAATGGTATCAGAGCATAGGGATTAGACACCCTTGGGAACTGTGGTAGAAGATTAGTGTGAGCATATAGGTTTGAATTTAAAGAAGTTAATGACAAAGATATTTAGGAGTATATTTTCTTAATCAAGTGCTGTAAATTTCGAGGACGAAATTTCTTTAAGGAGGATAGATTGTGAGAGTCCATTTTTCTCAAATAATGATTAAACAAAAATAATTGTTATATATATAGTTTTACATAATAAATATTTATCTGATTCTATTACATATATCCTATTCTATTATGTATATGTATATTACTTATATATATATATATATCTCTTACTTTATTTTATATATATGTGTATTATATATATCTCATTCGATTTGTATATTGATTAGCAAAATGATTCATGAATTGAGGTGTCAACAAGGCATGCTAATAGCCTTGCCAACTCACCATGAAGATATTAGAATAGGATTGTAGTCACCAACGTGTCTTCCTAGCAATTCTTTTCTTATCTATTGTTAACTTGCAGTGCAAGGCCATATTGATATATATTACTTGGAGATTAAGTTCTTGCATGTTGATATTATCATGCACTGTAGCTACCGACTTCACCACACTATATATAGATCATTCCATTCCCTTGTTTTCATTCTCATTTTCAGCCAAGTTGCAAAGCATTTGTAAGTTTCCACGAAGAAAAACATAAAATACAGAGAGAGAGAGAGAGAGAGAGAGAGAGGTGATGAAATTCTTGGAGGAAATATAGGGCTTAGCTTGTATTTTCTTGGAGCATTGCTTTGGAATCGAGGTAGGGATTTCTTGGGGTGCCTTTACGGGGATTGATCTAATTAAATTTCGTGAGCACTATATTATGCATACTATTATTATTTGAAAGGCATAATTATATCATGTTATCGGTGATGGTTGGAATTCTTGGGATGATAAAGAAAGTATGGAAAAGAGGGTAATGGGAAGAATCTTTTGTGTAGTTGAGTCTAACTCTTGGCAGGTACCAGGTCTAGGGATCCCACAGTGCACATGGTTTTTATTGGGTGATTCGGGACTGGCGAAAGGGAGTTAGGCAAGATGACTAACAAAAGGGGAATTATGGGACGGTTGAAATGGGTGTTAGTTCATATAAATGGGCATTCGGGACCAAGTGGTATAAGCATGGTATGGGACGTGCAGGTCTGCTGTCCAGTTATATGAATTAACGGGATTAGATGAAGAGCATGCATTCATGCATTATTATTAATAATGTGAAATTTGGTTGTGTGATTGCATGTCACTTAATTTAGTTATATCAATCTGCTGTGGTAAGGCCTCATGTCCCTCCTGAGCGGTGGTTGCTCATCCATCACCCTATTTAATTTTTCAGATGAATTAGTGGGCAAGACAAGGACTAAACCGGTTCAGGCTGATTAGATGAGAGTGATAGAGCTTTATTTATTTCTTGTAAAGTTATAAGTTTTTGGAGCTATTTTTATTTTTATAAGAAAAAGTTTATTTTATGTTTCGGCTTTCTTTGTATTTCTTTTTATTTTATTTTATTTTCTCACGCACCGGGCGCGGGATTTCCACCTACCCCCGGGTCCGGGGCGTGACAAAATGGTATCAGAGCATAGGGATTAGACACCCTTGGGAACTGTGGTAGAAGATTAGTGTGAGCATATAGGTTTGAATTTAAAGAAGTTAATGACAAAGATATTTAGGAGTATATTTTCTTAATCAAGTGCTGTAAATTTCGAGGACGAAATTTCTTTAAGGAGGATAGATTGTGAGAGTCCATTTTTCTCAAATAATGATTAAACAAAAATAATTGTTATATATATAGTTTTACATAATAAATATTTATCTGATTCTATTACATATATCCTATTCTATTATGTATATGTATATTACTTATATATATATATATTCTCTTACTTTATTTTATATATATGTGTATTATATATATCTCATTCGATTTGTATATTGATTAGCAAAATGATTCATGAATTGAGGTGTCAACAAGGCATGCTAATAGCCTTGCCAACTCACCATGAAGATATTAGAATAGGATTGTAGTCACCAACGTGTCTTCCTAGCAATTCTTTTCTTATCTATTGTTAACTTGCAGTGCAAGGCCATATTGATATATATTACTTGGAGATTAAGTTCTTGCATGTTGATATTATCATGCACTGTAGCTACCGACTTCACCACACTATATATAGATCATTCCATTCCCTTGTTTTCATTCTCATTTTCAGCCAAGTTGCAAAGCATTTGTAAGTTTCCACGAAGAAAAACATAAAATACAGAGAGAGAGAGAGAGAGAGAGAGAGAGAGAGGTGATGAAATTCTTGGAGGAAATATAGGGCTTAGCTTGTATTTTCTTGGAGCATTGCTTTGGAATCGAGGTAGGGATTTCTTGGGGTGCCTTTACGGGGATTGATCTAATTAAATTTCGTGAGCACTATATTATGCATACTATTATTATTTGAAAGGCATAATTATATCAGGTTATCGGTGATGGTTGGAATTCTTGGGATGATAAAGAAAGTATGGAAAAGAGGGTAATGGGAAGAATCTTTTGTGTAGTTGAGTCTAACTCTTGGCAGGTACCAGGTCTAGGGATCCCACAGTGCACATGGTTTTTATTGGGTGATTCGGGACTGGCGAAAGGGAGTTAGGCAAGATGACTAACAAAAGGGGAATTATGGGACGGTTGAAATGAGTGTTAGTTCATATAAATGGGCATTCGGGACCAAGTGGTATAAGCATGGTATGGGACGTGAGGTCTGCTGTCCAGTTATATGAATTAACGGGATTAGATGAAGAGCATGCATTCATGCATTATTATTAATAATGTGAAATTTGGTTGTGTGATTGCATGTCACTTAATTTAGTTATATCAATCTGCTGTGGTAAGGCCTCATGTCCCTCCTGAGCGGTGGTTGCTCATCCATCACCCTGTTTAATTTTTCAGATGAATTAGTGGGCAAGACAAGGACTAAACCGGTTCAGGCTGATTAGATGAGAGTGATAGAGCTTTATTTATTTCTTGTAAAGTTATAAGTTTTTGGAGCTATTTTTATTTTTATAAGAAAAAGTTTATTTTATGTTTCGGCTTTCTTTGTATTTCTTTTTATTTTATTTTATTTTCTCACGCACCGGGCGCGGGATTTCCACCTACCCCCGGGTCCGGGGCGTGACAAAATGGTATCAGAGCATAGGGATTAGACACCCTTGGGAACTGTGGTAGAAGATTAGTGTGAGCATATAGGTTTGAATTTAAAGAAGTTAATGACAAAGATATTTAGGAGTATATTTTCTTAATCAAGTGCTGTAAATTTCGAGGACGAAATTTCTTTAAGGAGGATAGATTGTGAGAGTCCATTTTTCTCAAATAATGATTAAACAAAAATAATTGTTATATATATAGTTTTACATAATAAATATTTATCTGATTCTATTACATATATCCTATTCTATTATGTATATGTATATTACTTATATATATATATATATCTCTTACTTTATTTTATATATATGTGTATTATATATATCTCATTCGATTTGTATATTGATTAGCAAAATGATTCATGAATTGAGGTGTCAACAAGGCATGCTAATAGCCTTGCCAACTCACCATGAAGATATTAGAATAGGATTGTAGTCACCAACGTGTCTTCCTAGCAATTCTTTTCTTATCTATTGTTAACTTGCAGTGCAAGGCCATATTGATATATATTACTTGGAGATTAAGTTCTTGCATGTTGATATTATCATGCACTGTAGCTACCGACTTCACCACACTATATATAGATCATTCCATTCCCTTGTTTTCATTCTCATTTTCAGCCAAGTTGCAAAGCATTTGTAAGTTTCCACGAAGAAAAACATAAAATACAGAGAGAGAGAGAGAGAGAGAGAGAGTGATGAAATTCTTGGAGGAAATATAGGGCTTAGCTTGTATTTTCTTGGAGCATTGCTTTGGAATCGAGGTAGGGATTTCTTGGGGTGCCTTTACGGGGATTGATCTAATTAAATTTCGTGAGCACTATATTATGCATACTATTATTATTTGAAAGGCATAATTATATCATGTTATCGGTGATGGTTGGAATTCTTGGGATGATAAAGAAAGTATGGAAAAGAGGGTAATGGGAAGAATCTTTTGTGTAGTTGAGTCTAACTCTTGGCAGGTACCAGGTCTAGGGGATCCCACAGTGCACATGGTTTTTATTGGGTGATTCGGGACTGGCGAAAGGGAGTTAGGCAAGATGACTAACAAAAGGGGAATTATGGGACGGTTGAAATGGGTGTTAGTTCATATAAATGGGCATTCGGGACCAAGTGGTATAAGCATGGTATGGGACGTGCAGGTCTGCTGTCCAGTTATATGAATTAACGGGATTAGATGAAGAGCATGCATTCATGCATTATTATTAATAATGTGAAATTTGGTTGTGTGATTGCATGTCACTTAATTTAGTTATATCAATCTGCTGTGGTAAGGCCTCATGTCCCTCCTGAGCGGTGGTTGCTCATCCATCACCCTGTTTAATTTTTCAGATGAATTAGTGGGCAAGACAAGGACTAAACCGGTTCAGGCTGATTAGATGAGAGTGATAGAGCTTTATTTATTTCTTGTAAAGTTATAAGTTTTTGGAGCTATTTTTATTTTTATAAGAAAAAGTTTATTTTATGTTTCGGCTTTCTTTGTATTTCTTTTTATTTTATTTTATTTTCTCACGCACCGGGCGCGGGATTTCCACCTACCCCCGGGTCCGGGGCGTGACAAAATGGTATCAGAGCATAGGGATTAGACACCCTTGGGAATTGTGGTAGAAGATTAGTGTGAGCATATAGGTTTGAATTTAAAGAAGTTAATGACAAAGATATTTAGGAGTATATTTTCTTAATCAAGTGCTGTAAATTTCGAGGACGAAATTTCTTTAAGGAGGATAGATTGTGAGAGTCCATTTTTCTCAAATAATGATTAAACAAAAATAATTGTTATATATATAGTTTTACATAATAAATATTTATCTGATTCTATTACATATATCCTATTCTATTATGTATATGTATATTACTTATATATATATATATATCTCTTACTTTATTTTATATATATGTGTATTATATATATCTCATTCGATTTGTATATTGATTAGCAAAATGATTCATGAATTGAGGTGTCAACAAGGCATGCTAATAGCCTTGCCAACTCACCATGAAGATATTAGAATAGGATTGTAGTCACCAACGTGTCTTCCTAGCAATTCTTTTCTTATCTATTGTTAACTTGCAGTGCAAGGCCATATTGATATATATTACTTGGAGATTAAGTTCTTGCATGTTGATATTATCATGCACTGTAGCTACCGACTTCACCACACTATATATAGATCATTCCATTCCCTTGTTTTCATTCTCATTTTCAGCCAAGTTGCAAAGCATTTGTAAGTTTCCACGAAGAAAAACATAAAATACAGAGAGAGAGAGAGAGAGAGAGAGAGGGTGATGAAATTCTTGGAGGAAATATAGGGCTTAGCTTGTATTTTCTTGGAGCATTGCTTTGGAATCGAGGTAGGGATTTCTTGGGGTGCCTTTACGGGGATTGATCTAATTAAATTTCGTGAGCACTATATTATGCATACTATTATTATTTGAAAGGCATAATTATATCATGTTATCGGTGATGGTTGGAATTCTTGGGATGATAAAGAAAGTATGGAAAAGAGGGTAATGGGAAGAATCTTTTGTGTAGTTGAGTCTAACTCTTGGCAGGTACCAGGTCTAGGGATCCCACAGTGCACATGGTTTTTATTGGGTGATTCGGACTGGCGAAAGGGAGTTAGGCAAGATGACTAACAAAAGGGGAATTATGGGACGGTTGAAATGAGTGTTAGTTCATATAAATGGGCATTCGGGACCAAGTGGTATAAGCATGGTATGGGACGTGCAGGTCTGCTGTCCAGTTATATGAATTAACGGGATTAGATGAAGAGCATGCATTCATGCATTATTATTAATAATGTGAAATTTGGTTGTGTGATTGCATGTCACTTAATTTAGTTATATCAATCTGCTGTGGTAAGGCCTCATGTCCCTCCTGAGCGGTGGTTGCTCATCCATCACCCTGTTTAATTTTTCAGATGAATTAGTGGGCAAGACAAGGACTAAACCGGTTCAGGCTGATTAGATGAGAGTGATAGAGCTTTATTTATTTCTTGTAAAGTTATAAGTTTTTGGAGCTATTTTTATTTTTATAAGAAAAAGTTTATTTTATGTTTCGGCTTTCTTTGTATTTCTTTTTATTTTATTTTATTTTCTCACGCACCGGGCGCGGGATTTCCACCTACCCCCGGGTCCGGGGCGTGACAAAATGGTATCAGAGCATAGGGATTAGACACCCTTGGGAATTGTGGTAGAAGATTAGTGTGAGCATATAGGTTTGAATTTAAAGAAGTTAATGACAAAGATATTTAGGAGTATATTTTCTTAATCAAGTGCTGTAAATTTCGAGGACGAAATTTCTTTAAGGAGGATAGATTGTGAGAGTCCATTTTTCTCAAATAATGATTAAACAAAAATAATTGTTATATATATAGTTTTACATAATAAATATTTATCTGATTCTATTACATATATCCTATTCTATTATGTATATGTATATTACTTATATATATATATATATCTCTTACTTTATTTTATATATATGTGTATTATATATATCTCATTCGATTTGTATATTGATTAGCAAAATGATTCATGAATTGAGGTGTCAACAAGGCATGCTAATAGCCTTGCCAACTCACCATGAAGATATTAGAATAGGATTGTAGTCACCAACGTGTCTTCCTAGCAATTCTTTTCTTATCTATTGTTAACTTGCAGTGCAAGGCCATATTGATATATATTACTTGGAGATTAAGTTCTTGCATGTTGATATTATCATGCACTGTAGCTACCGACTTCACCACACTATATATAGATCATTCCATTCCCTTGTTTTCATTCTCATTTTCAGCCAAGTTGCAAAGCATTTGTAAGTTTCCACGAAGAAAAACATAAAATACAGAGAGAGAGAGAGAGAGAGAGAGAGAGGTGATGAAATTCTTGGAGGAAATATAGGGCTTAGCTTGTATTTTCTTGGAGCATTGCTTTGGAATCGAGGTAGGGATTTCTTGGGGTGCCTTTACGGGGATTGATCTAATTAAATTTCGTGAGCACTATATTATGCATACTATTATTATTTGAAAGGCATAATTATATCATGTTATCGGTGATGGTTGGAATTCTTGATATGATAAAGAAAGTATGGAAAAGAGGGTAATGGGAAGAATTTTTTGTGTAGTTGAGTCTAACTCTTGGCAGGTACCAGGTCTAGGGATCCCACAGTGCACATGGTTTTTATTGGGTGATTCGGGACTGGCGAAAGGGAGTTAGGCAAGATGACTAACAAAAGGGGAATTATGGGACGGTTGAAATGGGTATTAGTTCATATAAATGGGCATTCGGGACCAAGTGGTATAAGCATGGTATGGGACGTGCAGGTCTTGCTGTCCAGTTATATGAATTAACGGGATTAGATGAAGAGCATGCATTCATGCATTATTATTAATAATGTGAAATTTGGTTGTGTGATTGCATGTCACTTAATTTAGTTATATCAATCTGCTGTGGTAAGGCCTCATGTCCCTCCTGAGCGGTGGTTGCTCATCCATCACCCTGTTTAATTTTTCAGATGAATTAGTGGGCAAGACAAGGACTAAACCGGTTCAGGCTGATTAGATGAGAGTGATAGAGCTTTATTTATTTCTTGTAAAGTTATAAGTTTTTGGAGCTATTTTTATTTTTATAAGAAAAAGTTTATTTTATGTTTCGGCTTTCTTTGTATTTCTTTTTATTTTATTTTATTTTCTCACGAACCGGCGCGGGATTTCCACCTACCCCCGGGTCCGGGCGTGACATCTACCATAAAACTGACAGAGTCTACCCTAAGAGAGACTCAAAAACCTAGAATTTTACCTGCACAACAAACTAAAATAATTTCTCAAGCGTTCAACAAATTCAACTTTACAAAACTGATCATAACAAACCAAGCATAAACTTGCGGGTGCACCGAGGTTAGCCTAGGTTGCCTATGTACCCTTATTGAGGGATCAAGCCACATGTAATTCTTTATACAAGAAACAAAGTTCAACCCATATGTAAGCACATGAATTAAATATTCCTTCACACTTTCATAAAACCAAAAGCTTCAAACTCTAATCAATCTGCTGAAACTTAAGCAAAAGATATTGATTTCAGAACTATCTTCCACCTATCACATATGTGCATATACAAATACATATGTATAATAGCTCATTACAGATAAGTAGGAAAATGAGAAAATTATTAAAATAACATTGGCCCCAATCGTGGAATTTGACCAATTGGAAATTTCAATTGGACCATAGCGTAGACATGTAGTGGGCACGAATCGGAGTTGAAATGAAGAAATTGCGATAAAAAATGTCCCAAGTGGAAAACTTGTAAATAATTCAAAAAAGGGATGTAAAAAAAAAACAACAACAAAACAGATTCATTTCTCCCTCTCTCTCTCCCCTGTCGCGAACCAGCCCCCCATCCCCCTTTTTCTTTTTCTTCCAGCCACCCTCTCCCTCCATACCCACCTCCACACCCCACCGCCGGACACGAACCGGCCAAGAGAGACCGGCCCGGCCCCGCCATCTCACCGCAGCCAAGTCCCGTCACGAGCCCGTTGCCACCCTGCCAGAATCTCTCTCGAAAATAGCCGGTTTTGACATAAACTTCCCACCGTTCGATCTTCCTCCTACAGCCACCAATTCCGAAGGGTGAGGTATGGTTTCTCGCCTATTTTTCAAGCCCTAGTTGATGGTTGGGTAAGATTGGATTGATTTCTAGCCTGGTAGTTCGAATTTCAACCCTAAGTTTGGCCAATTTTCAATTTGAAATTCCGGCCACTTCTAGTCATTTTTTTTGGTAGGTCTAAGAACAAAAGTTGCTCCGATCGATGTCCTGAACCAAGGGTAGGAATATTGGCCTGCAGTTTGGAGATTTTCCGGTTGCCGAAAATTTATCTAGTCACCCAAGTGCTGCCGGCGCGTGGGGCGGCTCGTGGGCCATGTGGTGGTCCAACATTGAGACCTAAAATGATCCTTATGTTGTCATGAGCGCATAGGTGTGCTCGGATGTCAATTCAGATATCATTTGAACCTCAAGCGGATTACGCATATTATGCGTTATCCGGGTTCTATAGGTATGAATTGTTGGATCGATCTCAATTTTATATATGTTGATCTAGGCACTCCTAGGATCGTGTAGGTTTTCGCAGATCGTGAATCGGAGTCCCGATGTTCGATTCAATAATTTAAAGATTAATTAAACGATAACCGTTCGAATCGTATGATCCTGAGCAATCTGACCGTTTTCTAAATGGTTTTAACAGTGGGGTTAGTATGTTCGTATTCTATTTTCCAAACCTTTATTTTTGTCCACTCAAACTTTTAAATGTTTTTCGCCCCCAATCAGTAGAAGTGAACTAGAGCAACACCATCCTGCATTCGTCATCACTCTTCCTTCTCTTTCCACTATGTAGGATATGATTATGTTCCCGCACTTCTTTTGTAAATAAGTAGATTAGATTTGCTCTGAAAATTGCCCTTGAATTCTGGAACGCCTAGGCCATATAATTATGTTATAGGATTGCTTGAATGTAAACTTAAAGCATGTTGAATGTTGGGTTATAAATTACTTTTCATGCAGGTGTAAATTTTTGGGTAACGTACATTTATAAGGGAGACTCTGCCAAATTTTCGGCATAAGTCAAACCCTAAAGTAACTTAGTTTTCATTAGAAGGGCAATTTGGTCATTTGTGCCCGGCACCTGCCAAGTGTCGAACACGCACAGGGTTCGGCTCAGATTCCAAAGTAGAATTTGGGTCAGGTCATGTCAACTTGGTATCAGGAACAGGTCTAGCAATCATTCGTAGGAGGTCAGGGCAGGGGCTGTCTCCTGGTGATGCCCACTCCGCCAATTGACCCAAATTTTCAGCAGACATTGGAGTTGTTGACTCAGGCCTTATCCAGGACTGGGCATTTTAGAAATCCATCTTTGAATTATGCTGATTAGGATAGGAGAATTGGGGTCGTAGAGTTTGATGGTGATTGTGACCCCGCTATGGCAGAGGAGTGGATAGAAAAGATGAAAAGAATCATGGATGTGATGGATGTTCCACAGGAGCGTAGAGTGGTGTTGGTTACTTTCTTTCTGTCTAGAAATGCAAGATATTGGTGGGAATCCATCAGGAGACGATATCAAGATCCATCAACCCTCACATGGCAAGTGTTTGGGACAACATTTGACGAGCAGGACTATCCTTTGGCTTATAAAAATATGAAGATGGGGGAGTTTCTTCAGTTGGAACATGGTATTATGACGTTGTTAGAATATGAGAAGAAATTCAATGAATTGTCCAAGTACTGTGCACCACTTGTGGCGGATGAGAGAAAGAAGTGTCAGCTGTTCACCAAAGGATTGAAAGCATCCATTCGTGATATCATAGTGGGACAACATCCGGCTAATTTTGGAGACTTGGTGATGTCTACTTCGCTGATTGAGAGCAGTCAGATGATGGTCCGGGGACGAGGTGATTCCCGGAGACGGTAGTATGGTATGGGTGGTCCTAGTCACGGGTCATCTAAGAGAGGTAGTTTCAGTTTTGGATCGTCCAATGGTCGTAGTTATGGAGGTTTTCGAGCTGGAGTCAATTCCAGCGGAGGGTCTAATCAGAGTAGTGGTTCGGGATCTCGTTCTGGAGGTGGCATAGCCAGAGGCTTAGGGAGACAGTTGCAGCCAGTTTTTAGTGGAAGGAGTCACCCCCAGTGTGCCCTGTGCAACAGATATCATACCGGGCCTTGTCAGGGGTGCCTCTAGGTGCTATCATTGTGGACAGTCAGGGCATTTTCAGAGGAAGTGCTCGATGCTACTGCAAGGTAGAGTTGGACCAACCTGCCCGCCGCGCAAATCTCACGGCCTGGAGTTCCGGGGCCGAGGGGATATGCGTTGACACGCGGTTTCCTGCTTTTGGGTACGGTGCGGTTGTGCGCGGGCGTGCTCGTCTTCTAATCAAACGATTGTAGCCGAGAGAGGAACAAGTCTCGGCTGTTAGGTTCACGGCCTGAACTACAAGGCCGTTGAGTGGTGGTGTTGGTGGTTTTAGGGCGGTGCTCCGCGCGCTTCTCAAAGAGGATGGTATGATATATGGGGTGAATGAGCGAATAACAAGGATGGTGCTCCGGCGCCTTGAAAAGATATTGAAAGTGCATTACAGGAAAATATAAGTTGCTCCGTGGGAGGCTTTTGTTTGGTGTTTGCACCCTTTGAAAGTGGTCTTGAGTCTTGTATTTATAGGAGAAGTCCCTGGAGGGATAATCGAGGCTGAAAATCTGCATGGTGGAGCCTGATTGGCACAAATGGGTAGTCTAATCAACATTTGGGATCGTGAAGCATGGTGGTGTGAGCCCATGAATCCCGGTGAATCTCGGCCGCCCCTGATCGTGGGTTCTGCGCTTCTGGCCGTGGAGACGCATTTATTGCTCTGATGGCTGTTCACCTAATCTGTCAAGCTGCAAAGAGTTTTGTGAGAATGTTGACGTCTAATCACTCTCCTTCTGTCACCAAAACCTGACTTCAGTCATTTCCCACCTTTCCTCATGCATTAAATGTTTATTCGTGGTCAGTGGGTTTACTGCAATAAACAGAGGCATTGCTTCATTAAATGAAGCGTGGGACCCTGCTATCACGTGATGATCTGACTTTAATGCCTTTGGCCGTGATTTTGCTCGATCTCGGCCTCGGCCTACAATCAAGGCAGAGATGATCGTGCCTTAGCAATTTTTCTCTTCTTTTCTCTGGTGCGCCAAGCATCCTGGCAAAACGCTGCGTTCTAGCTTCTCGAGAGAGACACAGCCGAGAAGGGGTGTTCCCTCGGCCGATTCGTGGTCGTGATTTATTTGGCACAAACACAACCCAGGGGAGTCGAGTACAAAGTCAAGTGCAGGGTACATCTTAGTTTGTGGGAGTCTCATCTAGCAATGTGGCCCAGACTAGCTCAGTTAGCAAAGGAGGAAATCAGTAGAGGGGATGTGGTGGACGTTCCAGGAGCAACTGGAGGGTGTATAATATGACTCGGAGGAGGCACAGGCATCCCCAGACGTCATCATAGGTATGTTACCGGTCTTTGGAATTCCTGCACGTGTCTTGATCGACCCCGGGGCTACACATTCTTTTGTTGCACCTAATTTTACCCATAATGCGGATGTGAGACTCATCGCCCTACGTGAGGAGCTTGCTGTTTCTATACCCACGGGGGATGTTTTTGTGGCTCGTATTCCATAGCCCCGGACGACATGAGGTGACTTTCTATGGGGAGCAAAGGGTTCTTCCATCTTGCCGCATTTCAGCCACGACGGCGAGACAGTTACTTAGGAAGGGATACTCAGGATACTTGGCTCATGTAATTGATACACGAGATAATGGATTGCGGTTATAAGATATTCCAGTGGTACGGGAATTTCCAGATGTATTTCCAGAAGATCTTCTTGGATTACCTCCTGAACGGGAGATTTAATTTACTATTGAACTCATTCTAGGAACGAATCCCATTGCTCAGGAGCCGTCAGAATAGCACCAACAGAATTGAGAGAATTGAAAACTCAGTTGCAGGAGTTGGTGAACAAGGGTTTCATCCGACCTAGTTTCTCTCCCTTGGGGTACCCCGTTCTGTTTGTGAAGAAGAAGGATGGCACCATGAGGTTGTGCATCGATTATAGACAATTGAATAAGGTTACAGTGCAGAACCGATATCCGTTGCCTCGATATTGACGACTTGTTCGACCAGTTAAAGGGAGCTAAAGTGTTTTCTAAGATTGATTTGAGATCAGGCTATCATTAGTTACGGATTAGGGAAGAGGATGTTCCTAAGACCGCTTTCCAAATGAGGTATGGCCATTATGAATTTTTGGTGATGCCTTTTGGGCTGACTAATGCTCCAATAGTGTTTATGGATCTCATGAACAGAGTGTTCCAACGTTACTTGGATTGCTTTGTGATTGTATTCATAGATGACATTCTGGTGTACTCTAAAAGCCAAAAGGTGCATATGAAGCACTTGGAAATTGTGCTGAGGACTTTAAGGAGAAGACAATTGCATGCAAAGTTCAGAAAATGTCAGTTTTGGTTGGACATAGTGAGTTTCTCTGGGCATGTGATTTCTACATAAGGTATTTAAGTGGATCCCCCAGAAACTGGAGGCAATAGTGAATTGGCCACGACCAACTAATGTCACTGAGGTGTGAAGTTTGCTTGGGTTAGCTGGGTATTATCGTCATTTTGTGGAAGGTTTCTCTACCATAGTGACACCGCTCACTCGTTTGACAAGGAGGGGAATTAAATTTGAATGGCCAGATGAGTGTGAAGAGAGCTTCAATGAACTCAAAACCAGGTTGACAACTGCTTCGGTATTGACACTTCCAGATGATATTGGGAACTTTGTCATCTTTGGTGATTGGGTGTTCTTAAAGTTGTCACCTTGGAAAGGTGTGGTAAGATTTGGGAAACGGGGAAAGTTAAGTCCTCGTTAAATTGGACCATATGAGATTTTGGAACGTGTGGGCCCAGTAGCTTACAGACATGCTTTGTCTTTAGACATTTCCTGGTTACATAATGTGTTTCACGTCTCCATGCTCCGGAAGTATATTGCTGATCCTTCTCAAGTTCTGGAGGAGCAACCAGATAGAATTGAAGGATTATTTGAGTTATGTGGAGCAACCTGTTCAGATTTCAGATTGGAAGATCCGCCGGAATCTACTCGAAAATAGCCAGTTTGACAGAAACTTGCCACCGGTTATGGTTGGGTTGGATTGGATCGATTTCTAGCCTAGGTAGTTCGAATTACAACCCTAAGTTTGGCCGATTTTTTATTTCAAATTTCGGTCACTTTCGGTCATTTTTTGGGGTAGGTCCAAGAACAAAAGTGGCTCCAATCGATGTTCTGAACCGAGGGTAGGAATCTTGGCCGGCGGTTTGGAGATTTTCGGGCCGCGGAAATTTATCTTGGCAACCATACGCTGTCGGTGCGTAGGCCATGTGGTGGTCTGACATTGAATCCTAAAATGATCCTTATGCTGTCACGAGCACGTAGGTGTGCTCGGATGTTAATTCGATATCGTTTGAACCTTCGAACTGATTACGCATATTATGCGTTATCCGGGTTCTACAGGTTTGAACCGTTGGATCGATCTCAATTTTTTATATGTTGATCTAGGCACTCCTAGGATTGTGTAGGTTTTTGCGGATCGTTAATCAGAGCACCGGATGTTCATATTCAATAATTTAAAGTTTAATTAAACGATAACCGTTCGATCACACGACCGTGAGCAATCCGACCGTTCGATTCGAACCAAACTTACAAGACATGATTAATAAGTTTTAGAAATTCTTGTACGAATATATACACAAGAGGAAATAGAATTGTGTCTCCAAGGCCTGCGAGGAATGCAGCTCGGTTAGCTTTGTGTTTCCGAGGCCTGCGATGATGGAATTGACGGATATATGGAATGAATGGATATTTGGAATTGACGAATCAGGATTGGGGGTACGCCTAGGTGGAGAAAATATAAGTTTTTAGATGTTTTTAAATTACAATTGAGGATTTTATGTTGGTATTTTATGGGCAAAGGTTTTAATATTTATTATCTTGACATTATAAGACAAAGAATGAATGGTTACAAGTTTTAAGGGTTTAATAAAGTTATTATTATTTTCTTAAGTGATGAGGTTGTTTTACCAGTAAAAGAGAGGGATATATGTATATATATTTCAGTTAAGCCGTTGACACATATATAATTATATTTCCTTTTATTTTTAATATTGTTATTGTTATTTTTACTTTTATTATCTTATATATATATATATATATAAATTTAAGACAATAATATACAAATTTATTCATGAATTAGAGGGAGTTCAGTGTATGGCTTATTTATATTCAGTATATGACTGTTACGAGTATTGAGAAGTGCAAAGTATTGTTTTAGAGTTATGAATATGATTGAGTACATCGTGCACATGAGAACTCAATTTGATTGGCAAAACACATGGCAATATGATGACTGAATAAGATATTAAAATACATTATTAAAAGGAAAAAATTACGTGTGGCTTGATCCCTTGTTAATGGTACGTAGGCAACCTAAAGTTTCCAGGTGCAACCACGAGACCAAGAGAATGAAAAGTTGTTCAGTTAAGTTATTTTGGGCTGTAACAAATTAATTCTAAATCAAGTAAGGCCCAAAATGAAGAACTCAACAACAGCAAACGTGACGTGCCTAGAGATAAAATCCCATATATTTATCTCTAAGAAAAAGTCCCACTACAGCCCCACTCTCAAAAGAAATTAAAAGAATAAAAAAGAAATTAAAAAAAGAATGTTAGGGTGACATCGTGCCTGGCAGTTTATCTCCCATTACTCCATTTATCAAAATAAAGGCACAATTTGGGAAGAAACGGTCTCCCTCAACTGCCACTCACTTGCTTGCCTATAAAAAGGCATGAACCAAAGAGAAAAAAAAAGGAGGCAGAAGCAGAGGCGAGAAGTCTGAAGGAGGAACGAAGCTCCTGGAGAAAGAAGGCAAAGAGGCTGCGGGATTCCTGATTGGGAAGAAGAGAAAGAAAAGGGTAGAAGAAAGGCAAGGTATAAAGTTTATTTCTTCTCTGGAAAATTTCATCATGTCTCTTTGTGCAGTATATTCTCTTGCGGCTCAAAACTTAAGCCTCTGCAAATGTCGTTTCCTGAGCATCACACAGAAGTCGACTTTTAAAATAACAGTCATGGCGCACCAAATTGATGACAGATCTCCTGTCAAAGTTCAAAGTCCCCCTTCTGCTGTTGTCTGTCATAAAGCTTTGAGAATGTGCACTGCGAAATTTCTCCATGTCCTTGATGTAAAGGAGGACTCATGAGACTACTGCAGGCAAAAGAAATTCATCATTCTCAAAAAATAATTGAAGAAATCATATCTCTGCTATTTCACACAAGAGGGAGCTCTCGCGCCTATTGTGAAAATATACAGGTGCTTTTGAGTAACAAACAGAAAGACAAAGATATTCAAGAGGTTTCTGTACAAAAAGAAAGCTATTTTCTTATCAAACCAAAACTCCTCCAAGTCAAGCACAAGTGAATTAATTTGCACCTCTCAATTTCCTTGGAGCCTTGGAGTCTTTAACAAATAAAGAAGAAAATGTATGCACAAGTGGGCAGCAAGGCTTTCTCTGCGTCCTACAAGCCAAGCTAAATGGGACTTTGTCCCAGCAAAAGCTCCAGTCACAAATCAAAGAAGGAACGCACTGCTGTTTCAAACAAGACAGAGGGTAATCAACCAAATCCATTTTTAGTGTGGAGACTCGTGGGATAGAACAAGTACACAGGGCTGCAAATTAATGGTTCAGGCAAAAAGCAAAAAGAGAAAGATGGCTCATCAATTTCAAGCCAAGAAGCCTCCACCTCCTGCCATGTCTGAGATGGAAGAAGAAAGCAACAAAAAAAGGAGTTTGGAAGAATAGGATGAAACCAGCAAAAGCAAGGATGAAAAGCCAAAAAAGACAAAGAGAAGAAAAAGTAGCTCTGGACTTTGACAAACGAGACGCTGCCTCTTTAGGTTCCCATACTTTCAATTAATGGTTTAATGGGCCATATAGTCTAACTTTGACAGAAAGGAGCAAAGGAAAAGACTAACCTTGTTTTGACTTCTCCTTGGTTTTGGCGTCTCAAACTCAAAGCTTTTTATCATTTGTGGCTGATGGGTAACTGAAAATATATGGTTTGGTCCAGTTTGAGTTAATTTGAACTACTCCATATAAAGATGGGATTGGCTCAGTTTGGATTGATCTCTACTACTCCAAATAGATATCGGTTTCAAATGCAACTGGCTCTCAAAGCCTTTATGACATGGACCCTTTGTTTATGGTCCAACTAATGGAAATGTCAAGGCCCATAAACAAATTAATGGGTTAACAAAACAAATTACCCATTAATTCTCAAAAGTCCAAAATATTTGATGGGTGTCCAAATAAATTATGTGGTTAATGGATTAATTTTTAAATCCTCAAAACCATATGTGAGCAAAATGCCTGTTAATTTTCTTTGGACATTGACAATAAACAAATATGGTACAAAACCATTCCAAATTTTCTCATGGGTCATCTACCGATACAAATTTCAATGAGATCAAATTTAAATCTCTCAACCACAAATTCTTTCAAGGAGTCATTCACTCCTTGAAAGTCCAATCAAATTTTCTGAACTACATCTGGTTTGATTCCGCCAAGGATACGTAGGCAATTTGGAAATTCAATCCAGATACAATCGCAAGTCCGAACAGAATCCTTGGTTTACCTTAACCAAATTCGCCCCAAATACTTTTCCAAACACAAAATCAAATTGAATCCCTGGTTCAACCACATTCATCCAAATTCCACAAAATATTTCTCACACCACAAATTCTTTCAAGGGGTCTTTCCTTCCTTGAAAATCCAATCAAATTCTCCAAAGAACTACGAGTGGCTTGATCCCTCAAAAGGGGTACGTAGGCAACCTAGGGTTAACCTAGGTGCAGCCACAAACTTAAACAAACATACAAAACCCCCATTTAAAGTTTAATCCATGTTGGAATCAAAGGGTGTTCTCTTTCCAAAGAGATTATAATTAGAGATATTTTCATCTTGAATTGGTCCTACTCAATTAATAATAAAAACTCTTATTTTTTAATAAGAGTGAGATTATGTTGGGTGAATTTTTAATTACTATATTACATTTTTTATCTAACATAATTTTTGGCACGCCCAGATGGGACCCGTTCTCCCTTTCATCTCCAGCTATGATGAAACTAATTTCATGTGTTGCCTATATGTAAAGCAGGGTTTAGGGTTTAGGGTTTAGGCCCAGTGGGACCCATTCTCCCTTTCATCTCCAGCTATGATGAAACTAATTTCATGTGTTGTCTATATGTAAAGCAGGAAACAAGATGGCACCACAAATCACTGTTTACTTCCATGATCTTCCAACAACAATTGACAAGGCTGGATGTGCAAACCGAGTCATTTATCAAGTGTCTTTAACTGTTGATCGAGCACCAGTCTCATTAAATGTCCAACAACCCAACCTTGGAGTCAAGGCCAACAAGCCAGCTGTCAAAGTCACAAAGACTCAGCTAAAAAGGACTTCGTCAAAGAACTCCATCAAGAATGCAAAGAAAAGGGTTGCAAGAGCTTTGAGTAGGAAGACATGTACAGAAATCTCAGGGGAAGCTGCTATTGAAGACATCCCATTGGTAGCTGCTAAGGCTACATCCAAAAATCACATAATTATCAAGACGACATCATATACGGCTTCTAAAGCCTACATCAATGCTCAGATCATGATTGGATCAATTCCAATCACCTTAACCACCAAAGAATATGTGATGGTGACTTCTGCGAGAATGTGACATTCCAACAAAACAGAAGGCTCAAATTTCATGGCAAACAGCTACAATGCTTCCACAACTCGCCAAGGAAAACATCACTATCACAAATCTCAAATCTCAAATCTCAAGTAGAGGATCAGGATAACACATCCCACCTCTGGGGTCAATCAAGGATGATTGCTTTTGACATGTCCAAGAAGGCGAAACAAAAGAATGAGAGGTTCATCCAACCAAAAGTGAAATCTCAAATTCACATGTCACAGGGGGCAAATTTGGAGTCTCTAGACAAGTTAAACAGGCAAGTGATGAGACTCAAAACTAGCTTATCACAGGGGGCACCCCTCAAACCCCAAGTTATGTCAAAAATCTATAATGCTCCTACGACTCATGATAAAGTAGTGGCCTCAACTGATGCCTTCCAAGGGCTAAATAAAAATAAAGAGATAGAGTCAATGTCAGTCATGGTCGTTGGCACATCAAGTCTAGAGGAACAAATTCAAGAAATGCAAAAGAAGCTAGCTGAAAAGGATGCGGAAATTGCATCTTTGACTGCTCAATTAGCCATTAAGGCTAACATTGATGGTGGACAGCTGGAGGAAAAGAGGGGTTCCTCAGGTGGACAATTTAAGGAAATGAAGGATTGCTCAAGTTATATTACACATCAAGAAATAAGGACACTAATTGCTGAGGGCATCCGTGAATTCCAAATGTCTCTAACTCCACCAGTTCTTGGGTATCGAAAACTGTACCCGACCTACTACGAGTGGCTTGATCCCTCAAAAGCGGTACATAGGCAACCTAGGGTCAACCTAGGTGTAGCCACAAACTTAAACACACACACAAACCCCCCATTTAAAGTTTAATCCATGTTGGAATCAAAGGGTGTTCTCTTTCCAAAGAGATTATAATTAAGAGATATTTTCATCTTGAATGGGTCGTACTCAATTAATAATAAAAATTCTTATTTGTAAATAAGAGTGAGATTATGTTGGGTGAATTTTTAATTACTATATTACATTTTTTATCTAACAGCGGAAACTGAGAGTCTCCCCTAAAAAGACTCAAAAACCTAGAATTTTACCTACAAGCAAACTCAAATAATCTCTCAAGCATTCAACAAATTCAACTTGACAAAACTGATCATAACAAACCAATCAAAAACTTTCGGCTACACCTAGGTTAGCCTAGGTTGCCTATGTACTCTTACTGAGGGATTAAGCCACACGTAGTTCTTTATACAATAAACAAAGTTCAACCCATGTGTAAGCACACGAATTAAATATTCCTTCACACTTTCATAAAACCAAAAGTTTCAAACTCTAATCAATCTGCTGAGACTTAAGCAAAAGATACTGATTTTAAGAACTATCTTCCACCCATCACATATGTGCATATACAAATACATATGTATAATTGCTCATTACAGATAAGTTGGAAAACGAAAAAATTATTAAAATAACATTGGCCATGTGAAACCTTAAAATCAATATCACCGATTTGAATAGAACATACTTCAATCAATATTTCACACGTAAAAACAAAATCATCTCTTAAGAAAGTAGTTGTAAATTTTATAAGAGATTGATTCAATTGCTTGACCATTCCAATTTGAATAGATTCTGCCCTACACCCTATTTAGCTCGGATAACCATGACATGTTGCTAGGCTTCAACCATGGTTTGTGGAAGTCCTAAAAGGATCAAACTCAATTGACTTTCACCAATATGAACACCATGAACCTACGATTCGGCATGATGACGCCGACCGTCCTTGACATGGCCGCCTTGTTCGGCCTCTCCCCTCTCGGCGTGGAAGTAAACGCTGCGCTGGTTGCTCCTGAGGCTGAAGGGAGCTTTAAGGCCACATGGCCTACAGTCGCCAAGCTTGCTGGGAGTAAGGCGAAGAACATGCTCAACTACTCCAGCTTCTACAATAACTACGGCGTGGAGGATAGCGTCGAAGACGACGCCATCGCCCCCATCGGCGAAGTTGAGCATGCCGCGTTCTTGCTATACTGGTTGTGCAAGTTCGTGTTTTTTACTCAGGCGAACAAGGTGACTCTGGAGTTCGCCAAATTGGCCGACTGCCTGGTGCAAGGCGGAAGATTAGTGCTCGGCCCATTCCTCCTCGGCCATCTCTCTGGCTTAGCGCTCGTGACTGATGGGGTGAAGCCGAAGCATGGTGGTCTACTTTGGGCCTTCCAATTCTGGCTCCAGGCCTACTTCCCAGAGCTGAGGGAGCAGTCACAATCGCCGACACCGAGCCGCTGGCCAACGCATTCGTCCCGAGCCCCCAGAAAGCACAACGCGACGGCCTTCTGCTTCAAGTTCTTCCACGACTTGGCCGAGAGGACGGGGTCAGAATTTCGCGTGTGCCTCACCCGGCCGTTTCCTCTGCTTCAAGTTCTTCTACGACCGTCGTGGTTTCGAGCCCGCCAATTATCTCAGTTGCCGTGGCCGTGACTTAGGAGCCATTGGCCGAGGGTGAACTCGTGGTCATGGAGTCCTTGGCCATCCGACCCCTTTTCGATACAACTCGTTTTGGTAAATTAAATAACACCGAGCCCGAAAGTGTGTGGTCTTCTCGTGGTTGCCAGAGGGTCATGCAGATACATAGGGTAGTGCCAGTCCGCTTTGGCCGTGTTGACTTCGTTGGTGATTTCGGCCAAAGACACTTGCGTTGTCATCCCTCGTTCTGCCAAAGCTGGCAATGTGCGCCTCTCAATTTTGATCACGCGGTCGTGGTCGCCGTCTGGAATGTTTACACCTGACGCCACCTGGGCCATATCGTTGGCCTCATGGTTTTCGGCCGTGTTGAGGGCCGTCACGTAATATGTAGTTAGATTCTTGCTCGTGCATTGGTATTCCCCGGTCAGTTGGTTGATCACTAGCTGAGAATCTCCGTAAACCAAAATGCGAGTCGCCTTCATTTCCTTCAGAATTTCGAGGCGGATGATGAGTGCCTCATACTCGGCCTGATTATTGGTGCATTTGAAATCAAGTTGGAACGCGAATTGTCACCTTTGTCCCTGAGGGATTCGATCATGACCCCGGCCCCAGATGTGGTCTTGGTACTTGAGCCGTCGAAGTACATGGTCCAGGAGTTCTTCTCCATGCGGGCCATGCCGATCTCGACTTCCAACTCCTCCTCCTGCCCTTAAGCTGGGTGGTGAGCCAGAAAATCACCGAGAGCCTGACCCTTGACTGACTTCTGAGCCACATACTGGAAGGTGAACTATGATAACGCCATTGTCCACTTCCCAATGCGGTCGCGTATGATCGGTCCGGTGAGCATGTATTTGATAAGATAGGTCTTGGAGATAATCTAAACGACCGAAGGAAGCATATAATGGCGTAATTTAGTAACCGCGAAATAAAGTGCCAAGCACAGCTTTTCGACTGGTGAATAGTTTAGCTCAGCCGCGTTGAGGGTGCGGCTAAGATAGTGTATAGCTTGTTCACTCTCAGACTCGTTGTTCTGCGCGGGACGGCCAATGGAGCTTTCAGAAGCTGAGATGTAGAGCCTCAGGGGTTTCCCTCTTCTCGGTGGCATAAGAACTGGCGGTTGAGATAAATATCTTTTGATTTCGTCGAGGGCCGCCTGATGCTCGGCTCCCCATACGAATCTCTCCACGTCCTTTAGCTTGAGCAAGGGAGTCAACGGCTGGATTTTTCCCGCCAAATTGGATATAAAGTGCCTTAAGAAGTTGACTTTGCCGAGGAAGGACTGGAGCTCCTTTTGGTTTTTGGATATGACGCTGCCATAATGGCCTTGGCTTTATTTTTATCCACCTCGATCCCTCGTTGATGGACCAAGAAACCGAGGAAGTTTCCTGCCGTGACGCCAAAAGAGCACTTCTTAGGGTTCATCTTCAAGTCGTGCACTCTCATTCGGTCGAATGCCTGACGGAGATGTCCTACGTGGTTGGCCTTGGATAGGGATTTGATGACCACGTCGTCGATGTTGACTTCAACGGTTCGTCCAATGAGGTCGTGGAAAATAAGGTTCATGGCCCGTTGGTATGTTGCGTCGACGTTCTTCAGATCGAAAGGCATGACCACCCATTCGTAGGTTCCAATAGCCCCCGGGCATTTGAATGCCGTTTTGTGGACATCACCCTCGGCAATAAAGATCTGGTTATAGCCAGCATGGCCATCCATGAAGGAAAGGAGCTCGTGCTTCGCTGCCTCGTCAACCAAGAGGTCGGACATAGGCATGGGGTACTCGTCTTTGGGGATTTATGTAATCGGTGCAAACCCTCAAAGCCCCGGTTTTTTTCAAAACTGGCATGATGTTAGCCAACCATTCAACGTACCGAGTCGTACAGATGAAGCCGGCTTTGAGGAGCCGTTCAATTTCTTCCTTGACTTTTAGTTGTACGTCGGTCGAGAATTGCCTCGGTGGCTGTTGGAATGGTTTAAAACCTTCCTTGATTTTCAACTCATGCTCAACCAAACCTCTCGGTAAACCAGGCATCTCATGATAATCCCAAGCAAAACAATCTTTATATTCATGAGCTAGATGCAGATTTGAATTTCAAATGCAGTTTTTCAAAATTAATTTGGAAAAACTCATAGATGAAAATAAAATGGTTCTCTTTTGAGGAAGAAGAAGAGAAAGAGCAACAACTTTCCAAAACTTCCACACCTAAGAGACGACTACCAAATGAGGAATTGTTTGGCCTTTACACACAAAAATTCCCTAGGTTAGAATCGACACATGGCAACAGAGAGAGAAGAGAGAATAGGACAAAAAGATTGGTTATCCAGCTGGAAATCCTACAGAGCAAGGATGACTAGTCATACGAGAAACAGATGACTAGTCAACATGTTATGAAATCAATTTAATGCAATGTGATGCAATGCACAATTTACCTTTGTCAATTTGCTTGAACCTCCATAGGATAGATGTTAGATAAGAACACCTAGAGAAGATATTCTTAATCTAAACTTGAGCTTGACAAAACAAATAAAAATCCTATTACAAAATTGTCAAGGGAAGCCAAAAGAAATACTCAAAATGCATATATTAACAACCACTCAAGCCACTTGAAATAAACAAATCCAGAGCCAGCTATCCAAGGCACTTGCCACTACAAAGAGAAGGCATATGCAGCTCCTCAGATCATGCCTTCACAAGCTTCATCTTCCTCTTATAAATACAAGACCCCCAACAACGTTTAAAAGGTCCTCGACCACACAAGCCTCTTGCAGAGCAACTTGTCTTTTCCTATCATTTATCTTCCTGTAATGCACTTTCAATATCTTTAGATGCTTTCCTAGGAGTAGTGGTAAAGTTAAGTTCTTCCATCCATCAATATATCATACGACTTTTCAAGGCACCGGAGAACCATACTTGTTACTTTTCTGTCCACCCGATATATCAAATAGCCTTTGCAATTTAGCGAGGCGCTGGAGTACCATCCAAATCCACCGACCGTCTTCCACCATCGACCCCAATCAACAGCCTTATAGCTCAGGCCGTGAATCTGTTGGCCAAAAACTATTCCTCTCTCGACCACAATCTTTTTGGGCAAAGTCAGATCCAAACAGGCGCACTCAACCCATCCATTCATCCATCCACATCATCTTCGAATGAACGGTAGACCAGGCTTGCACTCTCCTGCACACCCCATCCAACACAAAGTAGGATGACCTATGTTGATTGGGGTCGATGGTTGTTCCTCTCTCGACCACAATCCCTTTCGGCAACATCAGATCCAAGTGATTTCGGAGTTGGCAACCAAGGCTTTGCCCCAAGCCAATCACAAAGCCAGGGCTAAAAGGTTGCTGTCGTACCAGCCTGACCTGAAAAAGTTGGAAGCCAAGGCACCCCTTCACCAAGGACGACTCGGCATATTTGCGACCGTACTTTTCGATGACCCTGGCCGATGTCTTGTTCGGCCAAACATTTGAATTCTTATCAGAATAATCATACAAATGAATCATTCACATCATGGTATTTGACATTAGATTCCTTTATCTAATAATGTGAATAGGATTATTGTATAAGAGAATGGTTCAATTGCATGACCATTCCAATTTGACTAGGTTCTGCCCTACACCCTATTTAGCTCGAATAACCATGGCATGCTGCTAGGCTTCAACCATGGTTTGTGGAAGTCCTGAAAGGATCAAACTCAATTGACTTTCACTAATATGAAGAATTAAATGGTGAGATTTAATTTACCAGTAAACTCATAGAAGTGGAGCCCTCCCACTACCTTGCTAAAAGAAACCTACGGATCGCACACTAAGAAATGAGATTAGAGAAACAAATGAACAGAAAAGAAACTAGGAGTCAAAAGTCAAAGGTCAAAGTCAATGGTGAAGTCAAAGTCAACATATTTGACCGGAGCAATTGACCGAGTCAAATAGTTTGACCAAGTCAAATTAGTAAGACTATAATAGTGATTTAAGGGTTAAATCATAATTCATAATTAAGAGTAAAATGGGTGAAGGAGTTAGAATAAGTTGTCGGAAATGCCAATTATGCTATATTCTTCTCTTGCAAAGGCCCACGTTTTGTAGCTGGTGAAATGGGTGGTGGAGATTTTAACAATGATCTCTATTGGGTCACAAGAAACCCTTAGCATTTAAATGTTTGAAATCGAATAAACCTTGGATTGAAGTTCCATCATCAACTCTAAAGGTAGAGAGTACTAGACCCAGTGAGCTTTTGCCTAATTATATAAGAGATGACGTTGGCAAAGCCCAAAGGATCCAATATCGATAGAAGCGATTTGCGAGCAGATGGTTCAAGGGTATTGAGTCTGTAGTGGATGAGTGGGTATTCTTGAAATTTTTCCCTTGGAAGGTGTGATGAGGTTCGGGAAACGAGGGAAGTGAAGTTCCCGTCATGTCATGAAGCAACGTGGAAACCCGAGGCGCAGAGGTGGGACGACCATCCTTATCACTTCAATTGACAGGTACGTAAATTTCGAGGATGAAATTTTTATAAAGGGGTAGGTTGTAACACCCCGACCTTAGTTTAATTATCCATTCAATTATTTAATGAAATTTAAATATGAATTTACAATTTTGCCTCAGAGTAGGGGTAAATTGGTCACTTTTTAATCCGAAAGGATTTTGGGGCAGTGATCGGTGCTATGACGTAGGTCGTCCTGAGATGAGTCCGTAGACAAGTAGTGGGCTGGAATCGAAGTTGTAACGAAAAAGATACGATCAAATTACACTCAGTGGCATAACCATAATTTTCTTGAAATTATTATTATTTTTTTAACCAGAAATTCTTTTCTCTCTCTCGCTCTCTCTCTCTTCCCCGACCTGCCCCACCCTCTTGCAACACACAGACCCGCCCACTGTGTGGCCGGCTGAACTTTGCCGTCTGACCACCCCCACGGCTGAGACCGGTGGGGATGTGACCGTGAGGAGCCAGTGATCACTACCGGGCAGAAGCCCAGCCACGACCGCCGCTTAGGGAGGCGCTGGGAGCTCGGATTGGCCGTGACCGTTTCGATTTCTCATCGTCGTTCTGGGCAATTCCAGCTACGGTTTTTGACAAACCAGGTATGGATTTTGATCATCTTCACGTACTCTAGCTGTTTATATGGTTGGATTAGTGTTTCTCTCTCATATAAAGGGTTAGGATATCCATGTGTGTTCAGATTTTCTCTCTAGATAAACATCATTTGGGGGTGATGATGGTAGCTTTATCACGTAGTGTTCTGATTATAAATGTTGCTAGTTGTGGATATTAATTATGTTTTTAACATGTTGAAAAATTTGGGAAAAGTCCAATTTACCCATATAGTAAGTGGGCTCGGCATCGGGGTGATGTCAGAAATTCCACAAGATTCGTCTCCGGGTTCCAGAGGAATTCGGGCAAGATCCTTTAGCTAATTAAACTTCAATATCTTATATTTAACAATTGTAGCTCAAAACCTGTGGCAAAAGGGAAAATTGCCATTATCTCCTTGTTTTTGGTTCTGATAATTGTCAATTCAACTAACACCCTGTTACCATTGGTTCAATATCTTTAATTTAATAATTCTTATTTTACCATCTAAATGGATTTTCTTATTTAATAAAATTTTTAAAAAATATTATCTAATAAAGTTACACTTTGATAACAAATAATAATAATAATACAAATTATACAATTCCTTTATGAGGAGAACCAAAAGGTATTCTATTGTTGGTTTCATCCACAATGTTATCTAATGATCTCAACTATCTAATTTTTAGATCTTTATTCAAGAACTGTCATTGAAACAACTATCATGAAAACTATAACAGCAATGGACCAGTGGTTTCAAGTTTAAATCCCCATGGCATTTTGGTAGTGTGTGTGAGAAATTCCTTTCCCTCTTGTAGTTTAAACTATCATTTGTATTAAAAAATAATACAATTGTGTCAACAGGTTCTAGCCCAATGAAAAAGGGCATTGACTTTGAGTGGTCTCAAGTTTGAAACCCCATGACACCCATGAATGTGTTGTTTTTTAAGTTTTCTAAGCCCCTTGTTTTTGTCAGATTTCCAGGCCCATTCTTTATTTTTTTGGGTCAGATTTCTAGGCCCATTCAAGTTTTAGGGTTCCTATACGTTTTCCAGTTTCTATAGTTTTGCATATTTTGCAGTTTATCATCATTCAAATACAAAAAACGTAAGAAAATCATCATCAACCACACATATCCAAATCCATAGAAATTATTATTACAGACCATAGCAATTCGTGAGAGTAATCTCAATCACAATCTGTATATTTGCAAAGTTAAAAGAAAATCCAAATTAAAACAAGTAAATTTCCATTGCATATAGAAATCAAATTCCATGAGTTTCATACTCCTAAAATCAAATTAGCACATCTGCACAAAGAAAAAAAAAAGTTAACATCAATAATTTATGTAAACTACAAATAAACCAACAACCATAAGCAAAACTAATAAACAACATAATAAACCAAAAACATAGCCACAATAATAAAGAAACACTAACTAGCATTTGAAATCAATTCTGTCCATAAAAACAAAAATCACAACAAGAGTCGGGACAAAAATTAATTCGATCCAGCAATTTTGACCAGTGAGCTTTTTAGGTAATTCAAACTTTGTAACAATAACTAGCATTCGACCCATCAAGAAATTTGTTATGCTTTTAAGCTCAAAATACAGAAAATTAGGGTTTTGAGATATTACCTCGAAGAGACATAAAAAAGGAGAGAGGGAGACTGAGAACGACTAAGATAGCGAGATCAACTGTGAGAGCGGGAGCGACTGAGAGGGCGAGAGTGACTGAGAGAGAGCGATAGAGAATCGGGAAGACGTTGGCTGCGGATTTGGGGAGAGGAGGTTGAGAGTGAGAGAGACTGAGTAAGAGGTGGAATGAAAAAGAAAAAAAAATTGAAGCCCCAGAAATGTTAGGGTTTCGCCGGATAAAGTGTGGCAAGGAGCAGCGATTTTGTAAAATGAACGAATCATCTCCTGACTCGACTCGTGTATTAATAATTTTTTAAATAGTATAATTTTTAACATTTCTGGTCTATCCGGTTTTTACCAGTTTAAAGATAATTAAAACCGGTCCAAAAACGATTCAGGGGCAGTTCAGCATTTTTTAATCGGTTCTTTAATTTTTCAATATAAAAACCAAATCAAACCACCTTAAACGGTCCAGTTCAACTGCTTTGGCCGGTTTGGTCGAATTTTCGGTAATCCTAACACCCCTAAAAAATAGAATACATTTGAAATCCATAAACATCGCAACAATTTATAACTCTTTTAAAACCCTTTTGTCAATCATACATGTAAAATAAGGGACAAAAGAATAGAAGAGTTCTTCTTTTGTCATCTAATTACGTACTTTCTCATGTTGCAAATTAAAAAGAAAAAAGTATATGCACCGACCAATGGCCATAAGCCAATGTGCTATTATCTAAAACATATGCTAATAGTCAAAACACTTCTTTGTATTTTGTGACTATTACAATATTTTATGTGGTAATATTTTCTTTGTATTATGTAGATGTTTATTTAATTTTTAATGAGATTTCTCTTTCCTCTAAAGAAAGAAGTTTTAACATGTACTGAAAATTGTTCATAGGAAAAAATTTGAGGAGCGGTAGTGGCCATTCTTGATAGTGAGGGTAGTGGTGACAGTGAAGGTGAAGGCTAAGGTTGTGTCATCAGTTATGGCTTAATTGATCATGTGCAAGAATTGAGAAAAATTTGTTAAAATTCACGACCCAATTCTTTTATAATTCATCTTTTTCAATATATTTTAAGCACCTCACTCAATTAATTATTGTTTGATTAAAACAAATTTCTTGACGCACATAAGACATTATTTTCTCAATTTAGCCCCTATTAATATAAGATATTCATCTTATACCGCTAATAGTGACATTTTCGTGATTAATATAATCTCTTGGACAATTTTGAGAGGCTAATAAATTTGAGGTAAACGCCATCAAAATCTACCACTTTTTGAATATTCTTCAAAATCAATAACATTTTGAATATATCTAGATTAATGTCCTTCAAAATTTAATAAAATCCCAATTTTAACGTCCTAATTTTATGTACAAATCCCAATTTTATAGTCCTTTAGATAGCACCCAATATCTATTGTATAAAAAATAATAATAATAATGGAAGCAAAAATATTTATAACGAAAAACAAGCCGTCGCCGTTTTGAAAAATAAAAAATAAAAAATCTGACGGAACCAAATTCCTTCCAACCAAATTCCTTCCAACCAAACCAAAACCAAATAAAACCAAACCCACACGTTTGCATTTCTCCTCCTCTGACTCTTCGTCTCCTTCTCTCTCTCTCTCTCTCTCTCTGCAAAACAACTGTTCGTTTCTCTTCAGTTGCAAACATGGCGGAATCGGTGGAGCTTCCAAGTCGACTCGGTATCCTTCCTTTCAAAAACAAGGTCCTCTTACCAGGCGCCATCATTCGAATTCGCTACACTTCACCCAGCATGTACCTTTAAACGTAGACTTTCTCCTTTTGATTGCTTGTTGTTCCTTTAAATTGTTTTTCTTGTTTGGTTTCTGAGAAAATTTGTGCATACTGAAGTGGATAGCTGTTTGTTTGAACTCAACTGAACCTTATAGCTATGCAATTCTTCTGCTTGTTTGGAAATTATGTTTCCTTCATTCTCGATAGGAACAAAATGGAGGAATACCTTCGTCGTGAAAGATTGTCTGGTATAGTTTTTTTTTTCCTTTTGATGGTATTTTCCATCTATTTCTGTGATCAAATGTTGTGCATATTTTGTTGGTGTGATATTTTTTTTTGCAATTTTGTTACTAGTAATTTCAAATGCGAACTTCTTTTTTCTCGTAGAATTTGGTGTTATGTCATTTCAGGTAATTGATCATTATGTAGGTGTGGAATTGTGAATTTGTGAGTGCTGGATTATGGAATTGATGAAAGTGGTGATTTTGATTAATGAAGTGTCAAATTGGTGGAGCAAGAATTATGGTAGCGTAAAGAGAAGGGATTAGTTGGTATTCTTTATTCTTACAGTTGGAGATGCTGCTGAGGCGACATCAGTGGGTCCTGTGTTGTCTCAAGGTGATTTCGGCTGATTTTTCTATTTGACTAGGATGAGGGGGTGCCTATATTTAATGGCAAATCTGAGAGGAAGTTTCTCTTGTAATTTGTCTAATTTTAGGTGTGGGAAGTGAATCTGGAGAACGAGGCTCGAGAGCTCAAGTTGGTACATCTGATTCTCACAGGCTAGATGGAAAAAATCAGCGGGAAGTTATTCATTGGGATACCAGGTACATGAACCAAAATTCTATTTTGTTGCGTAGTGGAAAGTGTTTGGCTTTTTTGGTTCTACTACTTAAAATTACAGCTATCAGGGTGGTCCATCTATTTATGTTATGCGTTGTAATTTTCTTTAATCAGTGTAATTGCCCTTTAATTCTTCAATGGGCTGCCACAATTTTTCGACTCAGCCTACATTTCACTGACTTTCTGTTTTTCTGTGTATAACTCCATCTTATTCATATGTTTTTCATTTGGAGTTTTTGCACTTTGTAGTTATATACTAATTTTGTTGCTAATATTTGATATTTATATTCTTAGGGGAGTTGCTGCACGTGCGTTTCATCTCTCAAGAGGAGTTGAGAAGCCGAGTGGGAGGGTTACATATGTAGTTGTCCTTGAAGGTTTGTGTAGATTCAGTGTCCAGGAACTTAGCACAAGAGGAACATATTATATTGCACGGATATCTCCTCTTGAAATGAAAAAGTCTGGTATGTTGCCAATTTAGTATGTGGATTTGTTTTTGGTAGAAGATATTAGGGTTTATTGGTTGATTTGCTAGTTGTGGTTTGAAACATACTGCATGTTGTTGTTTCTTTGATTTGTTTTTTCTTTTCCGTTTCAGTAAGAAGAAATAGTCTTCATACTTCAAATGCTAAGTGTGTGTTTTATGTACCCGCTAACATTTATACTATGTTGGTTATGTGTGTGGCCCTGGTTCATTAGTTGAATAGAAATCTGCTATTTATGACTAGGCCACGAGAAGAAAACAAATGTTATGAGGACAAAATGGAAAATTCAACAGTTAACCAAATTATTAAAAATATTAAATAAAATAAAAGATGATAATTGCACAAAAGCAGGATAACCCACGTTGTGATGTTGGCAGTTGACGCTTTCTTCCACAAAGTTCTGAAAATTCAGAACTACCACAATATTCTTCAAGCTTCAAACTCATGTGTTTATCTTCAAGCCTGATATCATATCCCATTAATCAGGTACAGATCTCTCTTTTCTCCTTTCTGTTCAATTTTATTCAAATATTATATTTTCTTTCTGGAGATTATTAACGAAGCAAGCATTTACTTTTGATTTTAGGTGTACGGGTCTCTCTTTAATTTTCGGTTTTTTTTTCAATGGAATCTTTCTTCAACTTAATCATATTTGTTAAATTATTCTTGCATGTTCTTGTGTTGTTTGTTGATCTGCTATCATGCTTTGGATTTTTTCTTATGATCTCTTCATCTGTGCATACTTGACATAAATGGGATTTTTGGTTTCAGCCGCAGAGTGAGATATCATTTCGAGGGCTCAAAGCGAAGAATCTCATAAGCTTCAAAAATGGTGGCGGTGAAGAAGACCAAGAAGACACATGACAGCATCAACACCAGGATTGCTCTGGTGATGAGGAGTGGCAAGTACACTCTGGGGGTACAAGATAGTCGTAACTCCATGCTAAAATATGATATTTGGTTTTGAATATGTTAGAGGAATTTTGATGTAGGAATTGGATTTGAGAGGTATGTGTTTAAGATTTGAGGGTATGAGAATTTGATTTGAGGAATTTGGTGTATTGGGTTAGTTTTTGATTTACTATGATTTGGTTTCTTTGTATTGGGTTAGTTTCTGATTTTTTTCCTATGGATTTGTTTTGTTTTGGGGCAAAATATTGCAGGGAAGTTAATTATAATTTCAAACAACTGCCCTCCTCTGTGAAAGTTTGAAATCGAATACTACGCTATACTTGCTAAGGTTGGGTGCACAACTACAACGGAAGTAAGTGCTATATTGCCATATTATTTGAGTTTGCATTGTACTGAAAAGTTTAAAATGCTTTAGATGTTACCTGTTTGAGCAAAACTCTAACCCATTTTCTTTTCTGCTTTCTATTAAATTTATTCCAATATTATATTTTCTTTCTACGGGTTATCAATGAAGCAAGCATTAGTTTTGATTTTAGGGGTATGTATCTCTCTTTAATTTTTGGGGTTTTTTTTCTTTTTGAATGGAATTCTTCTTCGAACTAATCATATTTGTTAGATTATTCTTGCATGTCGTGTTGTTTCTCAAATAAGGGTTCTTCATTTGCTATCATGCTTGGGATTTTTTCTTATGATCTTTTCATCCGTGAATACATGACAGAAATGAGATTTTGATTTTGTAAGGATCAGAGAATTGTGCAGCAAAGTTTTGGTCATTCATTTCTTTCTGAATTTGCAATAGTCATGTTAATTGTATCAAGGTTTCTTCTTTCTGTTGTTTATTGTGTGCTATTCATAGTTTTATACAAGTTATCGCACATCATTGGTCATGAATCTTTGCAACCTTTGAGTTGGATTTCTCTGATTACATCAAGTGCTTATTCAGAAAATGGCAATTGTCCTTTACACAAAGAATCCGATTGGAAAAAAGCTGGATATCATGACCACGGAGTTAATTTGTATGAACTCTTGAGTTTTTTCTTCATCATCTTTACTAGAGTTCATTGATGAGCATAACATTGTTAGGTTGATTAGATTGTTCCTTGTGAATCTATTCAACCTAGCACCCATATCATATCATTCTCTTCATTGAAGTGTTCGTGCCTTGGTGGTGATTGAAGATCGTGGAGGTTTGTGCCACTATCATGATCAACGACGTGGAATCGATTTAGAGACGTGTAAAAGTAATAGTAAGAGCGTGAATTGGCTGCCGCAGAGAAAGAAGTGTTTGAGTCAATTAAGTCTCTTTTGTACTGCTTTTGTCTTAGTGGATTGGTTTCTCCCTGGCAAAGCGGCGCACCAGAGAGAATATGGAACGTATTTTCTGGAAAATGGGAAGACTTTCCACGATAGGACAAGCACATGTTATGGAATCTGTTAGTGGAGCTACAGGAAGTCATCATTAAGGATAAAATGACAAAGGTTGTCCCTCTGGACATCTGACCAAAATCCTTCACCTCGACCGTGAACAGTACTCGGCCAAGGATAAGATTCCAAAATGTTCACTATCTTCAGACTGTCACCACTGAAATTGGTACTTAGGTGACGATGGGTAAATTTTCTAGGACATTTGAACAAAACTTGACCAAATATACTTATGACTAGTCAACTATCAGTCATAAACAAACACAATCAAGAATACACACAGAGCATGCAACAATGTACCTGCAACCCTAGAAGATTACTGGTGACAACCTCGGCATTCAGAAGGACCCGTCAATCTAGGCATCCCTTGTGCTAGCAAAAACTATGGTGAAAGTGTGTAAAATCAACATAATCAAATAAACACCAAACAACAGATAATGATGACTACTCAACTACAAGAACATAAACCCATAATTCATAAGATGACTAGTCAACCACCAAGAACACAAACCCAGAAAAATTTCAGAGATGCAAATCAAAATTTGTTCACCCAGAAACCCACCATTGGGAAAAATTGGGGGTCATTAACCGACCAGGCAATCCACTAAGTAGAAAAAGATTCTTACAAAGGAACACAAGCAAGCTCAAGAAAAACCTAAATCTATTTAGGAAGATGAGCTATACCTCCTTTGTGCAATCTTCTTCTCCAACTTAGCAAAGCTTCAAGCTGAGTTCTTCATGGCAATGGAAGCTCCTTCTCCCGCTCATTCATCCCATGGCACTAGCTTGTAAGCTCCAACTCAGACATAAACCAAACATGGATTCAAAGGAAAATGACCAATTTCTTCAAGAAACCATACTCTTGAAGAAATCAGTCTTGAATCTGACCTAGATATAAATGATAGAGTGTTTGAATGAGCTAGATGTAGATTCGAATTTCAAATGCAGTTTTTCAAAATTAATTTGGAAAAACTCATAGATGAAAATAAAATGGTTTTCTCATGAGGAAGAAGAAGAGAAAAAGCAACAACTTTCCAAAACTTCCACACCTAAGAGACGGCTACCAAATGAGGAATTGTTTGGCCTTTACACACAAAAATTCCCTTGGTCAGAATCGACACATGGCAGTAGAGAGAGAAGAGAGAATAGGACAAAAAGATTGGTTATCCAGCTGGAAATCCTCCAGAGCAAGGATGACTAGTCATACGAGAAACAGATGACTAGTCATCATTTTATGAAATCAATTTAATGCAATGTGATGCAATGCACAATTTACCTTTGTCAATTTGCTTAGGTCCTCGACCACACAAGCCTCCCGCAGAGAAACTTGTCTTTCTATCATTTATCTTCCTATAATGCACTTTCAATATCTTTAAATGCTTTCCTAGGAGTAGTGGTAAAGTTAAGTTCTTTCATCCATCAATATATCATACGACTTTTCAAGGCGCCGGAGAACCATCCTTGTTACTTTTCCATCCACCCGATATATCAAATAGCCTTTGCAATCTAGCGAGGTGCTGGAGTACCATCCAAATCCACCGACCGTCTTCCACCATCGACCCCAATCAATAGCCTTATAGCTCAGGCCGTGAATCCCCGTTGGCCGAAAACTATTCCTCTCTCGACCATAATCGTTTTGGGCAAAGTCAGATCCAAACAGGTGCACTCAACCCATCCATTCATCCATCCACATCATGTTCGAATGAACGGTAGACCAAGCTTGCACTCTCCTGCACACCCCATCCAACACAAAGTAGGATGACCTATGTTGGTTGGGGTCGATGGCTATTCCTCTCTTGACCACAATCCCTTTGGGCAACGTCAGATCCAAGTGATTACGGAGTTGGCAACCAAGGCTTTGCCCCAAGCCAATCACAAAGCCAGGGCTAAAAGATTGCTATCATACCGAAGAGTACATGGCCGAAGAAGGTGACACGGCTGAAGAAGGAGACACTTATGGCAAAGATCCGTCAAGGCCAAGCGAAATAAACATCAATATGGGCTTGGTCTTAACTTCCGAATTCTTGGCCCCACAAGGACAGAGCGGTAATCTTGACAGTGACATCTTAGAGGAACAGTCTAACATTCGGCCGAGATCGAAGGAGGAATTGTTGGCCATTGCTTTCGACAAAGTCATACCTAGGGACAAGCCGAATAAATACCTCCACCTTAAACCATTGTACATTTCAGCTCACATGGAAGGGGTGCCAATTTTCAAAATTTTCATTGACTGTGGAGCCACGGTTGATGTTCTTCCCTAGTCCCTAATGAAGAATCTGAATAAGACCAAGGAAGATATCATCACGTGTGACGTGGCCATGAGCGGCTTTGTCAGCGATAAGTCCAAAACCATTGGAGAAGTATTGCCTTTGAAAATAACTGTGGCCGATCAAACAAGAGTTACAGCCTTTTATGTTGTGGAGTCGAATGTGGACTACAACATATTGCTTGCCCGAGACGGGCAAAAGGTGTCAATACACCCAGCTGAGGAAAAGCCTTTGAAACCCACGCTATGGAAGTATGGATTTCAGCAACCAACAAGAACTTCGGCCAAGAAAGTCTTAGAGCTAGGTGCCGAGAACGTTCGAAAGGATTCGGCGCAAGAGGTGCTCATCGATCTAACAAGCATTTATTAATGTCGGACACAACAACTTGAGAAGAAGCGGTAGTGGTCGTGGCCGATCTGATGGACCGACTGTTGGAATATTAGGCCGAGGACTCTTTACGGCCGAACTCGCTGATTAATTTGATCAAATTCCTACATGAGTCAGACGACGGTGATGTGTTAACCATTGACGACCTGGATCCTGCACCTGTTGAGATGGAAAACAGCCATCCCGAGGTCTAAGATCCTTTGTTAGAATTCAAGGTAGGAACTGAATCTTGCACGAATTATAGAAATCTGAATCTTGCAATCCCCAAGGACGAGTACGCTATGCCTATGGCCGACCTGTTAGTGGATGGAGCCGCAGAACATGAGCTCTTATCCTTTACGGACGTCTATGTTGGGTACAATTAGATATTTATTGCCAAAAGCGAAGTTCACAAAATTGAGTTTAGATGTCTCAGAGCTATTGGAACTTATGAATCATAGAAGGTTTCTTGCACACAACCATCCATTTCGAGGAAAAGCAGGGTGGTTTGATGGAACTATAGAATGTGGGCAAAAGCCTAGAACATTAACCGGTTCAGAAGTTCTTCAAATAGTGAAGAATTTCAATCATGATTGGGGAAAAGCATTGAAAAAGATCAACACAAAAAGGAAGAGAGAGATAGATAAAGAATCTATATGGCCTTGGAAAAAGAAATCAGTTTTCTTTGAGTTGCCATATTGGGAGGTTTGTCCTTTTACCTCTGATTTTTATTCAATTTTATTAGGACTTCATACTTTCTTTGTGTTTCTTGGGAAGGCTTATTGCTAAAGTTGATATATCCTTTCTTTTTGTTGTAGACATTATTAATACGTCACAATTTAGACGTAATGCACATCGAGAAAAATGTTTGTGAGAGCATTCATGTACACACACTTTCTACTATGAGTCAACCACTTTGAACATGTGTCAACCCCACACACTGGACATGCTTTCTCACCCTTCGTGGAATATCCGGTTAAATTCCCATAAGCTGGAAAGTCGTTTATTGTCCACATCAATACAGCTTTCAAATTGAATGTGGACTTGCTCAAAGCATCAGAAACACTTACACCATTGATCCATAGCTCTTTCAAATCTTCTACAAGTGGTTCCAAATATACATCTATATCGTTTCCGGGTTGCCTTGGCCCTGGGATGAGTAATGTCAACATTAAATTCTCCTTGGACATGCATAGAGATGGGGGGAGATTATATGCAACCAAAATCACGGGCCAACAACTATATTTAGAACTAAGATCACCGAAAGGATTAAATCCATCAGATGAAAGGCCGAGTCTAAGATTACGTGGATCTGAAGCAAAAGAAGACCACTTATTATCAATCCTATTCCATGCCAATGCGTCAACTGGATGTCTCATCTTGCCGTCATGACTTCTATTAGTGTAATGCCATGTTAATTGTTCTGCCTTTTCCAGTGACTTAAACATTCTCCTAAATCTTGGTATGATTGGAAAGTAACACAAGATCTTTGCAGGGACTCCTTGTTGAATTTTTTTGGTACGCTCATTAATTTTCCACCTTGAAGAACCACACTTTGGACATGTTTCCTTGTCCTTTAAATCTTTTCTAAATAAACAGCAATCTTGCACACAAGCATGTATCTTCTCATATCCTAGATCAAAATCATTGAGTAGTTTTTTGGTTTCATACAAAGAATTTGGAAGTCTGTTGTCACGTGGTAGAAAACCATGAAGAAGATGAAGAAGCTTGTCAAAAGCTATATCAGTTAGGCTATGCCTAGCCTTATACTTGTATGAAACAACAATTGCAGACATCTTTGTGTAAGAACAACCTGTGTATAAGGGAAGTTCTGCGTCATCCACTAAAATTTTAAAATCCAGCTCTTCTCTATTTTGTGTAGGTTCAACAACATCATCATCTTGAAGGAATGCATCTCTATACATGAAATATGTCTCTGGCATTTCCCTATATTCATCTTGTACTGATGAACTTGGTTCTTCCCCATGAAAGATCCACCTAGTATACGTAGGATCCATTCCATTCATGACCAAGTGCCCATAAACTATACCATGATGGTGATGTTGTAGGTTTAAACAACAACTGCAAGGGCATTGAATCTTTTATGGATCCCCGTTATTAGCTTGAACCGTATCAACAAACCTTTTGGCCCCATCACGATACGCTCTAGAATCTCTATAAAAAAAAAAGCTCATCATTTTACTAAGGAATTATATATGTAATATACACTATCTTAATATCTAAAGTTTGGGACTTTAAAATTAACCTTGAAAAGTACACCCATTCTTTATCCATAATGGCTTCTTTTTGTCTTTCCTTGAAAAATCCACAGACATGGATGAATTAATACGGATAAAGGAATCAATATACATCACAAAACAATGAGGACAAAAAATAAAAAACCACTTCACACATGTCATATAAGTAATTATTAGTCCTAATAATGGTTATGTGGATATATTTCATACAAAGCATCCACCACACGACAAAACTGATCACACAAAACAATATCAAGTTAAAGAAAGAAAGAAAATGCGAGCAAGTATAAGCATATACAAATAATTGAACCAGCACATAGTTGAAAGAAAGAAAATACCAGCAAGTATAAGCTTATCGCACCAAATATGCTACTCCTCCAGCACATTCAAAGAAACAATCTGCCTCATGACAATCATCTCATTTTTCTGACTTCGTTTACATGGAAAAAAAAACAGAAGAAAAAAAAAAGATTAACAGCTATATATTTTTTTATAAAAAGAAACGAAATTTTATTTCACAAGAAACATCAGGGCTACAAAACAACATAGGTGACCAAGAGAGCCAACAAGAACAATCAGAACAAAGCGAATATTAATGTCCTTAAAATCTGACAAATTTAGAGCACAAAGCGACACCCAAAAATGAACCCGGTCCCATAGTTGGTCAATCTCCTTCCCTTTAGAATTCTCAAAGATTCTCCTATTTCTCGCCTCCCAAATCACCCAAAAAAAATGCCATCAATGCACAATAACCCAGCACAACACCCCTCTTTTTTCCACTCGAAACATTTCAGGATCTAGCCCATAAAGAAGAATCAGCAGGAAGTGTAATTTCCCTACGCAATTCCAGCCACCGAAAACAATCTAGCCCACAAAGAAGAATCAGGAGGACAGAGCAAAAATAGATGATGCATGAGCCTTTTTATCATTATCAGAGCTGCAAACTAATTACATTTTTAAGAAAATTTACACATTTAACTTAGCAGACTATATCAACTTGCTTAGTCATTAGCAAATGGGCAACCCCTAAGTTGTATATGAAATTACGAGATTCCCATATCTTTCAAATTCAAAGAAAGTGTATCTGAAATTATAGGCAAAATCAATAAATTGAAGAAGGGGAGAGAGAGAGCTAGAGAGAGAGAGAGAGAGAGAGAGATAGAGGTGTGAGGTACCTCTTCTGGTCGATGGCGACAGATGAAGAATCATCGGGCGAGAGAAACCGAGTGCTTACGACGGTGACGAGAGACGAAGTGCTTACGACGGTGATAGAGCTTCGAGGCAGATTCAATGGGTATAGGGTTTGGACAGAGAGAATCGAAGGGTATAAGAGAGATATTTCCAAATAATAATTTCAGTGAAATTGTACGAGGGAAAAGAGTATAGTTTCGCGGGCAACTTAAAATGGAGCAAAACACGGCGTGCATATTTTGCACGCCATCAATAGAATCATATTTTACGGCGTGCTTTTTTGGCACGCCATGATTGCCTAAAAATCACGGCACGCTGTGAAAGCACGCCTTAAAAAAGGAAAGGAAAAATCCATTTAAGGCACGCTTTGAATGCACGCCGTAAAAGGAGAACAAAAAAACACATTTACGGCGTGCATTTTATGCACGCCGTAAATAGCACGCCGTAAATACTCAATTTTCTTGTAGTGCAAGCTCAAGAAAAACCTAAATCTATTTAGGAAGATGAGCTATACCTCCTTTGTGCAATCTTCTTCTCCAACTTAGCAAAGCTTGAAGTTCAGTTCTTCATGGCAATGGCAGCTCCTTCTCCCGCTCATTCATCCCATGGCACTAGCTTGCAAGCTCCAACTCAGACATAAACCAAATATGGATTCAAAGGAAAATGACCAATTTCTTCAAGAAACCATACTCTTGAAGAAATCAGTCTTGAATCTGACCTAGATATAAATGATAGAGTGTTTTAATGAGCTAGATGCAGATTTGGAATTTCAAATGCAGTTTTTCAAAATTAATTTGGAAAAACTCATAGATGAAAATAAAATGGTTCTCTCCTGAGGAAGAAGAAGAGAAAGAGCAACAACTTTCCAAAAATTCCACACCTAAGAGACGACTACCAAATGAGGAATTGTTTGGCCTTTACACACAAAAATTCCCTAGGTCAGAATTCGACACATGGCAGGTAGAGAGAGAAGAGAGGATAGGACAAAAAGATTGGTTATCCAGCTGGAAATCCTACAGAGCAAGGATGACTAGTCATACGAGAAACAGATGACTAGTCATCATTTTATGAAATCAATTTAATGCAATGTGATGCAATGCACAATTTACCTTTGTCAATTTGCTTAGGTCCTCGACCACACAAGCCTCCCGCAGAGCAACTTGTCTTTCTATCATTTATCTTCCTATAATGCACTTTCAATATCTTTAAATGCTTTCCTAGGAGTAGTGGTAAAGTTAAGTTCTTTCATCCATCAATATATCATACGACTTTTCAAGGCGCCGAGAACCATCCTTGTTACTTTTCCATCCACCCGATATATCAAATAGCCTTTGCAATCTAGCGAGGTGCTGGAGTACCATCCAAATCCACCGACCGTCTTCCACCATCGACCCCAATCAATAGCCTTATAGCTCAGGCCGTGAATCTGTTGGCCGAAAACTATTCCTCTCTCGACCACAATCGTTTTGGGCAAAGTCAGATCCAAATAGGCGCACTCAACCCATCCATTCATCCATTCACATCATGTTCGAATGAACGGTAGACCAAGCTTGCACTCTCCTGCACACCCCATCCAACACAAAGTAGGATGACCTATGTTGGTTGGGGTCGATGGCTATTCCTCTCTCGACCACAATCCCTTTGGGCAGCGTCAGATCCAAGTGATTGCGGAGTTGGCAACCAAGGCTTTGCCCCAAGCCAATCACAAAGCCAGGACTAAAAGATTGTTGTCATACCGAAGAGTACATGGGCGAAGAAGGAGACACGGCTGAAGAAGGAGACACTGATGGCAAAGATCCGTCAAGGCCAAGTGAAATAAACATCAATATGGTCTTGGTCTTAACTTCCGAATTCTTGGCCCCACAAGGACAGAGCGGTAATCTTGACAGTGACATCTTAGAGGAACAGTCTAACATTCGGCCGAGATCGAAGGAGGAATTGTTGGCCATTGCTTTCGACAAAGTCATACCTAGGGACAAGCCGAATAAATACCTCCACCTTAAACCATTGTACATTTCAGCTCACATGGAAGGGGTGCCAATTTTCAAAATTCTCATTGACTATGGAGCCACGGTTGATGTTCTTCCCTAGTCCCTAATGAAGAAGCTGAATAAGACCAAGGAAGATATCATCCCGTGTGACGTGGCCATGAGCGGCTTTGTCAGCGATAAGTCCAAAACCATTGGAGAAGTATTGCCTTTGAAAATAACTGTGGCCGATTAGACAAGAGTTACAGCCTTTTATGTTGTGGAGTCGAATGTGGACTACAACATATTGCTTGCCCGAGACGGGCAAAAGGTGTCAATACACCCAGCTGAGGAAAAGCCCTTTGAAACCCACGCTATGCAAGTATGGATTTCAGCAACCAACAAGAACTTCGGCCAAGAAAGTCTTAGAGCTAGGTGCCGAGAACGTTCGAAGGATTCGGCGCAAGAGGTGATCATCGATCTAACAGGGATTTATTAATGTCGGACACAACAACTAGAGAAGACGGAATATTAGGTCGAGGACTCTTTACGGCCGAACTCGCTGATTAATTTGATCAAATTCCTACATGAGTCAGATGACGGTGATGTGTTAACCATTGACGAAGTGGATCCTGCACCTGCCGAGATGGAAAACAGCCATCCCGAGGTCTAAGATCCTTTGTTAAAATTCAAGGTAGGAACTAAGGGCGAACCACGACCTCTCTTTGTTAGTAATCTTTTGAACCCGAAGCTAGTGCCGAAATTATTAGCCTCCTCTAAGAATATAAAGAATGTTTTGCTTGGGACTATCGTGAGATGCTTGGATTACCCAGATGTTTAGTAGAACATGAATTGAAAATCAAAGACGAGTTCAAACCTTTCCAACAACCACCATGGGCGATTTTCTGCCGAGGTACAACTGAAAGTCAAAGAAGAAATTTAACAGCTTCTCAAAGCCAGCTTTATCCGTACCACCCGATACGTTGAGTGGCTGGCCAACATTGTGCCAATGTTGAAAAAGACTGGAGCTCTAAGGGTTTGCACGAATTATAGAAATCTGAATCTTGCAATCCCCAAGGACGAGTACGCTATGCCCATGGCCGACCTGCCAGTGGATGGAGCCGCAGAACATGAGCTCTTATCCTTTACGGACGTCTATGTTGGGTACAATTAGATATTTATTGCCAAAAGCGAAGTTCACAAAATTGAGTTTAGATGCTCTAGAGCTATTGGAACTTATGAATAGGTAGTCATGCCTTTAGGCCTTAAAAACGCTGGTGCTACATATCAGCGGGCCATGAACATCATCTTCCACGACTTAATCGGCCAAACTATTGAGGTTTATATTGACGACGTTATCGTCAAGTCTTCCTCATTGGCTTCTTGGTTCACTAACGTAGGATCGAAGTGAACAAGAACAAGGCCAAGGAAATCATGGTCGCACCCCCACCGAAAACCAAGAAAGAACTCCAATCTTTCCTTGGAAATGTGACTTTTTAAGACGTTTCATATCCAACTTGGTAGGGAAGATTCGGCCATTATCCCATCCCCTAAGATTGAGGGACAGGGACGAGTTCGTCTGGGAAAGCAAGCATCAAAAGGCTTTTAATGAAATCAAGCAATATCTCTCCCAAGTCGCCAGTTCTTATGCCCCCAAAGAAAGGAAAACCTCTAAGGCTCTACATTTCGGCCCTAGAGAACTTAATCGACTACTTGCTGGCTCAAAATAATATGTCTGAGCGAGAACATGTTGTGCATTATCTTAGCTGCAACCTTAGTATGGCCGAGCTTAACTATTCACGATAGAGAAGTTATGCCTAGCACTCTATTTCCACTAAGCTAAGCTATTACATGACTACTTATTGCGTAATGGCCCTCAATATAGCTGAAGGATTCTTTAGGATCTCTTTTGTTAATGTAACAAGTGCGAAAAATCACGAGTCCAATGAAATGGCCCATATAGCATCAAGCGTAAACATACCTGATGGAGAGTACAACCGGGTGATCAAAATTGAAAAGCGTAACATGTCAACCTTGGCGGCCGAGACATCCGAAATGGCCAAGACGGCCAAAGGAGACTGGCAACATCCCATCGTCAAATATCTCCGTGATCCTTTCGGGCAATCACGAAAAAGCTATAGGTTTTCGGGCTCGTCTTGATTTCCGAGGAGCCCCGAAGGTGTCCCTCCTTCCTCTAATATCATTCTGATGTAGAAGTTATGCCTGGCACTCTATTTCCACTAAGCTAAGCCATTACATGACTACTTATTGCGTAATGGCCCTCAATATGGCTGAAGGATTCTTTAGGATCTCTTTTGTTAATGTGCCAAGCACAAAAAATCATGAGGCCAATGAAATGGCCCATATAGCATCAGGCATAAACATCCCTGATGGAGAATACAATAGGGTGATCAAAATTGAAAAGCGTAACTTGTCAACCTTGGCGGTTCAGACATCCGAAAATGGCCAAGACGGCCAAAGGAGACTGTCAATATCCCATTGTCAAATATCTTCGTGATCCTTCCTGGGCAATCATGAAAAAGCTATAGGTTTTCGAGCTCGTCTTGATTTTGAGGAGCCCGAAGGTGTCCCTCCTTCCCCTAATATCATTATGATCAGCCCTTTTATTGCCTTAATATGGTTACGGTAAGCCACAATATTGTTATGGTAAGCCATAATACGGCTATCGTGGACAATAGTATTTTTTTAATGAGCCCTAATATGGTTCTGGTGAGCCTTCGTACAGTTCTGGTAAGCTTTAGTACGATTCTACTAAACCTTAGTACAATTCTGGTAAGCCTTAATACGATTCTACTAAACCTTAGTACAGTTCTAGTAAGCTTTAATATGGTTTTGGTTAGTCATAATATGATTCTAGTAAGAAATAATATGGGTCTGGTGAGCCAAATATTGGTTTTTGGTGAACCATAATATGGTTCTGGTGTGCGTTAATACATTTTTGGTTAGCCTTTGTATGGTTCTGATAAGCCTTTGTATGGTTCTGGTAAGCCTTAGTACAGTTCTAGTACACCTCATATGGCTTAGATAATTCATAATATAAATTTGATAAGCCATGTTATTGTTCTGATAAGCCATAATATGGTTCTAGTAAGCCCTCATATCATTTTGGTAGACTTTGTTATGGTTCCAGGAAGTCACAAAATGGTTCTAGTGAGCTTTAATATCGTTTTTGGAAGCCTTCATATGGTTCTAATGATCTTTAATAATCTGGTTATGATCCATGTAGAACCCCGTGCATGTCCAACCCCTGGGTGTCTGGCACAAGCGACCAAAATACCCATCTTGCCCTAATCCAAAACTGCTTTAGGGTCTGGCTTCTACCGGAAAACTGATAGAGTCTCCTTAAAAAAGACTCAAAATCCTAGAATTTTACCTGCACAGCAAACTCAAATAATTTCTCAAGCGTTCAACAAATTCAACTTTACAAAATTGATCGTAAGAAACCAATCATAAACTTGTGGCTGCACCAAGGTTAGCTTAGGCTGCCTACGTACCATGCTGAAACTTAAGCAAAAGATATTGATTTCAGAACTATCTTCCACCCATCACATATGTGCATATAAAAATACATATGTATAATAGCTCATTACAAATAAGTAGGAAAGCGAGAAAATTATTAAAATAACATTGTCCACATGAAACCTTAATATCAATATCAACGATTTGAACAGCATACTTCAATCAATCTTTCACACGTAAAAACAAACTCATGTCTTAAGAAAGTAGTTGTCAATTTTATAAAATCCTTAAAACTTAGAAAACTCTCAATCCTTGTCTCATAAATCTGAAAAACATGCATAAGTACCAAGACCAACAGGATCCGGAGCGAGGATGCGGCTAAGGTTGACCAAGCGTCTCCTGGGACTTGCGAGGAATACGGTATGGGTGACTTTGTGTTTTCGAGACCTTGAGAATGTGTCACGTTTTGCTAGGATGTGTCACGTTTCGATTGAAGATTTTCATGTTTTGGGTAACGTGCATTTACAGGAGGGACTTCACTGAATTATTGGCAGAAGTCAAACCCTAAGAATCGGTTAGCAGGGCAATTTGGTCATTTATGCCCAACACCCGCCAGGTGTCGGACACGCACAGGGTTCGGCTTAGATTCCAAACTGGAATTTGGGTTGGGTCTTGTCATAATTCCTATTGGTCCACAACCAAAAAGTTAAACCCATCCAAGAAATCTCGTCACGATCCAACGGTCGATTTGGCCCCGATCGTGGAGTTTGACCAATTAGACCTACAGGGCCCACAACCTCTGATTTTTCATCCAAACATTCCTATGAGTCCAACAAAGTCTACCTAACAAGTTCTGATAGCTTGGTCTCAATCGAGTGGTTGGATCACTCTGAATCGCACGATCGTTCGATAACCCGGTTACTTAACCCTAGAATCATTGATTCGGAGTATTGGGACTCCGATTCTCGATCAACTAGTTCCTACACGATCCTAGAGGTAAGAGGAACAAAATATTTGAAGTTGAGACCGATTGAACGGTCCCTAACCTATCGAACTCGGATATCGAATAATAAGTGCAATATCCTTTCGATTGTCAACAATGAGTGTCTTGAGAGATTTTCCGACGAAATAAAATCTCCAAACCACCAGCCAAAACTGATACCAACAGATTCAAACTAACTAAAGGGTATATTGAACGATCTGTAAAATCTCAAAATCGATCCAAGGTAACAACACAGACAGCTAGACCAAGTGGAGGGGATGAAGATTCATACATGGATCGACGAAACCAGCCTTCGAAATCCAAAGAGACGGCCTCGAAAATCTGCCCAGTTTACAAGTCGATATCGCCGAAGCTATGCTGGTTTTCGATCAAGGAAAATGAGTGGGTCAAGTAAAGGGGGGGGGGGAGAGAGAGAGAGAGAGAGACGATTCTTTGGAACAAGAATCGTCGAATTTGGTCGCAGAATGGTGGCGAAATCGCCTTTTGAAACAGCGGCGTCACATGGAGGAGAGAGAGAGAGAAAAAAGTCGGGGAGAGAGAGTGTCGTGAAAGAGAGAAGTTAGATATGGTTCTAGTGATCATAATTTACGGTTGTGCCACTGCACTTTTGTAGATCATAACTTCTTCGTTTGAGCTCCGAATTGAACATGCCACTTGTCTATCAACTCATATCATCGAGCTCTGCACAACGATGACACTCAATTCTCCAAATTCCTTCCCGAATAAAAAGTGACTAAAGTGCCCCTACGCTCAAGGGCAAAAATGTAATTTCACAATAAATAATTAATTGAATAGTCATTTTTGGGACAGGGTGTTACAGTTTTAGTAAGCCTTAATATGGTTCTAATGATCCTCAATAATAAGTGGACATGAGAACTATGTAATGAGATCGTATACATCAAGACTTATCATGATCCCTAATCTTAAATATGTTCTTGGTCATATGAGTATCAATTGGGCATTGATATTACGCTATGACCAGGACACGCAGTATCTTCTCCCAAATGACATGGTCTCAAGTCATTGAGTGTGGCGACACCAAGATATGTATGTAGGTGCTTGCAGGAGAACAAGTACACTGAATGCGATCAAATACATGAGTTCTAGAATGGAAGTCTTTACTCACATGTCAAACTAGAACTCATGGATTGCAATGATGCAAACCAATCTTTCGACCTTAGACATCATAGATGTTTTATGGCTATGTTGTTTGTCTTTGAGATCACTGTACTGTTGTGTTGAAGAAGACATGACTTAAAAGTGTTTATCAGAACTCTCAATAAAGTCATGGAGGCAAATGAATGTACGACATGGGATCTCTACTCTTAGTAAAGAGAGTGAATAGTCCGAAGATATGATTGATCAAATCTTTGCGCAAAGTAGAAGATAAGATTTGAAAGAATAGGTCTTCAATTCTTATCAGAAGAATCTTATAAATGAATAATTCACATTAGGGTATTTGACATTACATTCCATTATCTAATAATGTGAATAGGACAATTGTACAAGAGAAGGATTCAATTGCATGACCATTCCAATTTGAATAGGTTCTACCCTACACCCTATTTAGCTCGGATAACCATGACATGCTGCTAGGCTTCAACCATGGTTTGTGGAAGTCCTGAAAGGATCAAACTCAATTGACTTTCACCAATATGAAGAATTAAAAGGTGAGATTTAATTCACAAGTCAACTTATAGAAGTAGAGCCCTCCCATTACCTTGCTAAAAGGAACCTACGGATCGCACACCGAGAAATGAGAGTAGAGAAACAAATGAACAAAAATGAAATTAGGAGTCAAAAGTCAAAGGTCAAAGTCAACATATTTGACCGGAGCAGTTGACCAAGTCAAATTAGTAAGACTATAATAGTGATTTAAGGGTTAAATCATAATTCATAATTAAGAGTAAATTATGAAATTAACTTTGACATAAGTGTTGTATGGCAACACAAATCCAAGGACCCAACTCAAACGCACACTTCTACCCATGGCCGGCCATAAGAGAGTGTAAGTCGACGCCAAGACTGCGGTTTCTGCTCAAATTTCAAGCCTTCTTTGAGGCTTGCTTCTTGTGATTAGGAGGCGAAGAAGGTAGGACAAAGAAGGTATTTATTAAAATACTTTGTTTGATGATGCAAATCTTAACAAAAACAAAAACGTGAAAAATGTACTAGAAATCACACATAAACTAAAAACAAAAGCGAAAACAAAAGTGGAGAATGCTTGGGTTTCCTGCTAAGAAGCGCTTCTTTATAGTCATGAGCTAGACTTTTCGAATGTCTGTGGTGGTGCGGAAGTAGCACTTCCATGTAGTGGTTGGGATGGTTTCCAAGTAGTTGACATGTACAATTGGGTCAAGAAGATCTATGCAGCTGCACTCTTCCAAGTCCCTGGTTTTTTAACAGCCTCAAACACCTTAAACTCAATGGATTCGCCCTGAACTCTCAAATTTAAAGTTCCTTGTTGTACATCAATCAATGTACCAGCAGTAGCAAGGAAGGGCCGGCCTAGCAAGGGTGGGATGTCGTGCTCTTCCTCCATGTCAAGAACAAAGAAATCAGCCGAAACAAAAATTTCTTCACTCTTGATCAACACATCTTCAATGATTCCTTTAGGATATGTGACTGATCTATCCGCAAGTTGAAGAGAAACAGTAGTGCTCTTGAGCTCTCCAATACCTAATCGATGAAAAATAGACAAAGGCATAAGGTTAATGCTTGAGCCTAAATCTAAAAATGCTTTATCAAATTAAACATCACCAATAATACAAGGAATTGTAAAACACTCTGGGTCCTTCAGTTTTGGAGGCAATTTCTTGAGCAACACCACACTGCACTCTTGATCATCATTAGAGGTTCTTTTGGAATCGCCTGTTTGCCTTGGAAGTATTCCTTTAGTTTCTTCTCTACCTTCATCGGTGTTTCGTCACTTTCTACTTGTTCTGTCTTTTAATTTCGTTGGTAATTAAATCATTCTTTCACAAACCTTTTTTGTGTTTACGTGAGTATGCTATGTGTTTAATTTCTTATTTATATAATTAGATCAGTTAAAGTATTTTGTGAAGTAAATTAGGTTAGACTAGTTGGAAGTTGAACTCAATCCTCATGGGAATGACCTCGTATTTGCCATACTAAATTACGATTGACCTTGTGCACTTGCAAGTATAATTTGTGTTTAGACTAATCTTTATAATCTCCATTTTTCAGGTTCTCTAAAATTCACAACAACATAGGAAGAGAGATACAAATTGAAGATTGAAGTTGCACATATACGACCGCTCATCATCAAACAAGGCTTCATATGCATTTAGGTGAGGTAAGTTAAACTTAGATACTATACATGCATTTCTAGGCAGTTAGCGTCATTTAGAATAAGCTTAAAATGTTTTTAAATTACATTTATGCATTCATAAGTGTTTTGGTATTCAATAATTCATATTTACATTGACTTTAGATCAATTTATGTTCACTACTGCTCAAGCGGTGTATGCGTCTGAATATTCATGTTCTACCGCTCGAGCGCGACTCCTGGCACTCGAGCAAGACAATTTTCCGATTCTGGCGCTCGAGCAGCCAGGATTTCAGTTTTCCTGTTTTGTTTTTCACGCGTTGCTTCTTGTAATATTTCTTCTAATTTTATTGGGTCTTTTTACCTCTTCTTAGTCTTAACCTACAATAAGTTTTAGATCATATAAATACCTTGTTTTCGTAAACATAAAATTGGGAACTCACATATTGTGAAATTGGCTTTTTGAATCCAACCCTCGTTAGTAAATTTGTATGAACTCTTGAGTTTTTTCTTCATCATCTTTACTAGAGTTCATTGATGACCATAACATTGTTAGGTTGATTTGATTGTTCCTTGTGAATCTAATCAACCTAGCATCCATATCATATCATTCTCTTCATTGAAGTGTTCGCGCCTTGGTCGTGATTAAAGATTGTGGAGGTTCGTGCCGCTATCATGGTCAAAGATGTGGAATCGATTTAGAGACGTGTCAAAGTAATAGCAAGAGCGTGAATTGGCTGCCGCAGAGAAATAAGTGTTTGAGTAAATTAAGTCCCTTTTGTATTGCTTTTGTCTTAGTGGATTGGTTTCTGCCTGGCAAAGCGGCGCACCAGAGAGAATATGGAACGTATTTTCTGGAAAAAGGGAAGACTTTCCACGCAGGACAAGCACATGTTTTGGAATCTGTTAGTGGAGCTATAGGAAGTCATCATTAAGGATAAAATGACAAAGGTTGTCCCTCTGGACATCTGACCAAAATCCTTGACCTCGGCAATGAACAGTACTCGGCCAAGGATAAGATTCCAACATGTTCACTATCTCCAGATTGTCACCACTCTAGCCACTTGAAATAAACAAATCCAGAGCCAGTTGTCCAAGGGACCTCCTGAGAGGACCTGACCCAAATTCCACTTTGGATTCTAAGCCGAACCCTATGCGTGTCCGACACCTGGCAAATGTCAGGCACTCTTGACCAAAATGCCCTTTAAGTTTCCCAAAATTCTTCTCTTCAAGTTGGACTCCTGCCGAAAATTCGATAAAGTCTCCCCTGTAATTCGCTCGTTTTCCAAAAAATTTACCTGTATAAAACATGATTTTTATAATCCCAAACGTTTAGCATGCACAATATTACCATTCATGCAACCAAACATCACATCATTTTGGCCTCATGCCTCTATAACCTGAATAAATCGTTTTGTCATCTAAACTTATCTCGACTTTTAGAACATCAAGGGTACGTTAACAAATTTCAAAATAGCTTAGCAGAACAACTTTTCAATCACTTAGTCTCGCAGCTGCACCTAGTAACTCTAGTTTGCCTACGTACCCTTAACAAGGGATCAAGCCACACGTAGTTCTTTCCAACTTTCCCAATTCTCAAAACAGCTCATACTTGCACATACATAGGCTACTCACTGAATTTCCTCTAATTCTTAAATCAATTTATATATTACTTGCTTAAATTATATATATATTGCAAAATAAAATTAAAAATAAAACAAACAAGCTCCGAAGACACTTTTAGCCTTTCCTTCGACTCACATAAGGCTCATTTATAAATGCATATATATATATATATATATATATATTCTAAATAGATATATAATTAACTTATTACAAATAAATAGGAAAACGAAAAATTTATTAAAATAGCATTAACCTCGTGAAATCTGAATGTCAACATCTCCGATTTAAATCGATTATATTTCCATTTGTTTTCCACATTAAACCGTCAATTCCTTGTGTCTCATAATGTGACGCATTCCTCGCAGGCCTAGGCAACACAAGGTCAACCCGAGCCACAATCCTCGCAGAACTCGAGGGACATGTAGTCAGCCCGAGAATGCACATCCTCGCACCACACGGTTTAGGCGTCCCCAAAACTCGTGGGGCATTTTTGTAAATAACAAAACTGTTTCAAAGGCAACTGGGGGAGGTACTCCCGTGATGGGTTTGAAAACCATTTTCCGAGATTATCAAAAACTGTCCCTTATTCCACAATCCATTTTCAAGCCACTGAGTATATATACATTAAATTTAAACATATAATAAGATATCTAATTAATTTTCTCGTTCACTCCAAACCAATTAATAAGCCGTTCCTAGCTTCACACAATTTCACTTAATATAATATCCTTAGAAAGTAAAAGCGATTACGTTTAAATTCATAAGCAATAAATCGTCCACTAACACACCATCTGATACCTTAATAATAATCCCAATAATAATAATAAATCGATAAATAGATAAACAAATAAATAACTAGATAAGTAAATAAATAATAAATAATCTCAAAAGATTCCATCACTTCTAATAATACATACTCTTCGAATATTTAGACGAACATCCAGGAAAAACAAAAGTATTATAATACAATCTCAAAGTCCAACCCTAATCAAAATAGTTCACAAACAGTCAAGTCTCGTTTATACGGTCGTTCTAGCACTTCTCGAAGAGTAAAACTACCTCGTAAGACTCACGGTCATTCAAGGGATCAAACTACTCGAACTTGGTCAACCGGGCCCACGTGGCCAACCACCTCCGATTTCCGATCCGAAAGTTCCTATGGGTTCCACAAGGTTTAGGACACACGTCCTTCAAGTTTGGTCCGAATTGGGACGGTCAAATCGCCCGAGATCGCACGATCGGACCGTTAATATTTAACGCGAACTTTAAGTTATTGAATATGAACATCCGGGGCTCCGATTCATGATCCGCGAATTCCTACATGATCCTAGGGATGTCTAGATCAACATAAATTGAAATGGAGTTGATCCAACGGTCCGAACATGTCGAACCCAGATAACGTCTAATATGCGATATCCGATCGACGATCAAACAATAACCAAAATCATATCCGAGCATACCGTCGTGCTCTGGACGACATGAGGGTTATTTTTGGTCCAAGAAGGACACCCAAACAGTGCCCACGCGTCGCCACACCCGCCGGCAGTGAGTGGGTGTCTAGAGAAATTTCGACGATCAAAAAATTCTCGAAACACCCTACAATACATATACCAATACATTCATACCATCAAGGGGAGTATTTTTGTTCTTGGACCAAAGCCAAAACTAACTGGAACTAGCCGAATCACAAGGCCAATGAAATGGGTTTTTGAGTTGGAAAATCACAAGGCCAATGAAATGGCCCATATAGCATCATGCGTAAACATCCCTAATGGAGAATACAACCGGGTGATCAAAATTGAAAAGTGTAACTTGTGAGCCTTGGTGACCGAGACATCGAAAATGCCCAAGACGGCCAAAGGAGACTAGCAATATCCCATCATCAAATATCTCCGTGATCATTTCGGGCAATCACAAAAAAGCTATAGGCTTTCGAGCTCTTCTTGAATCCAGGGAGCCCGAAGGTTATGGTAAGCCTTAGTACAGTTCTAGTATACCTCATATGGCTTAGATAATTCAGAATATAAATTTGATAAGCCATGTTATTGTTCTTGTAAGCCATAATATGGTTCTGGTAAGCCCTTATATCATTTTAGTAGACTTTGTTATGGTTCTAGTAAGTCACAAAATGGTTCTAGTGAGCTTTAATATCGTTTTGGTGAAACTTAATATGGTTTTAATGATCTTTAATAATATGGTTATGGCCCAGTTTGGAATCCATGTCGAACCCTGTGTGTGTCCAACCCCTGGCAGTGTTGAGCACAAATGACCAAAATACCTTTCTTGCCCTAATCCAAAAACTACTTTAGGGTCTGGCTTCTACTGGAAAGCTGAGAGTCTCCCTTGAAAAAGACTCAAAAACCTAGAATTTTACTTGCACAACAAACTCAAATAATTTGTCAAGCGTTCAACAAATTCTACTTTACGAAACTAATCATAACAAACCAATCATAAACTTGCAGCTGCACCTAGGTTAGCCTAGGTTGCCTATGTACCCTTACCTGAGGGGATCAAGCCACACGTTGTTTTGCAGGTTTTCTAAGGAGTTTAATGGGTTCTTATTATCTTAATTCCATCACTAGGGATAGAGTGAGTTGGTAATAAGAATAGTTTTGGTATAACCAGGAATAGAGTATCGAATAAAGGAGGGAAAATCGACTGTCAACATGGAGAATAATTACGATTAACATGCTAAGGGAGTTGGGTATAATTGGCTATGGTGAAATCGGAAGCTCTAGTGCTCTCATAACTTGAATCTTACTACTTTATTTTTCTATGCTTGCTTTTATTCATTGTTTTAGTTAATTACTCAATCAAATCTTATCATTCAATTGTTCAAATAAAGTCTTGGGTTAATCACAATCGGTACTTAGTAAATTAAATCACTCTTCGTGGGAACGACACTTCACTGTATTACTTGTGCGGATTGTGCGCTTCCAATAAATTCACAACAAGTTTTTGGTGCCATTGCTGGGGAGTGTTTTCAATTTTATTAATATCGATATTGTAATAACCCAAACCCTAAATAATATTTAATTATTAATTTATTAAAGGAAAAGACTAAACTACCCTCGGAATATATTATTTGGTTTTAAGTTGACTTTTTGATTGGGAAAGAATTTGGGAATTTCGTTTGTACCGTTGCATAGAGCGCGACAAAACGAGTCCGTAGACACGTAGTGGGCTCAATTCCGAGTCGTATTGAAGGACATACGAGCAAAATACTCAAAAGGGCAAAATCATAATTTAGCCAAAATCAGATTCTTCTTCTCTCTCCTCACTCTCTCACCCCCCCCCGTCCCCGTCTTTCTTCCCGCAGCCGCCCACCACTGTAAGCCACCGCCACACTACCACCCCAACTGCCGGATCGGCCAAGAAAGGACCGGCATCGACCCCGCAAGCAAGCCCAGCCAATTTTCCTGGGATTTCCGGCATTCGTACGCCGTCATTCGTACGCCGTCTTCCGGCCACCGATCGTGACGAGCAAGGTATGAATTTTCGACTACTTTTCGTGTTCTAGCTGATGGTTGGGTATAATTTGAGAAATTTTGAGGTTTGAATGGTTGATTTTTGAGTTGAAATTCTGCCAATTTTGTGTCTCCGAATTTCAGCCACTCGCATTCACTTTTTGGCCTTAGGCCAAGAACAAAAGTGGTTCCAAATTAGGTGTTTTACCTAGGATAGGAGTTTGGGCCGGCGATTTGGAGATTTTCCGACCGCCGGAATTTTCTATACACACCAGGTAGCATGGACCACACTTGGTCCCAGAACGATCCTAGTGTCCTCACGAGCTCATAGGAGTTCGCAGATCTCAATTCAGATAACGTTTGAACCCGAACGGATCTCGCATAGTGTGCGATTTCCGGGCTCAATACGTTTGGACTGCTTGGATCGTAGTCAAACTGGAGTTTTCAATCTATGTAATTTCAGGATCATGTAGGACTCGACGGATCGGAAATCGGAGTCTCGGGTGCTCCCAAAAATGCCAACCCTAGGGTTAGGATTACGAAAAATCGTTCGTCCGCCCGATCGTACGATCGTGAGTAATCCGACCGTCCGATTCCGAGGCCAAACTTTCAGGACATGTGTCCTAGGCATGTTGGAACCCCTAGGAATGATCGGATCGAAATTTGGAGGTCGTGGACCCCAAGGGGTCTCTAGTTGACTTTTTGGGACTTTATCGCTTTTGAGTCCCTAGTTACTTCTAAGCCATTCCAAGTGAGAGAAAAGATATTGTGGGCTTAGGAATGACCTTTAAAGTGAGGCACGCACTTTTAGGAGCCGGGGGTTAGGGTTGTAATTTAATATTATTTTATTGAGCCTATTTATTAATACAATATTATGATGGTTATTTAGGCACCCGGGCACTAGGTGACTCACAGGAGGGACCTTCAAAGGGTCCAACTAGCTCAGATCACCAGTGAGTGGACTTTTTGTTTTCATAAAGGAATTTATGCAATTTAATTCATTATTTGATCTTGAATAAGTTTGTTTAAATGATCGATAGTTCTATGATTTGATTTATTGCTATTAAATATTTCGATCTATATGCTGCCGAGGAGGATATCCTTAAAGGATATAGGAAAAGGAAGATCTAATTAAATATCAGGTTTATTGGCAGCAGAGTTTTAAGTTAAACAGGAATACGTTTATTCATTAATCTTTTCAGAATTTTTTATAATTCTTTAAGCCACCCTAGGTACCCAAGTATAATATGTTGCCTCAGTTATATGTTGCCTTCGGATTCTATATGTTGCCTTCGGATTCTATTTGTTGCCTTCGGATATGTCAGCATGCATGACTTACGCTCCGCGAGTCCTAGAGGTACCTGGGACCGTGGGAGCGAGGTACGCGGGTCAGGTCGACTAAATGTCCCGTGAAATCCGCGAGGATTGCGGCTCGGGTTACTTTGTGTTTCCCGAGGTCTGCTAGGACGTGTCACTTCGGTGATGCGAGGACATGTCATTCCAGTGGCGTGAGGATGTGTCACTCCGGTGGCACAAGGATGGAATTGACGGAAACTAGTGGAATTGACGGATTATAAGGGTCCGTCTGGTAACGTTTTCGGAGAATGTTTTCTGAGAATATTTTCAGAGAATGAAAACGAGAAAACAAATTTGCATTTTCAAGATTTGAGAATGTGTCTGGTACGCTAACTGGAAAACATTTTCCGAAAACGAAAACAGAGAAAACGTGTCCGGTACGAACATATGAAAATGACAAAAACAGTGAATATGCGTTCGTCAACAGTAAAATTGTGCAATTGTCAAATTAATTATCATTATCCAATACATGCATTAGCTAACTCAAAATGGTCTCATGTCCTCCAAGTATATCATCTTAAATCATAGATCAAATCGCTCAGTCTCACAAATATCTGAAAAATATGCAATATAAAATTTAAAATCATGTTGTTATGAGCACTAAATAAAATCCTGCCACAAATCCTGCTGCGATCTTGTCTCTAATGTCACCCATTTGTGCAATATTTGCTGCAGACATATCTATATTCGGTGGTGTTGTATTTTCTGTATCAATGATCATGTCTTCAACTTGAAACTCTTCAAACATCCTATCACGACGAGCTTCTTTTCTTATAAAATTATGTAACACACAACATGCAATAGGAATTCGTCGTTGCCTTCTCGGAGGATAATTAGGCATCAATTTCAAAATTGGAAAACGAGCTTTCAAAACACCAAAACACCGCTCAATTACATTACGTAATGAGGAATGCCTATAGTTGAACAACTCCATAGGACCTCTTGGTGCTCGTCGAGGTCCTCTATAATCACGCAAATGATATCTCTCACCTCGGTAGGGTGCCAAGAATCCAGGCACGTTTGAATATCCAGCATCCACAACATAATAATACCCTGTAATTTTAATTTATTACTTGCATAACACAAATAATGTACATAATAATACTAATTGTAATCTTATGTTTATATACCTTCATCTGGAAAAGGAAACTCATTTTCTGGCCTCATCACTGCATCTATGAACACCCTAGAGTCATTTGCAGTCCCTTCCCATCCCGTATAAGCAAAAGTGAACATCATGTCAAAAGAGCAAGCGCACATGACATTTTGAGTAATAAGGATCTTCCTACCACGATATGAGGTTTGCTTTTGAGCTGGTGCCCAAGCAGCACTATCTTTTCTAGCATCTTGTTGAATGTATCGTTATCAATGTCTCCCATTGTCTCAACAATTTCTATGCATTCTTCAATAGAATACATCTCCTTAGAGGTGCTAGATGCCTCAAGACTCTTTTCCTTTTCCCGCTGTAATTTTTGACTCATTACTTCACTGCAAACATCGAAATAAGATTCCATTTTATCCCATTTCTTTGGACGACGCTAGGTGCAGCAGCAGTTGCACATTTTCTTTTTCCTTTACCACTCACAAGTTGAGGGTTGTCACCATCATCATCCAAGTCAACATCGATGTGAACTCCGGTGTTAAGGAAGTTGTTTTCTAACTCTCGTTCATCATCTGAGTTAGGAGGAAGTTGACTAGAGGCATAATGCAACTGCCCGGTTGCAGTAGTAGTGTTGAATATCTCCCCTAAAAGTTGATAGTGCCCTAAGCCTTGCGTGCGAAATTGCTTCGCTTTTGGCTTACTCTACAAACCATGAAAATTATATTATATCAAATGTCACAACCAATTCTTATATGAGGAGTCAGTTAAAACTAATAATACAAAGACTTGCTATATGATATTATTATAATACCTTTAAATAACTTGCCCAAACATCCTCTGAGGCAGTCACTGTGTTTGCAATAGGATCCCACCCAAATCCTGTATGCTCAAGTAAGTCTGAGAAGTCACGATGCACTTTTCGCAGTCTATTAAACTTAGATTTAAGTTGTGGAATAGTGCATTTTAGTCCACATTGTGCATACAACTCATCACTTATTTCTGCCCAAACTTTCATTTTAAAAGTTGATGTCTGCAAGTCACCCTTCTTCACATGTTCATGCAATATATGTATGAATATTGTCTCCTGTCTTTGAGGCCATGACATTTTTTCTTGACCGTCAACATTCTTGGAGGCCATATCCTTTTAAAGAAACAAAATTATGACAAACTTCAATCATGTAATGCATGTCACCACCTAAACTAGGCCAGATTTTTTCTCAAATGCACTAAGCATTGTTATTTCTCAACAATGAAGTCTATGATGTATTGCAGCAAATCCTGTGATGCATTGCAGAAAATATAATTTATATTGCAGCAAATGCACTACAAGTCTATGATGCAAATAGAAACCTACAGCTTCTGCTCAGTACAAGTTAATATAAACATATAATATATACAATAATTTAATAGTAGCTCAGGGGAAGCTACACAGAAAACAAAGCATTTTTGGCTCAAACTCAAACTATAAAAGAACATAAAAGCTATCATACATATACTAATCCAAAATGAAATCATTCGGAAGGTCATATCATACACACCTACTTTTTTAACAGATGAGCAAAGATCAGATATTCTCAATAATATTTTAGAGGATTCTTATTATTATTATTATATATATATATATAAAGAAACCAGGAAGGTGAACATGATATATATATACACGATATATCAAACCAGGAAGGTGAACAGGTGAATAGGTAAACAGGGTAAAACCCCAAATCTACCCCAAATTCTTCATACCCAAATCTAAACCCCAACTCTAAACATAAGGAAAACCCCAAATCTAAACATAAAGAAAACCAGAGTCTTCATACTACAATCACTGAAATTAAAGTTAGCATACAAAAAACCCCAAATAACAAAAATAACACCAGTCTTCATACCCAAATCTAAACATAAATAGCAGAAAAATAGTAATTTCGTACCAAATCTTCCAAAAGGCTGAGCAGCAAGATCTTCCAAGAGAGTGCTCAACGAAATCTGAGAAGAAAAGTTTCAGAATCCAAAAAAACCCAATTTTGAAACGAAACATTTTATACAAATATTTCTTACCAAGATCTTCCAAGAGTGTGTAGGAAGATTGCAAGAGTGAGAAGCAAGGAATTTCTGTTTCAGCCTTAGACGAAGGGATGTAGACGAAGACGAAGATGATGGGCGACGTAGATGAAGCGTGTTTCTTTTTTCTCTGTGTTTTCTTCGTTCTCTAATTTTGAGTTGAGAATGGAGAAAATGTCTTTTTGGCGTTTTCACGTTTTACTCTTTACACGTGAATTCATTCTCCCAATTTATTTTCTGCGTTTTTGTCAAAAATCCACCGAACAGATTTTTTATCCATATTTGGGCTCAAAAAATGAAAACGGGCCCCTAAATATGCTACCGAACAGCCCCTAAGGAATTGACGGAATAATAAATGGGTACACCTATGTGGTATATTAAAGTGATTTCAATGATTTCAAAGACTTAATGTTTGATCAAGTTTATGATTGATTCTATAGATATAAATATGAATGCATTGATTTAAGTACGAATATAAATAAGGAAATGTTATAGTTTCATAATTGTTTTTACAGATGGGTTAGTATGTTCTTATACTATTTTCAGAAACTTTGTTTTTGGTCCACTCACCCTTTTAATGTTTTGCGCCCAGGTAGTAGACGTGCTTATGTTCGCCACCACTGGGCCGAGCCCACCTTCCACCACCTTTTGTACCAATGTAGGGATTTGTATAATTATTTTATACTTGTATAATTATTTTATTTGGAATTTGACTAAAAGGGAAATTAGGTCAATTGTGTCCGGCACTTGCTAGGTGTCGGACACGTAGGTTAGTTCCTTGAATTCCAAAGTGGAATTTGGGTTCGGGTCCTGTCATATATAGATTGATTCGGACTTTAATTTGAATTTTGTTTTTGTTTTGTTTTTCAGGTACTTCACCTAGTGCATGAGCTTTGGGAGACGTTCGAGAGTCTTACGTTCATACCATTAGATCCAGAGATTCGAGCGGACGCTTCACAAACTCAACCGGGGAAGGACGCAATATTGGAAAAGCCATCACCTATGGCCGAGGAACCGAAACCAGTAAGGGACTATAATGTCCCATCTGTGGTAGCATCACCATCGAGCATTCGTCGTCCAACCATTGATGCCAATAATTTTGAAATAAGACCAGCCATAATTTCAATGATTCAGCAATCCTCCATCTTTTGTGGTTTACCTCAAGAAGACCCTAAGGGCCTGTTTGTTACACCTTCTTAGCTTGGATTGGACTGGACAAATTTTTATCCCTTGTTTGTTTTCATTTGGGTCTAGTTTTAAGTGGGACTATTAATCCTGGCCCCACCAAAAACACCTCCTTAGGTGGTCTTAGCGAGACCCATGTGGAAAGAGAGGAGTAGACAGTCCCGAGCCTTCGCTAGCGTTCTCTTCCTTATCACACCTCCGCACCCAAGGGCAAGCAACCAGCCACAACCACCGACCACCCAAGCAGCCAAGAGCCAGGAGACCAGCCGAACTCGCCGCAACCACCAAGAGCCAACAGACTCACCCACCACCACATATGCTTTCTCTCTCCTCCAGCCACAACCCAAATATTCACCAGATCTGCCAAAGCCACTACATCATCGTTCCCAATCAGCCATAACCCAGTTCGAAATTCAAAGAAAAAACACTACACACAAACCCACTGCATCATCGATGTGCCCCTCTTCCTCAACTCCGTTTCTCTACTTCTCTTTGTAAATCCAAAAAGCAAATTGCAAAACAGAAAAAAAAACATAAATGATTTCAAAAATAGAACTAAAAAGTAAAGCGAAAATTAGACATAAGAAGAGGAGAAGAGAGACAATAGAGAAGAATAAGATGAAAGAGAGGGGAGAAAAAAACTGAAGTTTCATTTTTCATTGTGAGGAGGAAGAAGAAGAAAAGTCAACAGAAAAATATTAAAAAAACTTAATTTTCAAAAAAAATATTATAAAATTTTTTAGTCCCAGTCCAATCAAATCTACACCAAACGTAGTACAAATGTTATCCAACTTATGCCAGGACAAGCCAATCCAAAACGGTCCCAGAATTTAGTCTAGTCCATAACAATCCGCCTTACCAAACAACCCCTAATAGCCATATCTTTTATTTCTTGGAAATATATGACGCATTCCAGTGCAATAGGTGACTAGAAGACACTAGAGGACAAAATGGCGCCAGTCGTTGAGCCTAATACGAGGTAACTTCGTCATTATATTTGGACGAAATAATATCTACTTCATTTTCTTTGTATATATATAGACTTGAAAATCTGGTTTTTCATTTTCTTAGCAAAAATGGGGCAAACTGGAAGATGGGTTTTTGACTCTTTGTTGTTGTTCGATGAGCTTTTTGTTAATTGATGTTCTCAGGTTTGGTGGGTGATTTTTTTATGCATGTTTGTAGGTTTTAGGAGGCTGAAAATGGGGGGCTCAAACTCCGTTGACGAGATTCTGGACTTTCTGCGGAAGAATAGGTTTTCAAGAGCTGAGGCAGCTCTTCGCAGTGAGCTCAGTAATCGTCCTGATTTGAATGGTTTCCTTCAGAAGCTTACTCTTGAAGAGAAGGACTTGGGTAATTCGTTGGAAGCAGAAAATGGGGACAAATTGGTGGTGGAAAATCTAGGGTTGGGGTCTAGGAATGGTGGTGAAGTTTCTAAGGAACTTATAGTGAAAGAGAGAGTACGGAACTGGTAGAAATGGGTCTGAAAGCAAATGGAAAAATACTGCTTCTATTGGGGAGCGGAATAAATCTATTGAGGTGGCTGGGACAAATCACAAGAGCTCCGCATTCTCTAAAGGTTTAGAGGACACAGTGCTTGATTTATATTCATGGGAGGTCAATCCTATCAGTGAACCTGCAGAACCTTGTCAAAATGATGGAGATGGTAGTATCAATAACTACCCAGAGCCTCAGATATCCCACCAATCAAGGAATCATACAGCTGAGGTTCCTGATTCGGGTAAAGCCATTGTGAAATATGGAGAAGAGATTATCTTTTCTGGCGAAAAGAAAACTTCTTGGGCTGGAAGTACTAGCAATGCTAATGTGGAATTGAAGTACGACAGAACCCAAACAAGTGAACCTAAGGAACTTGACCAACAACTTAAGACAAGTACCTCATTCTTCGAAGAAAACGTAGCAGATAATCTCTGGTCAAGAATTGAAGAACCATCAAATTCACCTTCAGAGATGTGGAAAGATTGTTCTGCCAAGACGGTATTTCCATTCTCCAAGGTGGACGTGCCAACAAGTTATGATAGTGCTTCTGCTTCTGACAAAAAAGAAGGAAAGAGAAAAGCTGAGTTGACTGATATTAGGGCAACAATAAAGGAGCAGGTTGATGAGGTGGGAAGAGCTTTATACCTAAGCAAGTCACAAGGGAGTTCCGAGCAAAATACCATCAGTAGCTTAGTTTTTCCTATTCTTTATGAGAATCAAAAGGAAGAGTTCCCTAGGCTGCCGCCTGTCAAACTCAAGTCAGAGGACAAACCATTGAATATTAATTGGGAGGAAAAGTTCAAGCGAGATGTACCTGGCTCAAAACTCAGCGCTGCTGATAATTCTCGTCTTGTTGGGTCATATTTGGATGTCCCTATTGGACAAGAAATCAATTCTTCAGGTTAGTTTTGATAAATTTGATAGAGCATTGTATCCTCACCTAATATTTTTAATTTTAAGTAGCAATTGCAGTAGTCAGTTTATTGCCTGGGCTTTCAGGACTTCTACACATTGCAGTCACTTTTATCCTTATAGGCTTCTCAGCTATTTTCCTTAATGGCCTTTTTTACTCAGTATTACAGACACTTTTATCCTTATAGGCCTCTCAGCTATCTCATGTTTCTGTTGCAAATATATCTGTTGCAATCATGCTTGATTTTGTCTGCTCAATTTCAGGAGAGATTCTTTTCAATAGGCCTCAAGTTTTTGGATTTCTGAAGTTCTTCAGGGTCAAACTCCGTTGCCACTTGATATTGGTTATTTTGGTACGTCTAGTCTCTGATTTCTTGTTTTGAAATTATTGTTCAGGTGGAAAAAGGAATGTAGGAGGAGGCAGTTGGCTGTCTGTAACTCAGGGGATTGCAGAGGATACATCTGATCCAGTTTCTGGTTTTGCTACTGTTGGTGACGGATTGAGTGAATCTGTTGACTATCCAAACGAGTATTGGGACTCTGATGAATATGATGATGATGATGATGATGTGGGATACATGAGACAATCTACTGAAGATGAGGCCTGGTTTCTGGCCCATGAAATCGATTACCCAAGTGACAATGAAAAGGGAAAAGGGCATGGGAGTGTTCCGGATACACAGGAAAGAGGTCCAACCAAAGATGAGGATGATGACCAATCTTTTGCTGAGGAGGATTCTCACTTTTCTGGTGAGCGGTACTTTCAAGCGAAAAATGTTGAACCAATTGTAACTTCAGATGATCCTATAGGACTAACAGAGACTAAATTGTATGGGAGGAGTGATGAGAATGATTTAATAGCTCAATATGATGGACAGTTGATGGATGAAGAGGAACTTAATTTGATGCGTGCAGAACCTGTCTGGCAGGGCTTGGTCACTCAGACTAATGAACTCATCATGTTAGGGGATGGGAAAGTTCTGAATGAGTGTGGAAGGCCACATCTAGATGATGTTTGTGTGGATGATGATCAGTTTGGTTCAGTAAGATCAATAGGTGTGGGAATCAATAGTGATGCTGCTGATGTTGGCAGTGAAGTACGGGAAAGTTTGGTTGGAGGCAGTAGTGAAGGGGATCTAGAATACTTTCGAGACCATGATGTAGGAATTGGTGGGTCTCGGAAGCATCGTCATGAATCAGATAAGAAAAACATTGATAGATCTAACAAGGACAAAAAGAAAACTAGTTGAGAATGATACAGGTGCATTGGGACAGAAGAAAAATCATACAGAAGGGTATTTTCATTCCCTTCACCACTTAGAGATGGACAGTTGGTGCAGGCAAGCTCTAGTAAATCTTTATGGTCAAACAACTGCAATGTTGTTGTCACTGATGAAACTGATGACTGTATGGTGGGTTCTGATAACATGCTCGCATCATGGAGGCAGAAAAGTAATGATTCCTCACCTAGAATGAGAGCAGGGACGAAATGCGAATGTTGTTAGATCCACAAACTCTACTCCCTCAACACTCTCTAATTATGCTTATGCCGAGAGAGAGCATGCCAAGCAAGAAGAAGATGATAAAATTGCTGCTGTTAGGAAGAAGATACAGGAGCATCACTTGAGGATGAAGAAGCAGCTGCTATGCAAGAGCGAGTAAGGCAAATAAAGGCTCAAGAGGAAGAGTTGAGACCTTCAACCTCAAGATTGTGCATAGAAAAGACAGGTATGTCTTCACCTATGCACTAATCTCAAATATAAATTAATCGATCATGGTTCTTTACGGGATTGTGCTTGGGCATAGGATGTTTCTGTTTACACCAATAGTAAATTTAAAAAGTTCTGAAAACTATTGAAGCTGTTGTACTGTAGTTTTAGGTTGTTATTTTTGTATAGTAATGCATCTATCTGTAATAATGAAGATTTTGCAGCTATCTATCTATGCCACGGTTTCCCTAAATCCTAAACCCGTGTTCTTTCCTCTCCTCTTCTTTTATCTTTTTATCATTTTAACCAAATAAAAAGAAATCATCCTATCTGTTTGAGATTCTTGATCTGCTAATTGTACAATCAGTTACTTGACTGCCACTAGCCCCTTTTTTGGGGGATAAGAAACGTGAATATTTATAAACAATAAAACAACCCTCTTTTCTTTTGTTGTGTCATGTGGATTATTAATCGATTAGTGTGATCTCTTTTAGATGTAGTTTTCATTTTCAAGTTACAATAATCTTACCATGAACCTAAGCTTTGTGTAATGGTCGCTATTTTGTCGAGGCGTGTAATTATTTGATGGACTTTAATCTCTCAGCTTTTTCTGATAAATGTTGCTGCCTTGAAGCTCTTCTTTGCAATTTATACTGTCGCTGGTTACTTAACTTGCTTCTGGTAGACTATTTGAGCTCATGTTTTTATTGCACATAACTGGCTTTGAAGAGGACAAAAAATTTCATGTTGTGTTGAATTCTGTGATAGCCACGCTATCATGTCACCGAATATCTTGGATCAGCTGCTTTCAGCAAAGCTATACAAGCGCATGATCTGCATACAGGCATGGATGTTTGTGTGAAAATTATAAATAACAACCATGGTTTCTTTTATCAGAGCCTTGATGAGATAAAGCTTCTCAAATACATCAATAAGCATGATCCTGCTGACAAGTACCACATTCTACGTTTGTACGATTACTTCTAGTATCGAGTAAGGGAATGTACAATTTTGATACTTATCTTGTTTGGTTTTGAGCTTTTATAATATTTCGACATAGATTTTTGTTTAATGCGTGCACATTTGCTAGATTTGAATTACTTGTCTTTCATTGTCTTGTGTACCTGTGACCCCCATGCTTTGGGGCAGTGCCTTTCTGCTAGCATGGAGAGCGCAACACTTGAAAGTTTTGTATATGGCTTCTTCTGGTTAGTCATTATACGATTGAGCTTCCTTTTGGGGGATGTTTCGTACAATCATATATTATATTGACAACTTGCTTCTCGTGTTTAGTGTATTGATCTTGTTTATGGAATGATGCATTGCATATTAATCTGAAATGAATGATAACTTGATTTGCATTCGACTTTATTTTGTAGGAACATCTGTTGATAGTATGTGAACTTCTCAAAGAAAACTTGTATGAATTTCATAAATTTAATCGGGAGTCAGGAGGGGAGGTCTACTTCACAATGCCAAGACTGCAGGTTTGTTGGGTTCCATTTTCTACTTGACGACCATTAGCTTTTTGCCTTGCTGCGTGTAAACTTTGCTGAATTTTTTTTTGCAGTCAATTACAATTCAGTGTCTAGAGATGCTTCAGTTTTTGCATGGCCTTGGCCTGATACATTGTGACTTGAAGCCTGAGAATATACTGGTGAAAAGCTACAGTAGGTGAGGTGAAAATCATTGAGTCGACGACGATTCACTTAGATTGAGTGAGAGAGACTACAAGGCGACAAAGAGTCGACGATGATTCACTTAGATTGAGTGAGAGAGAGACGGAGGTGGAGTGCGAGGCGGTGATCTCTTTCAAGAAATGAAATGAATGTGGTGATCTCTTTTACGAAATGAAATGAATACCCTGATCTCTTTCATAGTCATAGGAGGAAATGAAATATCTATGCTATGTTGTTCTTTTTAATTTTGTTTTAAAAGAAAATTGTGAGATGACAATTTTGATTTCATTAGAGAAACCCAGAGGGAAGAGAAAACAAACAGAGCCCGAAAAGCTCAGACAACAAGACACAAGAATTGGGTAGAAGTACCTAGGGTTTTTTCAAAGGGCTTTTTCCAAGCGACTGTTAGTGCAATCATTCTGTTTGTTGATCACAAAATTTGGGATTTTAATGATTATAAATTTAGACCTTGAATATGTACTCGACTCAACCTTTTAAGGAAAAACCTTGAAGTAATACAATATATATATATATATACACACCATATCAAACCATGTAAGAGTAAACATTCCTTGTTCCATAGTTACTATACTAGCTTTCATACCATACCACAAGTCTAATCAATACAATTGAAAAAGAAAAAGAAAAGGAAGAGCAAGAGGCCATCTTAGCTTAAGTAGCTATATAAGTTTCTCAAAATACACATGATTAACATAAGAGAAAAGTTTCAATCAATCTAAACATAATCAAGTTGTACCCTAGAGCTGTTAGTAAGTATTTAACCTTCTCTCCTGATAGAGGATCAACAACAGGCAGGGTTATTGACCACAACTTGCTTCATAAACACATTACCCTTGGTCGCATGAAAAAAAATCCTTTCAATTCAAAGGCCATTGATTTTTCTCTAGAACAAGACCACTAAGGCCATCTCTAGCAGTGGAGGGCTAAACATAGGCCGCCCATAAAATTTAGCCTATCATTTATAATTTTTTAATAAATAATGTTGGGCTATATTTTTACTGGATTCAGCAATGCAGGCATAAATCATAGCCCCCTCAATATTTTATTAGTTTTTAGTATATTCTTTAAATATATTGGATAATTTAATTAAGTACTATTTTAGATCCTATTTAAAATTTTCTTTAAAAGATAAAAATATTTTCGAATAGGATTTTTGACATCCACGAAATAGGATTTTAGAAAAGAAAAATATTTTCGGATATGAAAGGATTGATGTAAAAACAACAACAATCCACCCAAGAAACTAAAACAACAACAACAATACTTTAAGTTAAAAACAACTGGCCCACCTAAGAAATAATAAAATAAGATACAGCCCACCGAAGAAGAGAAAGTGCCACATTTGGCCTAGCATTTGGCCTTTTTGGCCTGCTGACTCGGCTTGACCAGGTGACATGACACATTTAGCCCACTTGCTGAAGATGAGTTTTGGGTGTAAATGGGCTAAATTTGAGGATTTAGCCCACTGTTGGAGATGACCTAACAAACCCCAACTTAACATGCTTTGATGGGTCTGTTGTCATTTCATACAACAGATAAAGCGCTAAGCATGCCATCCACCACACAGACAAAAGAAAGAAAGAAAAGATAATTTCATCTGAAACCAAAAAATTCCTATCATTTGTTCACCCGTTTTGATTGTGTTCCTGTATGGTAGGTTAAAATTCCCCATTAGCTTGAAAACCATTTGTGGTGAACAAGTCAACTTTCTTTGGTGTGCGAGCGTGCCACTGTTAGCACTAAAAACCCTAAAAAACTTATGAAAACTTGCGCCCCAAGTTACTGATTTAAAACAAGTGATTGTGAATTTAAGTGAGGAATATCTCCCAAGTAAGTTCTTTTCTTGCCTCAGACTAATTAGGACTTCACAATTTCTCACAGTAAACCTGGTAGTTCTGGCCAAAATGAATACTTAAAAATAAATCAAATTGTTTTAAGGAAAAATTCATGTTACACGACTTTTAAAACAAAAGGGAACTGCCATGTTTGAAGGGGCAACAGAACATTGGGGTTCGATTTCTACTTAGATTACAGTTTGTGACTGAGGCTGGACTAGATGTATTTGTACTGGAATTGCACGTCAGGACCTTCAATTGATGAGATTCAGCTGGAAATTCGATACCAATGTAGAGATTGGAAAAGCTTTTAATCTATTCTATCCATGGGAAGGCTTGCTGAATGGGCAGAATTGAGATTTCTTCAGCCTGGACGGACTGGAAGTGGCTGGATTGATGATTGCTAGCCTGGAGCTGCACCACAGGACCTGTTCTGCTTGATTATGAATCATCCAAGAGCTATTCTGGCAATTCTGAGAGTTCCATACATCTCTGAAATTTGTTGAGGTTTTCATATTATGAAAAACCGAATTCTGCTCGATTTGGCTTGAGCTGAACCAAATTTGTAACGAGAGAAGTCTCATTTCCTTTGCAAACTGTTTCTTTGAATGGAACTGGAGTCAAAAACTTGAGTTCTGGCTGATTTGTCTTTTGTGAATCAAAGAGTTTGGTTGCTTCGAGTTCTGAAGATTTTTGAGATCAATTGATCTTTTTTTGAATTTTGTCAGTGTGACATTTTGAGAGTTTTTGTTTTGATGGAGATTTTGGTTGTCCTATTTATGTTCCCATCCTCCTCAATTTATAGGCAATCCCAGAGTGATTTATTCCTTGATATTCGAAAGCCACTTATTGAGATTATTTTATATTATATATATGAGTTCGTGAAATGAACCATCATATGTACCTCCCTGACACTTGGACTGGAAACAATGGTTACTTGGTTACTTTGGAATCTGAGCACCTTTGATCGGGTGTGTTGTAGGCCTTGATGGGCAGTCTATGCGTGTAGGACTTTTCATAGTCACACAAGTATTCTCCTGTGTGGTCCTGGTGAGTGCAGGTCCCCCGGTTGGATGGCTAGTTCCCTAGCCACATGGTTATTGAGGATTCTTCCATGTGGTCTAGTTAGATAATCCCTGTGTTGGATTGTTTTCCTCCAGTACATGATAGGCACTATCATATGTACCTCCCTTTGGATCCTGATACTTGAAAACAGTGGATATGGATACTTGGATACATGGAAATGTATACTTGGATATGTCGGAACTCGAGCACCCTTGGCGGGGTGTTTCGTAGGCCCTTGGCCAAGCGTCTGCGCACATAGGACTTTGCACAGACGCACGATTATTAAGGATTCTGTTGTGCGGGTTGGTGAGCCTAGTCCCCCAGTTGGATGGCTTGTTCCCTAGCCACATGGTCAATTGAGGATTCGTCCTTGTGGTTTAGTCAAACAAACCCCGCGTTGAATTGGGCCTAACCACTCTGATTTTTATCACCAAATCCTGACTTTAGTTACTTCCCTTCTTCCCTCGTGCATTAAATGCTTTTTTGCGGCTAGTGGGTTTGCTAGTCAGAGGCGTTACTTCATTAAATGAAGCGTGGGACCCTGCTGCCACGTGGTGATTTGACTCTAATATCTTTGGCCGTGTCTCTTTCGTCCTTCGGCCTCTGCCAATGATGCCGCGGTTGAGGCCGAGATGATTATGCCTTCGCAGCTTTTCCTTTGTCTTTGGGAAGGCAAAACACCTGACGAAACGCCACGTCCTAGCTTATGAATAGGTGCTAGGGCCAAGACGGGCAAAAGGTGTCAATACACCCAGCTGAGGAAAAGCCCTTTGAAACCCACGTTGTGCAAGTATGGATTTAAGCAACCAACAAGAACTTCGGCCAAGAAAGTCTTAGAGCTAGGTGCCAAGAACGTTCGAAGGATTCGGCGCAAGAGGTACTCATCGATCTAACAAGCATTTATTAATGTCGGATACAACAACTAGAGAAGAAGGGGTAGTGGTCGTGGCCGATCTGATGGACCGAACTGCGGAATATTGGGCCGAGGACTCTTTACGGCCGAACTTACTCGCTGATTAATTTGATCAAATTCCTACATGAGTCAGACGACGGTGATGCGTTAACCATTGACGACCTGGATTCTGCACCTGTCGAGATGGAAAACAGCCATCCCGAGGTCTAAGATCCTTTGTTAGAAATCAATGTAGGAACTAAGGGTGAACCACGACCTCTCTTTGTTAGTAATCTTTTGAACCTGAAGCTGAGTGCCGAAATTATTAGCATTCTCTGCGAATATAAAGAATGTTTTGCTTGGGACTATTGTGAGATGCTTGGATTACCCAGATGTTTAGTAGAACATGAATTGAAAATCAAAGACGAGTTCAAACCTTTCCAACAGCTTCTCAAACCTTTAAAGAAGAAATTTAACAGCTTCTCAAAGCCAGCTTTATCCGTACCACCAGATACGTTGTGTGGCTGGCCAACATTGTGCCAATGTTGAAAAAGACTGGAGCTCTAAGGGTTTGGACGAATTATAGAAATCTGAATCTTGCAATCCGCAAGGACTAGTATGCTATGCCCATGGCCGACCTGCGAGTGGATGGAGCCGCAGAACATGAGCTCTCATCCTTTACAGACGTCCATGTTGGGTACAATTAGATATTTATTGCCAAAAGGGAAGTTCACAAAATGGCGTTTAGATGTCTAGGAGCTATTGGAACTTATGAATGGGTAGTCATGCCTTTAGGCCTTAAAAACACTGGTGCTACGTATTAGTGGGCCATGAACATCATCTTCCACGACTCAATCGGCCGAACTATTGAGGTTTATATTGACGACGTTGTCTTCAAGTCTTCCTCATTGGCTTCTTGGTTCACTAACGTAGGATCGAAGTGAACAAGAACAAGGCCAAGGCATTCATGGTCGCACCCCCACCGAAAACCAAGAAAGAACTCCAATCTTTCCTTGGAAAGGTGACTTTTTAAGACGTTTCATATCCAACTTGGTAGGCAAAATTCGGACATTATCCCATCTCCTAAGATTGAGGGACAGGGACGAATTCGTATGGGAAAGCAAGCATCAGAAGGCTTTTAATGAAATCAAGCAATATCTCTCCCAGCCGCCAGTTCTTATGCCCCCAAAGAAAGGAAAACCTCTAAGGCTCTACATTTCGGCCCTAGAGAACTTTATCGACTACTTGCTGGCTCAAAATAATATGTCTGAGCAAGAACATGTTGTGCATTATCTAGCTGCAACCTTAGTATGGCCGAGCTTAACTATTCACTATAGAGAAGTTATGCCTGACACTTTATTTCCACTAAGCTAAGCCATTACGTGACTGCTTATTGCGTAATGGCCCTCAATACGGCTTGAAGGATTCTTTAGGATCTCTTTTGAAAAGCGTAACTTGTCAAACCTTGGCAGCCGAGACATCCGAAAATGGCCAAGACGGCCAAAGGAGACTGGCAATATCCCATCGTCAAATATCTTCGTGATCCTTTCTGGCAATCACGAAAAAGCTATAGGTTTTCGGGCTCCGTCTTGATTCCGAGGGGCCCAAAGGTGTCCCTCCTTCCCCTAATATCATTCTGATCAGCCCTTTTATTGCCTTAATATGGTTACGGAAGCCACAATATTGTTATGGTAAGCCATAATACGGCTATCGTGGACCATAATATGGTTTTAATGAGCCACAATATTGTTATGATGAGCCCTAATATGGTTCTGGTGAGCCTTAGTAACAGTTATGGTAAGCTTTAGTACGATTCTACTAAACCTTAGTACAATTCTAGTAAGCCTTAATATGGTTCTGTTAGTCATAATATGATTCTAGTAAGACAAAATATGGTTCTCGGTGAGCCAGAATATGGTTTTGGTCAACCATAATATGGTTCTGGTGTGCGTTAATACGGTTTTGGTTAGCCTTTGTATGGTTCTGGAAGCCTTAGTACAGTTCTAGTACACCTCATATGGTTCTTGTTAGGCCTCACATCATTTTGGTAGACTTTGTTATGGTTCTAGTAAGTCACAAAATGGTTCTAGTGAGCTTTAATGTCGTTTTTGGGAGCCTAAATATGGTTCTAATGATCTTTAATAATCTGGTTATGGCCCAGTTTGGAATCCATGTCGAACCCCGTGCGTGTCCAACCCCTGGCGTGTGTCTGGCACAAACGACCAAAATACCCATCTTGCCCTAATCCAAAAACTGTTTTAGGGTCTAGCTTCTAACGGAAACTGAAAGAGAGTCTCCCTGAAAAAGACTCAAAAACCTAGAATTTTACCTGCATAGCAAACTCAAATAATTTCTCAAGCGTTCAACAAATTCAACTTTACAAAACTGATCATAACAAACCAATCATAGACTTGCGGCTGCACAAAGGTTAGCTTAGGCTGCCTACGTTACCCTTACTGAGGGATCAAGCCACACGTAGTTCTTTATACAAGAAACAAAGTTCAACCCATATGTAAGCACATGAATTAAATATTCCTTCACACTTTCATAAAACCAAAAGCTTCAAACTCTAATCAATCTGCTGAAACTTAAGCAAAATATATTGATTTCAGAACTATCTTCCACCCATCACATATGTGCATATACAAATACATATGTATAATAGCTCATTACAGATAAGTAGGAAAACGAGAAAATTATTAAAATAACATTGGCCACGTGAAACCTTAATATCAATATCAACGATTTGAATAGAGCATACTTCAATCAATTTTTCACATGTAAAAACAAACTCATCTCTTAAGAAAGTAGTTGTCAATATTATCATTCACGCAACCAAACATCACATCATTTTGGCCTCAGCCCTCTTTAACCTAAATAAATCGTTTTGTCATCTAAACTTATCTCGACTTTTAGAACATCAAGAGTACGTTAACAAATTTCAAAATAGCTTAGCAAAACAACTTTTCAATCACTTAGTCTCGCAGCTTCACCTAGTAACTTTAGGTTGCCTACGTACCCTTAACAAGGGATCAAGCCACACGTAGTTCTTTCCAACTTTCCCAATTCTCAAAACAGCTCATACTTGCACATACATAGGCTACTCACTGAATTTCCTCTAATTCTTAAATCAATTTATATATTACTTGCTTAAATTATATATATAGCAAAATAAAAATAAAAATAAAACAAACAAGCTCCAAAGACACTTTTAGCATTTCCTTCGAAACTCACATAAGGCTCATTTATAAATGCATATATATATATATATAAATATTTATATAATTAACTTATTACAAATAAATAGGAAAATGAGAAATTTATTTAAATAGCATTAACCTCGTGAAATCTGAATGTCAACATCTCCAATTTAAATAGATTATATTTGCATTTGTTTTCCACATTAAATCGTCAATTCCTTGTGTCTCATAATGTGACACATCCTCGCAGGCCTCGGTAACACAAAGTCGACCCGAGCCGCATTCTTTGCAGGCCTCGGCGACACAAGGTCAACCCGAGTCGCATTCCTCGCAGGCCTCGGCGACACAAGGTCAACCCGAGCCGCAATCCTCCCAGAACTTTAGGGACATGTAGTCAGCTTCTAGAATGCACATCCTCGCACCACACAGCCAGGCGTCCCTGAAACTCGTGGGGCATTTTTGTAAATAACAAAACTGTTTCAAAGGAAACTGGGGGGAGGTACTCCCATGATGGGTTTGAAAACCATTTTCCGAGATTATAAAAAACTATCCCTTATTCCACAATCCATTTTCAAGCCACTGAGTATATATACATTAAATTTAAACATATAATAAGATATCTAATTAATTTTATCGTCCACTCCAAACCAATTAATAAGCCGTTCCTAGCTTCACACAATTTTACTTAATATAATATCCTTAGAAAGTAAAAGCGATTACGTTTAAATTCATAAGCAATAAAGCATCCACTAACACACCATATGATACCTTAATAATAATCCCAATAATAATAATAAATAGATAAATGGATAAACAAATAAATAAGAAATAAATAAATAAATAATCTCAAAAGATTCCATCAGTTCTAATAATCTCAAAAGATTCCATCGGGGCCAACCACCTCCGATTTTCCGATCCGAAAGTTCCTATGGGTTCCACAAGGTTTAGGACACACGTCCTTCAAGTTTGGTCCGAATCGGGCGGTCAAATCGCCTGATCGCACGATTCAACTGTTAATATTTAACGCGAACTTTATATTGAAATGGAGTTATCCAACGGTTTGAACATGAACCCAGAAACGTCTAATATGCGATATCCGATCGATGATCAAACAATAACCAAAATCACATCCGAGCATCCAGATGCTCATGCGCCGCCACACCCGCCGGCAGTGCATGGGTGTCTAGAGAAATTTCGACGACCGAAAATTCTCGAAACACCCTGCAGTACATATACCAATACATTCAGACCATCAAGGGGAGTATTTTTGTTCTTGGACCAAAGCCAAAACTACCCGAACTAGCCGAAACCATTGGCATAATATGCGTATATGGAGACAATCTGGACAACTTCAAGATCGAGCTACAATCTGTACCTAATAAATCACGGCCAAGACTGGCCGATGGAGCTCCTTTCTCGGCCCTGAGTACTTACTCGTGGAACTAAAACGCGGCGTTTCACCGAGGTACTTGGCCTTCCTGAAGGCAGAAGAAAAGTTGCTAAGGCACGATCATCTCGGCCTCCAACATTATGGCCGAGGCCGAGGCCGAGCAAAATTACGGCCAAAGGCATTAAAGTCAGATTATCAAGTGGCAGCATGGTCCCACGCTTCATTTAATGAGGTAGTGCCTCTGTTTATTGCAGCAAACCCACTGGCCAAGAATAGGCATTTAGTGCACGAGGGAAGGTGGGAAGTGACTGAAGTCAGGGATTGCGACAGGAGAACGGGAGTGATCAGACAGAACATTCTCACAAGAATTCTTGCAGCTTGAAGGATTGGGTGACTAACTATCAGAGACAATAAATGCGTCCCCACGGCCAGTTGCACAGAAACCATGATTAGGGCGGCGGCCGAGATTTACTAGGATTTATGGGGTCGCACCACCATGCTTCACGACAAATGTCGATTGGACTACCCATTTGCGCTAATTCAGACTCCACTATGCAGGATTTCATCCTCGATTACTCATCCAGGAACTCTTCCTATAAATACAAGGCTCAAGCTACGTTCAAAGGGTTCAAACACCAAACCAAAGCCTCCCACGGAGCAACTTATATTTTCCTGTAATGCACTTTCAATATCTTTACATGCTTTTCTAGGAGTAGTGTTAGTCTGTAAGGAAAATCCATTCATCAATATATCATACGACCCTCGATTTTTTCAAGGCGCCGGAGCACCATCTCTGTTATTCGCTCATTCACCCCATATATCATACGACCGTCGCTCACTGAGCAGCGCGCGAGCACCGCCCTAAAAACCACCATAAACACCACCACTAAACGGCCTTGTAGCTCATGCCGTGAACTTGACGGCCGAGATTAGTTCCTCTCTCGGCCACAATCGTTTGATTAAAAGTCAAGTCCAAATAGGCGCACCATTTCACCACTTCCATCCAAACCACATCTCGACGCACCGCACCCCAAAAGCAGGAAGCCGCGTGTCCACGCATATCCCCTCGGCCCGAAACTCCAGTCCCGTGAGATTTTCGCGGTAGACAACTTGTAGCACGGTCCTCTACAAACTAAAAAAGTTCAAGTTATGTCCCTTTAGTTTCTAGACCTTTCCTCCTTCGTTAAAGTCTGAATTGGGTGTGCCGCATGTTTACGAACTCATATCGTCGAGCTCTAGGCAACGGTATCACCAACACCCCAAACTCCTTCCCAAACAAAAAGTCAAATTTTAAACCTATTAAAATATTCCTTGGGTAAAATTGTCTTTTACTTGAATAAATTAATAACGAATTAATAATTTAGAATCGGGTTATTACACCTGTCACTAAAAAGATAAGGCAGATGCAGCTCCTAGATCATGCCTTCACAAGCTTCATCTTCCACTTATAAATACAAGACCCCCAACCACGTTTAAAGGGTCCTCGACCACACAAACCTCCCACAGAGCAACTTGTCTTTTCCTATAATTTATCTTCCTCTAATGCAGTTTCAATATCCTTAAATGTTTTCCTAGGAGTAGTGGTAAAGTTAAGTTCTTCCATCCATCAATATATTACACGACCCTTGATTTTCAAGGCTTCTGAGCACCATCCTTGTTACTTTTCCGTCCACCCCATATATCAAATAGCCTTCGCAATCTAGCGAGGCATTGGAGTACCATCCAAATCCACCGACCGTCTTCCACCATCGACCCCAATCAACGGCCTCATAGCTTAGGTCGTGCACCCTGCCTTGGCCGAGAACCGTTCCTCTCTAGACGACAATCGCTTTGGGCAAATTCAATCCCAGACAGACGCACTCAACCCATCCATTCATCCATCCACATCATCTTTGAATGCACGGTAGACCGTGCTTGCACGCTCCTCACACCCCATCCAACACAAAGTAGGATGACTTATGTTAGCACATATCCCCTCGGCCCGGAGCACTAGGCCATAAGATTTTGCACATCCAAGCCCAGTGGGACTCTTTTCTAACCATCTGCGAGCACTATTTGGTGGGGTTTTGTCAAAAGTTTATGGTTGAAACTTGGTGATAGGAATTTAGCAAACTGCAAAATAGAGGTTAAAACGCTATATATACTCGAAATAGAACAAGGCTATTATTAATATAGCAAAGGTAAACACGAGGTCATTCCCACGAATTGGAAAGAAAGTTTTGAAGGATTATTAATTGGTTGAGAAAATCAGGAAGATAGCACTTATGTTCATTCATCCATTATGAGGTAATTCCATATGGAAGATTGGTTACCTTACGTTTATTCTCCTTATGGAATTTAGGCTAGATTAATTCTTACAACATGTAATCTCCCTATAGCATTTAGGAATCGAAGGACAGCATCGTCGACATCTACCGCGAGAAGGATCCCCCTTCTCATCAGCTAGATTATTGTTCCTGGATAAATTCCACAAAAGACACTCGGCTATTGATCTATATTAGGAACCGAAAGGCTGAAAAAAATCCTCATCACTAAGAGTTCTAACCTGGCAACCAAGGCTTTGCACCAAGCCAATCACAAAGCCAGGGCTAAAGGGTTGCCATTGTACCAGCCTGACCTGGAAAAGTTGGAAGCCAAGGCTCCCCTTCACCAAGGACGACTTGGCATTTTTGCGACAGTACTTCTGGTGACCCTGGCCGATGTCTTGTTTGGCCAAACATTTGAGGAAAATATTTGAATCAGCATATTAAATAAGTACCTCTCAGCTGAAGTCTCGCATTAACTTCTCCACGGCCAAAGAAGAGTTCTCTGAAGAACCAATGAAAACTCTAACGGACAGCCTCATCGATCCTTTATCCAAGGATGAGGACAAGGATGCACCAACCAAGGATGAGTCCCACGCTAGATTTGTCCGACGACGAATACGAATTTAAGACATGATGAAAAGCCCTTTGAAACCCACGTTGTGCAAGTACGGATTTAAGGCGACGGACAAGACTTCGGCCAAGAAAGTCTTGGAGCTAGGTGCCGAGAAACGTTCGAAAGGATTTGGTGCAAGAGGTGCTCATCGATCTAACAAGCATTTATTAATGTCAGAAACCACAACCAGGGAAGAAGGGCTAGTGGTCGTGGCCGATCTGATGGAATGACTGCTGGAATATTGGGCCGAGGACTCTTTATGGCCGAACTGAGCTCGATTAATTTGATCAAATTCCTACATGAGTCAGACGACAATGATGTTTTAACCATTGACGACCTGGATCATGCACCTCCTGAGATGGAAGACAGCCATCCCGAGGTCTAAGATCCTTTGTTAGAAATCAATGTTGGAACTAAGGGCAAACCACAACCTCTCTTTGTTAGTAATCATTTGAACCTGAAGCTAGTGCCGAAAATTATTAGCCTTCTCCTTTACGAATATAAAGATTGTTTTGCTTGGGACTATCATGAGATGCTTGGGATTACCAAGAGGTTTAGTAGAACATGAATTGAAAATCAAAGACAAGTTCAAACCTTTCCAACAACTACCACGGGCGATTTTCTGCCAAGGTGCAACTAAAAGTCAAAGAAGAAATTTAACAGCTTCTCAAAGTTGGCTTTATCCTTACCACCCGAACGTTGAGTGGCTGGCCAACATTGTGCCAATGTTGAAAAAGACTGGAGCTCTAAAGGTTTGCACGAATTACAGAAATCTGAATCTTTGCAACCCCCAAGGACGAGTACCCTATGCCCATGGCCGACTTGTTAATGGATGGCGCCGCAAAACATGAGCTCTTATTCTTTACACGTACCATGCTGGGTACAATTAGATCTTTATTGCCGAAAGTGAAGTTCACAAAACGGCGTTTAGATGTCTAGGAGCTATTGGAACTTATGAATGGGTAGTCATGCCTTTAGGCCTTAAAAACGCGGTGCATACTCGTATCAATGGGTCGTGAACATCATCTTCAACGACTTGATCGGGCCGAACTATTGAGGTCTATACTGACATGCCTGTGCAATATCTAGCTGAACCCTTAATATGGCCGAGCTTAACTATTCCACTAAGCTACGACATTACATGACTACTTATTGCTTAACGGCCCTCCATATGGCTGAAGGATTCTTTTCAGGATCTCTTTTGTTCATGTGCCAAGCGCGAAAATCACAAGACCAATGAAATGACCCATATAGCATCATGCGTAAACATCCCTAATGGAGAATACAACCGGGTGATCAAAATTGAAAAGCGTAACTTGTGAGCCTTGGTGAGCCAGACATCCGAAATGGTCAACCGGACCAAAGGAGACTAGCAATATCCCGTCATCAAATATCTCCGATGATCATTTCGGGCAATCACAAAAAAGCTATAGGCTTACGAGCTTGTCTTGAATTAGGTGTCCCTTCTTCCCCTAATATCATTCTGATGAACCCTCTTATTGTCTTAATATGGTTATGGTAAGCTACAATATGGTTATTCGTAACCCATAATATGGCTATGGTGGACCATAATATGGTTATGATGAGCCCTAATGCAACCTGGCCTAAGCCTTAGTCCAGAGTTCTGGTAAGTCATAGTACGGTTTACTAGACCTTAGTATAGTTCTGGTAAGCCTTAATATTATTTTGGTTAGTCATAATATGATTCTAGTAAACCAAAATATGGTTCTAGGTGAGCCAAAATATGGTTTTGGTCAACCATAATATGGTTCTGGCGTGCTTAATACGTTTTTGGTTAGCCTTTGTATGGTTCTGGTAAGCCTTAGTACAGTTCTAGTACACCTCATATGGCTTAGATAATTCATAATATGAATTTGATAAGCCATGTTATTATTCTAGTAAGCCATAATATGGTTCTGGTAAGCCCTTATATCATTTTGGTAGACTTTGTTATGTTTCTAGTAAGTCACAAAATGGTTCTAGTGAGCTTTAATATCGTTTTGGTGAAACTTAATATGGTTCTAATGATATTTAATAATTTTGTTATGGCCCAGTTTGGGAATCATGTCGAACCCCGTGTGTCTCCAACCCCTGGCAAGTTTAGCACAAATGACCAAAATACCATTCTTGCCCTAATCCAACAACTTAATTCAGGGTCTGGCTTCTAGTGGAAAGTGCAGTGTCTCTCCCTTGAAAAAGACTCAAAAACCTAGAATTTTACCTGCACAACAAACTCAAATAATTTGTCAAGCGTTCAACAAATTCTTCCTTACGAAACTAATCATAACAAACCAATCATAAACTTGCAGCTGCACCTAGGTTAGCCTAGGTTGCCTGTGTACCCTTACTGAGGGGATCAAGCCACACGTAGTTCTTTATACAAGAAACAAAGTGCAACCCATATGTAAGCACATGAATTAAATATTCCTTCACACTTTCATGAATTAAATATAATAGCTCATTACATATAAGTAGGAAAACGAGAAAATTATTAAAATAACGTTGGCCACGTGAAACATTAATATCAATATCAACGATTTGAATAGAACATACTTCAATCAATCTTTCACACGTAAAAACAAACTCATCTCTAAGAAAGTAGTTGTCAATTTTATAAAATCCTTAAAACTTAGAAAACTCTCAATCGTTGTCTCATAAATTTGAAAACATGCATAAAAACCTTCACCAATAAGTACCAAGATAAAATCATCTAATTTTAGTTTCAAACATCTTAAAACTCAAATACTCTCCACCTAGGCCAATCATAATCCGTCAATTCCAATAATATTTTGTCAATTCAAGTACCATATATGTTACATTTTCGCCGAACTTGGGGACACGTAATCAGCCCGAAACGCATATCCTTGTGAAAATAAGTGATAGACTGAAAATGCATATCCATCAATTCCCCTCACAAGACTTAGGAATATATAATCAACCTGAACGCAAATCCTCGCACCACACAGGTTCAAGCATCCCTGAGACTAGTGTGGCATTGTTATAAAAGACTAAAAATAGATAACCAAAAATCCCTTTTAAAACGAGATCAATCCCAACATTCCTTAATTTGAATTTGACCATGCATAATCTCTCAAAACTATTCTCAAACTACATTCAAATATGTACAACATACGATTGAGAAAACTCGTACTCATAATTCATTGATTTCAGAGCCACCAAGCATATATTTAAATACAGATATATAATCAAGCATTTAATTAATTCCTTATTCATGCCAAAACCCGGTTACCCAAGCCATTCCCAACTCCACACAACTAAACATAATATAACACGCTTGGAAGGTAAAAGTGATTGTATAATAAATCATAAGCATTCAATAAAACTCCCATAACACGCTCGGCCACAATCGTTTGACTGAGGAGTCGAACTCAAAACAGGCTCACCACTTAACCATTTTATCCAAACCACATCACCATCTCGACGCACGGGAAACCATGCCTGGCACGCCCCGCACAACCGCACCCGGCATCCGAAAGAAGGACGTCACGTGTTAACGCAAATCCCTCGGTCCAGAGCACGAGGCCGTGATATTGCGCAGCCAACACAAGCTAGAGATGGTTCTAGTGATCATAATTTACGGTTGTTCCTCTGCACTTTTGTAGATCACAACTTCTTCATTTGAGCTCCGAATTGAACATGCCACTTGTCTACGAACTCATATCATCGAGCTCTATACAACGATGACACTCAATTCCCCAAATTCCTTCCCGAACAAAAAGTGACTAAAGTGCCCCTAAGCCCAAGGGCAAAAATGTAATTTCACAATAAATAATTAATGGAATAGTCATTTTTGGGACGGGGTGTCAAGTTTTAGTAAGCCTTAATATGGTTCTAGTGATCCTTAATAATATGGTTCTAGTAAGCCTCTATGGTTTTGGTAGGCCTTAAAATCGTTGTGGTGAGCCCTGATACCTTTTTGGTGATCCTTAATATCGTTTTGGTGACCCTTTAATACAGCTATGGTGAGTCTTAATATGGTTTTGATGAGCCGTAGTATGGTTGTATTGAGTCTTAATATGGTGCTGTTTTTGTTAGATATATGGCCTACCAAGTAATTATGTAATAGTTAGTATTGAGGACATCATTTGTAACGACTTATTAAGTTATTTATGGGCAACACCAGTTGTTTTAATTCATGATTATATGTTACTTATGAAATACAAGACAACTATAGTCCTAGGAATATATATGTAAGTGGACATGAGAACTATGTAATGAGATTGTATACATCGAGACTTATCTTGATCCCTAATCCTAAATATGTTCCTGGTCATATGAGTATCAATTGGGCATTGATATTCCGCTACGACCAATACCGCAGTATCTTCTCCCAAATAACGGAGGTCTCAAGTCATTTGAGTGTGGCGACACCAAGATATGTATGTAGGTGCTTGCAGGAGAACAAGTCCGTGAATGCGATCAAATACATGAGTTCTAGAATGGAAGTCTTTGCAATGGTGCAGACCAATCTTCGACCTGAGACATCATAGATGTTTTATGTCTATGTTGTTTGTTTTTGAGTAATACTACCGTTGTGTTGAGGAAGACGTGACTAAAGGTGTTTATTCGAACTCTCAATAAAGTCATGGAGGCAAATGAATGTACGACATTGGATCTCTAATCTCAGTAAAGGGAGTGAATACTCCAAAGATATGATTGATGAAATCTTTGCGCAAAGTAGAAGATAAGATTTGAAAGAAGAGGTCTTCAATTCTTATAAAAATAATCATACAAATGAATAATTCACATTAGGGTATTTGACATTAGATTCCTTTATCTAATAATGTGAATAGGACTATTGTATAAGAGAAAGATTCAATTGCATGACCATTCCAATTTGAATAGGTTCTGCCCTACACCCTATTTAGCTCGAATAACCATGGCATGCTGCTAGGCTTCAACCATGGTTTGTGGAACTCCTGAAAGGATCAAACTCAATTGACTTTCACCAATATGAAGAATTAAATGGTGAGATTTAATTCACAAGTAAACTCATAGAAGTGGAGCCCTCCCACTACCTTGGTAAAAGGAACCTACAGGATTCACACCGAGAAATGAGATTAGAGAAACAAATGAACATAAAAGAAAATAGGAGTCAAAAGTCAAAGGTCAAGTCAAAGTCAACATATTTGACCGGAGCAATTGACCGAGTCAAATAGTTTGACCAAGTCAAATTAGTAAGACTATAATAGTGATTTAAGGGTTAAATCATAATTCATAATTAAGAGTAAAATGGGTGAAGGAGTTAGAATAAGTTGTAGGAAATGCCAATTATGCTATATTCTTTTCTTGCAAAGGCCCACGTTTTGTAGCTGGTGAAATGGGTGGTGGAGATTTTAACGATGATCTCTATTGGGTCTCAAAAAACCCTCAACATTTAAATGTTTTAAATTGAATAAAACCTTGGATTGAAGTTCCATCATCAACTCTAGAGGTAGAGAGTACTAGACCCAGTGAGCTTTTGCCTAATTATATAAGAGATGACGTTGGCAAAGCCCAGAAGGATCCAATATTGATAGAAGCGATTTGCGAGCAGATGGTTCAAGGGTATTGAGTCTCAGTGGATGAGTGGGTATTCTTAAAATTTTTCCCTTCGAAGGTGTGATGAGGTTCGGGAACGAGGGAAGTGAAGTTCCCGTCATGTCATGAAGCAACGTGGAAACCCGAGGCGTAGAGGTGGGCCGACCACCTTATCACTTCAATTGACAGGTACGTAAATTTCGAGGATGAAATTTTTATAAGGGGTAAGTTGTAACACCCAGACCTTAGTTTAATTATCCATTCAATTATTTAATGAAATTTAAATCTGAATTTACAATTTTGCCTTAGAGTAGGGGTAAATTGGTCACTTTTTAATACAGAAGGATTTTGAAATGATAGGTGACATGACGTAGGTGAAACCCTGAGATCAGTTGTAAGACACGTAGTGGGCTGGAATTGAAGTTGTGAGGAAAAGATACGATCAAATTACACTGCAGTGGCATCACGTAATTTCTTAAATTATTATTTTTTTAACCGGAAATTCTTTTCTCTCTCTCGCTCTCTCTTCCCCAACCCGCCCCTCCCTCTCGCAACACACAGACCGGCCACGACCGCCGCTTAGGGATGTGACCATGAGGAGCCAAGTGTCACGCCACGGCTGGAGGGTGAGAATGCGACCATGAGGAGCCAAGTGATCACTACCGGGCAGAAGACCAGGCCACGACCGCCGCTTCAGGAGGCAAGCAGAAGCTGAGATACATCGTGATCTTTTAAAAATTTGTCGTCGATTTCGTTCTGGGCAATTCCGGCTGCGGTTTTTGACGACCAGTATGGGATTTTGATCATCTTCACGTACTCTAGCTGTTTATATGGTTGCATTAGTGTTTCTCTCTAGGATGAAGGTTCAGGTATCCCCTGTGTGTTCAGATTTTCTCTTTTTAGACAAACATACATTTGGGGGTGATGATGGTAGCTTTATCATGTCATGTCCTGATTATAATTGCTGCTAGTTGTGGATATTAATTATGTTTTTAACATGTTGAAAAATTTGGGGAAAAGTCCAATTTACCCATATAGTAAGTGGGCTCGACATGAACGAGTGACGTTAGAAATTCCACAAGATTCGTCTCAAGGTTAGAAAATTGGAGCCGGTCCTGAGACTAATTAAACTTTAATCTCTTGTATTTAACAATTGTAGCTTTCAAACCTCTGGCAAAAGGGAAAATTGCCATTATCTCCTTGTTTTTGGTTCCTTAGATAATTGTACATTATATAATATTAAAATATGGAAGCACACGAAGATTGGTGTCAAATTCAACTAACACCCCTGTACCATTGGTTCAATATCTTTAATTTAATAATTCTTGTATTACCATCTAAATGGATTTTCTTATTTAATAAATTTTTTTTAAAATATTATCTAATAAAGTTACACTTTGATAACAAATAATAATAATAATACAAATTATACAATTCCCTTATGAGGAGAACCAAAGAGTATTCTGTTGTTGGTTTCATCCACAATGTTATCTAATGATCCCAACTCTAATGTTTAGATCTTTATTCAAGAACTGTCATTGAAACAACTATCCGTGACAACTGTGGCAAATCACCAAGTGGTTTCAAGTTTAAATCCCATGGCATTTTGGTAGTGTGTGTGAGAAATTCCTTTCCCTCTTGTGGTTAAAACTATCATTTGTATTAAAAAATAATAAATGGTGTCAACTTGGCCCAATGAAGAAGGGCATTAAACATAGAGTGGTCTAGAGTTTGAAACCCCATGACACCTACTAGTGTGTATGTGTGCAAAGGCAGAAAAAGCAATTGAATGTGTTTTTTTTAAAGTTTTCTAAGCCCCCTGTTTTTGTCAAATTTCAGGCCCATTCTTTATTTTTTGGGTCCGTTACTAGGCCCATTCAGGTTTAGGGTTCCTTATGTTTCTAAGAATTTCTACTAGTTTTGCATATTTGCAGTTATCATCATTCAAAATACGAAGACCTAAGAAAATCAGCATCAACCACACATATCCAAATCCATAAAATCATTATTACAGGACCAGTAGACAAATTAAGTAAGAGTAATCTTAGACAGAAGTCTCTATAGCAAAGTTAAAAGAAAATCCAAATGAAAACAAGTAAATTTCCAATTGCATATAAAAATCAAATCCCATGAGTTCATATCTCCTCTAAAATCAAATTGGCACATCTCCGCACAAAGAAAAAAAAAAAGCTAACATCAATAATTTATGTAAACTACAAATAAACCAACAAAACTAATAAACAACATAATAAACCAAAAACATAGCCACAATAATAAAGAAACACTGACTAGCATTTGAAATCAATTTTACTATACCATAAAAACAAAAATCACAACAAGACTACGGGACAAAAATTAATTCCGTCCAAGCAATTTGACCCAGTGAGCTTTAGGTAATTAATAGAACCTTGTAACAATAACTAACATCGACCCATAGAAAAAATTGTTCTGTTTTAAGCTCGAAAAACAGAAAATTAGGCTTTTAATCTCCTCAAAGAGACAAAAATGGAGAGGGAGGTGAAACGACTAAGATAGCGAATACATTTAGACGACACGTGTATTAATAATCTTGAGAATAATATAATTTTTAACATTTTTGAGTTCGATACGGTTTTTACCGTTTTAAAGATAATTAAAACAAACAGAGCAAAACTTCAAGGTTTCAACGTTAATCGGTTCTTTAATTTTCAATATAAAAACCAAATCAAACCACCTAAAACGGTCCAGTTCAACCTATTTGGCCAATTTCAGAATCTGGATAATCCTCGACACCCATAAAAAAGAATAAAATACATTTGAATATCATAAACATTGCAACAATTTGTAACTCTTTTTCAAAACCCTTTTGTCAATCATACATGTAAAATAAGGGACAAAAGAGATAGAAGAGTTCTTCTTTGTCAACTGATTACGTACTTTCTCATGTTGCAGATTGAAAAGAAAGGTCTGTGCACCGACCAATGGCCATAAGCCAATGTGCTATTATCTAAAACATATGCTAATAGTCAAAACACTTCTTTGTATTTTGTGACTATTACAATATTTTATGTGGTAATATTTTCTTTGTATTATGTAGATGTTTATTTAATTTTTAATGCGAACTCTTTCCTCTAAGAAGAACTTTTAACATGTCTGAAAATTGTCATAGGAAAAAATTTGAGGAGGGGCGTGGCCATTCTTGATAGTGAGGGTAGTGGTCGCAAGTGAAGGTGAAGGCTAAGGTTGTGTCACTCATTATGGCTTTAATGATCATGTGCAAGAATTGAAGAAAATTTGTTAAAATTCACGACCCAATTCTTTTATAATTCATCTTTTTTAGAGGGCCTCGGTAAATAGCGGAGAAACAAGAGGGTAGCAAACTTCTTATTTAATTAGGATTAATTTTATTTGAAGGCAACTACACTCCTGCCTACACATACCCAATTTTTGACGCTAGTAAGACTCTTAAACATGACCTCAAGGGTGTCTTCGTAAGAGGGCTGTCCTGGAAACAAAAATCCCGCATCCAGTGGTTGAATGCAGGAAAGGAATGCGAAATTTTCAGTCTAAGGTGCTCACAGACAACGCCAAACTCATTCCTTAGGTAAAGAAATGTAATTGGTGTTCCTGGTATGGGAGAGGGACCTGATATTCAAGCTATTGTTGTCTCCTATTTTTGAGGCTCTGTTCCAGTCACCCATACACAGAGTGAGACTCGAATTTGCTAAAGGCGGTTCAGCCAGGAGGAGAGGTTTCTCGAAATTGTAAAGAGTATGAGCCCTACAACTTCTCAAGAGCCTGATGGCTTCAACTTCAGCCGTTTTGGGCTTTCTTCCCTCCGGGTCGGGGGCCCCCCCACCCTTTCCCGGAGGCTCGGAGAGCTCAAGTTCGTACATCTGATTCTCACAGGCTAGATGGGAAAAATCAGCAGGAAGTTGTTCATTGGGATACCAGGTACATGAACCAAAATTCTATTTTGTTGCGTAGTGGAAAGTGTTTGGCTTTTTTGGTTCTACTACTTAAAATTACAGCTCAGGGTGGTAGTATTATTTATGTTATGCGTTGTAATTTTCTTTTAATCAAGTGTAATTGCCCTTTAATTCTTCAATGGGCTGCCACAATTTTTCGAACTCAAGCCTACATTTTAAGCCTGACTTTCTGTTTTTCTATGACTCCATCTTATTCATATGTTTTTCATTTGGAGTTTTTGCACTTTGTAGTTATATACTAATTTTGTTGCTAATATTTGATATTTATATTCTTAGGGGAGTTGCTCCACGTACGTTTCATCGTCTCAAGAGGAGTTGAGAGCCGAGTGGGAGGGTTACATATGTAGTTGTCCTTGAAGGTTTGTGTAGATTCAGTGTCCAGGAACTAAGCACAAGAGGAACATATTATCTGCACGGATATCTCCTCTTGAAATGAAAAAGTCTGGTATGTTGCCAATTTAGTATGTGGATTTGTTTTTGGTAGAAGATATTAGGGTTTATTGGTTGATTTGCTAGTTGTGGTTTGAAACATACTGCATGTTGTTGTTTCTTTGATTTGTTTTTTCTTTTCAATTTCAGTAAGAAGAAATAGTCTTCATACTTCAAATGCTAAGTGTGTGTTTTATGTACCCGCTAACATTTATACTATGTTGGTTATGTGTGTGGCCCTGGTTCATTAGTTGAATAGAAATCTGCTATTTATGACTAGGCCAGAGAAGACAAATGTTATGAGGACAAAATGGAAAATTCAACAGTTAACCAAATTATTAAAAATATTAAATAAAATAAAAGATGATAATTGCACAAAGGATAACCCACGTTGTGATGTTGGCGTTTGACGGCTTTACTTCCACAAAGTTCTGAAAATTAGAACTACCACAATATTCTTCAAGCTTCAAACTCATGTGTTTATCTTCAAGCCTGATATCATATCCCATTAATCAGGTACAGATCTCTCTTTTCTCCTTTCCTGTTCAATTTTATTCAAATATTATATTTTCTTCTCCAGATTATTAACGAAGCAAGCATTTACTTTTGATTTTAGGTGTACGGGTCTCTCTTTTTAATTTTCGGTTTTTTTTTCAATGGAATCTTTCTTCAACTTAATCATATTTGTTAAATTATTCTTGCATGTTCTTGTGTTGTTTGTTGATCTGCTATCATGCTTTGGATTTTTTCTTATGATCTCTTCATCTGTGCATACTTGACATAAATGGGATTTTTGGTTTCAGCGAGAGTGAGATATCATTTCTGGAGGGCTCAAAGCGAAGAATCTCATAAGCTTCAAAAATGGTGGCGGTGGAGAAGACCAAGAAGACACATGACAGCATCAACACCAGGATTGCTCTGGTGATGAGGAGTGGCAAGTACACTCTGGGGGTACAAGATAGTCGTAACTCCATGCTAAAATATGATATTTGGTTTTGAATATGTTAGAGGAATTTTGATGTAGGAATTGGATTTGAGAGGTATGTGTTTAAGATTTGAGGGTATGAGAATTTGATTTGAGGAATTTGGTGTATTGGGTTAGTTTTTGATTTACTATGATTTGGTTTCTTTGTATTGGGTTAGTTTCTGATTTTTTTCCTATGGATTTGTTTTGTTTTGGGGCAAAATATTGCAGGGAAGTTAATTATAATTTCAAACAACTGCCCTCCTCTGTGAAAGTTTGAAATCGAATACTACGCTATACTTGCTAAGGTTGGGTGCACAACTACAACGGAAGTAAGTGCTATATTGCCATATTATTTGAGTTTGCATTGTACTGAAAAGTTTAAAATGCTTTAGATGTTACCTGTTTGAGCAAAACTCTAACCCATTTTCTTTTCTGCTTTCTATTAAATTTATTCCAATATTATATTTTCTTTCTACGGGTTATCAATGAAGCAAGCATTAGTTTTGATTTTAGGGGTATGTATCTCTCTTTAATTTTTGGGGTTTTTTTTCTTTTTGAATGGAATTCTTCTTCGAACTAATCATATTTGTTAGATTATTCTTGCATGTCGTGTTGTTTCTCAAATAAGGGTTCTTCATTTGCTATCATGCTTGGGATTTTTTCTTATGATCTTTTCATCCGTGAATACATGACAGAAATGAGATTTTGATTTTGTAAGGATCTAGAGAATTGTGCAGCAAAGTTTTGGTCATTCATTTCTTTCTGAATTTGCAATAGTCATGTTAATTGTATCAAGGTTTCTTCTTTCTGTTGTTTATTGTGTGCTATTCATAGTTTTATACAAGTTATCGCACATCATTGGTCATGAATCTTTGCAACCTTTGAGTTGGATTTCTCTATTACATCAAGTGCTTATTCAGAAAATGGCAATTGTCCTTTACACAAAGAATCCGATTGGAAAAGCTGGATATCATGACCACGAAGTTAATTTGTATGAACTCTTAGTTTTTTCTTCATCATCTTTACTAGAGTTCATTGATGAGCATAACATTGTTAGGTTGATTAGATTGTTCCTTGTGAATCTATTCAACCTAGCACCCATATCATATCATTCTCTTCATTGAAGTGTTCGTGCCTTGGTGGTGATTGAAGATCGTGGAGGTTTGTGCCACTATCATGATCAACGACGTGGAATCGATTTAGAGACGTGTAAAAGTAATAGTAAGAGCGTGAATTGGCTGCCGCAGAGAAAGAAGTGTTTGAGTCAATTAAGTCTCTTTTGTACTGCTTTTGTCTTAGTGGATTGGTTTCTCCCTGGCAAGCGGCGCACCGAGAGAGAATATGGAACGTATTTTCTGGAAAAATGGGAAGACTTTCCACGATAGGACAAGCACATGTTATGGAATCTGTTAGTGGAGCTACAGGAAGTCATCATTAAGGATAAAATGACAAAGGTTGTCCCTCTCGACATCTGACCAAAATCCTTCACCTCGACCGTGAACAGTACTCGGCCAAGGATAAGATTCCAAAATGTTCACTATCTTCAGACTTGCACCACTGAAATTGGTACTTAGGTGACGATGGGTAAATTTTCTAGGACATTTGAACAAAACTTGACCAAATATACTTATGACTAGTCAACTATCAGTCATAAACAAACACAATCAAGAATACACACAGAGCATGCAACAATGTACCTGGAACCTAGAAGATTACTTGGTGACAACCTCGGCATTCAGAAGGACCCGTCAATCTAGGCATCCCTTGTGCTAGCAAAAACTATGGTGAAAGTGTGTAAAATCAACATAATCAAATAAACACCAAACAACAGATAATGATGACTACTCAACTACAAGAACATAAACCCATAATTCATAAGATGACTAGTCAACCACCAAGAACACAAACCCAGAAATTTTAAGAGATGCAAATCAAAATTTGTTCACCCAGAAACCCACCATTGGGAAAAATTGGGGTCATTAACCGACAGGCAATCCACTAAGTAAAAAAGATTCTTACAAAGGAACACAAGCAAGCTCAAGAAAAACCTAAATCTATTTAGGAAGATGAGCTATACCTCCTTTGTGCAATCTTCTTCTCCAACTTAGCAAAGCTTCAGCTGAGTTCTTCATGGCAATGGAAGCTCCTTCTCCCGCTCATTCATCCCATGGCACTAGCTTGTAAGCTCCAACTCAACATAAACCAAACATGGATTCAAAGGAAAATTACCAATTTCTTCAAGAAACCATACTCTTGAAGAAATCAGTCTTGAATCTAACCTAGATATAAATGATAGAGTGTTTGAATGAGCTAGATGTAGATTCGAATTTCAAATGCAGTTTTTCAAAATTAATTTGGAAAAACTCATAGATGAAAATAAAATGGTTCTCTCATGAGGAAGAAGAAGAGAAAAAGCAACAACTTTCCAAAACTTCCACACCTAAGAGACGGCTACCAAATGAGGAATTGTTTGGCCTTTACACACAAAAATTCCCTAGGTCAGAATTCGACACATGGCAGGAGAGAGAGAAGAGAGAATAGGACAAAAAGATTGGTTATCCAGCTGGAAATCCTACAGAGCAAGGATGACTAGTCATACGAGAAACAGAATGACTAGTCATCATTTTATGAAATCAATTTAATGCAATGTGATGCAATGCACAATTTACCTTTGTCAATTTGCTTAGGTCCTCGACCACACAAGCCTCCCGCAGAAACTTGTCTTTCTATCATTTATCTTCCTATAATGCACTTTCAATATCTTTAAATGCTTTCCTAGGAGTAGTGGTAAAGTTAAGTTCTTTCATCCATCAATATATCATACGACTTTTCAAGGCGCCGGAGAACCATCCTTGTTACTTTTCCATCCACCCGATATATCAAATAGCCTTTGCAATCTAGCGAGGTGCTGGAGTACCATCCAAATCCACCGACCGTCTTCCACCATCGACCCCAATCAATAGCCTTATAGCTCAGGCCGTGAATCCGTTGGCCGAAACTATTCCTCTCTCGACCATAATCGTTTTGGGCAAAGTCAGATCCAAACAGGTGCACTCAACCCATCCATTCATCCATCCACATCATGTTCGAATGAACGGTAGACCAAGCTTGCACTCTCCTCACACCCCATCCAACACAAAGTAGGATGACCTATGTTGGTTGGGGTCGATGGCTATTCCTCTCTTGACCACAATCCCTTTGGGCAACGTCAGATCCAAGTGATTACGGAGTTGGCAACCAAGGCTTTGCCCCAAGCCAATCACAAAGCCAGGGCTAAAAGATTGCTATCATACCGAAGAGTACATGGCCGAAGAAGGTGACACGGCTGAAGAAGGAGACACTTATGGCAAAGATCCGTCAAGGCCAAGCGAAATAAACATCAATATGGGCTTGGTCTTAACTTCCGAATTCTTGGCCCCACAAGGACAGAGCGGTAATCTTGACAGTGACATCTTAGAGGAACAGTCTAACATTCGGCCGAGATCGAAGGAGGAATTGTTGGCCATTGCTTTCGACAAAGTCATACCTAGGGACAAGCCGAATAAATACCTCCACCTTAAACCATTGTACATTTCAGCTCACATGGAAGGGGTGCCAATTTTCAAAATTTTCATTGACGTGGAGCCACGGTTGATGTTCTTCCCTAGTCCCTAATGAAGAATCTGAATAAGACCAAGGAAGATATCATCACGTGTGACGTGGCCATGAGCGGCTTTGTCAGCGATAAGTCCAAAACCATTGGAGAAGTATTGCCTTTGAAAATAACTGTGGCCGATCAAACAAGAGTTACAGCCTTTTATGTTGTGGAGTCGAATGTGGACTACAACATATTGCTTGCCCGAGACGGGCAAAAGGTGTCAATACACCCAGCTGAGGAAAAGCCTTTGAAACCCACGCTATGGAAGTATGGATTTCAGCAACCAACAAGAACTTCGGCCAAGAAAGTCTTAGAGCTAGGTGCCGAGAACGTTCGAAAGGATTCGGCGCAAGAGGTGCTCATCGATCTAACAAGCATTTATTAATGTCGGACACAACAACTTGAGAAGAAGCGGTAGTGGTCGTGGCCGATCTAATGGACCGACTGTTGGAATATTAGGCCGAGGACTCTTTACGGCCGAACTCGCTGATTAATTTGATCAAATTCCTACATGAGTCAGACGACGGTGATGTGTTAACCATTGACGACCTGGATCCTGCACCTGTCCAGATGGAAAACAGCCATCCCGAGGTCTAAGATCCTTTGTTAGAATTCAAGGTAGGAACTGAATCTTGCACGAATTATAGAAATCTGAATCTTGCAATCCCCAAGGACGAGTACGCTATGCCTATGGCCGACCTGCTAGTGGATGGAGCCGCAGAACATGAGCTCTTATCCTTTACGGGCGTCTATGTTGGGTACAATTAGATATTTATTGCCAAAAGCGAAGTTCACAAAATTGAGTTTAGATGTCTCAGAGCTATTGGAACTTATGAATCATAGAAGGTTTCTTGCACACAACCATCCATTTCGAGGAAAAGCAGGGTGGTTTGATGGAACTATAGAATGTGGGCAAAAGCCTAGAACATTAACCGGTTCAGAAGTTCTTCAAATAGTGAAGAATTTCAATCATGATTGGGGAAAAGCATTGAAAAAGATCAACACAAAAAGGAAGAGAGAGATAGATAAAGAATCTATATGGCCTTGGAAAAAGAAATCAGTTTTCTTTGAGTTGCCATATTGGGAGGTTTGTCCTTTTACCTCTGATTTTTATTCAATTTTATTAGGACTTCATACTTTCTTTGTGTTTCTTGGGAAGGCTTATTGCTAAAGTTGATATATCCTTTCTTTTTGTTGTAGACATTATTAATACGTCACAATTTAGACGTAATGCACATCGAGAAAAATGTTTGTGAGAGCATTCATGTACACACACTTTCTACTATGAGTCAACCACTTTGAACATGTGTCAACCCCACACACTGGACATGCTTTCTCACCCTTCGTGGAATATCCGGTTAAATTCCCATAAGCTGGAAAGTCGTTTATTGTCCACATCAATACAGCTTTCAAATTGAATGTGGACTTGCTCAAAGCATCAGAAACACTTACACCATTGATCCATAGCTCTTTCAAATCTTCTACAAGTGGTTCCAAATATACATCTATATATCGTTTCCGGGTTGCCTTGGCCCTGGGATGAGTAATGTCAACATTAAATTCTCCTTGGACATGCATAGAGATGGGGGAGATTATATGCAACCAAAATCACGGGCCAACAACTATATTTAGAACTAAGATCACCGAAAGGATTAAATCCATCAGATGAAAGGCCGAGTCTAAGATTACGTGGATCTGAAGCAAAAGAAGACCACTTATTATCAATCCTATTCCATGCCAATGCGTCAACTGGATGTCTCATCTTGCCGTCATGACTTCTATTAGTGTAATGCCATGTTAATTGTTCTGCCTTTTCCAGTGACTTAAACATTCTCCTAAATCTTGGTATGATTGGAAAGTAACACAAGATCTTTGCAGGGACTCCTTGTTGAATTTTTTTGGTACGCTCATTAATTTTCCACCTTGAAGAACCACACTTTGGACATGTTTCCTTGTCCTTTAAATCTTTTCTAAATAAACAGCAATCTTGCACACAAGCATGTATCTTCTCATATCCTAGATCAAAATCATTGAGTAGTTTTTTGGTTTCATACAAAGAATTTGGAAGTCTGTTGTCACGTGGTAGAAAACCATGAAGAAGATGAAGAAGCTTGTCAAAAGCTATATCAGTTAGGCTATGCCTAGCCTTATACTTGTATGAAACAACAATTGCAGACATCTTTGTGTAAGAACAACCTGTGTATAAGGGAAGTTCTGCGTCATCCACTAAAATTTTAAAATCCAGCTCTTCTCTATTTTGTGTAGGTTCAACAACATCATCATCTTGAAGGAATGCATCTCTATACATGAAATATGTCTCCTGGCATTTCCCTATATTCATCTTGTACTGATGAACTTGGTTCTTCCCCATGAAAGATCCACCTAGTATACGTAGGATCCATTCCATTCATGACCAAGTGCCCATAAACTATACCATGATGGTGATGTTGTAGGTTTAAACAACAACTGCAAGGGCATTGAATCTTTTATGGATCCCCGTTATTAGCTTGAACCGTATCAACAAACCTTTTGGCCCCATCACGATACGCTCTAGAATCTCTATAAAAAAAAAGCTCATCATTTTACTAAGGAATTATATATGTAATATACACTATCTTAATATCTAAAGTTTGGGACTTTAAAATTAACCTTGAAAAGTACACCCATTCTTTATCCATAATGGCTTCTTTTTGTCTTTCCTTGAAAAATCCACAGACATGGATGAATTAATACGGATAAAGGAATCAATATACATCACAAAACAATGAGGACAAAAAATAAAAAACCACTTCACACATGTCATATAAGTAATTATTAGTCCTAATAATGGTTATGTGGATATATTTCATACAAAGCATCCACCACACGACAAAAACTGATCACACAAAACAATATCAAGTTAAAGAAAGAAAGAAAATGCGAGCAAGTATAAGCATATACAAATAATTGAACCAGCACATAGTTGAAAGAAAGAAAATACCAGCAAGTATAAGCTTATCGCACCAAATATGCTACTCCTCCAGCACATTCAAAGAAACAATCTGCCTCATGACAATCATCTCATTTTTCTGACTTCGTTTACATGGAAAAAAAAACAGAAGAAAAAAAAAAGATTAACAGCTATATATTTTTTTATAAAAAGAAACGAAATTTTATTTCACAAGAAACATCAGGGCTACAAAACAACATAGGTGACCAAGAGAGCCAACAAGAACAATCAGAACAAAGCGAATATTAATGTCCTTAAAATCTGACAAATTTAGAGCACAAAGCGACACCCAAAAATGAACCCGGTCCCATAGTTGGTCAATCTCCTTCCCTTTAGAATTCTCAAAGATTCTCCTATTTCTCGCCTCCCAAATCACCCAAAAAAAATGCCATCAATGCACAATAACCCAGCACAACACCCCTCTTTTTTCTTCACCGAAACATTTCAGGATCTAGCCCATAAAGAAGAATCAGCAGGAAGTGTAATTTCCCTACGCAATTCCAGCCACCGAAAACAATCTAGCCCACAAAGAAGAATCAGGGGACAGAGCAAAAATAGATGATGCATGAGCCTTTTTATCATTATCAGAAGCTGCAAACTAATTACATTTTTAAGAAAATTTACACATTTAACTTAGCAGACTATATCAACTTGCTTAGTCATTAGCAAATGGGCAACCCCTAAGTTGTATATGAAATTACGAGATTCCCATATCTTTCAAATTCAAAGAAAGTGTATCTGAAATTATAGGCAAAATCAATAAATTGAAGAAGGGGAGAGAGAGAGCTAGAGAGAGAGAGAGAGAGAGAGAATAGAGGTGTGAGGTACCTCTTCTGGTCGATGGCGACAGATGAAGAATCATCGGGCGAGAGAAACCGAGTGCTTACGACGTGACAGAGACGAAGTGCTTACGACGGTGATAGAGCTTCGAGGCAGATTCAATGGGTATAGGGTTTGGACAGAGAGAATCGAAGGGTATAAGAGAGATATTTCCAAATAATAATTTCAGTGAAATTGTACGAGGGAAAAGAGTATAGTTTCGCGGGCAACTTAAAATGGAGCAAAACACGGCGTGCATATTTTGCACGCCATCAATAGAATCATATTTTACGGCGTGCTTTTTTGGCACGCCATGATTGCCTAAAAATCACGGCACGCTGTGAAAGCACGCCTTAAAAAAGGAAAGGAAAAATCCATTTAAGGCACGCTTTGAATGCACGCGTAAAAGGAGAACAAAAAAACACATTTACGGCGTGCATTTTATGCACGCCGTAAATAGCACGCCGTAAATACTCAATTTTCTTGTAGTGCAAGCTCAAGAAAAACCTAAATCTATTTAGGAAGATGAGCTATACCTCCTTTGTGCAATCTTCTTCTCCAACTTAGCAAAGCTTGAAGTTCAGTTCTTCATGGCAATGGCAGCTCCTTCTCCCGCTCATTCATCCCATGGCACTAGCTTGCAAGCTCCAACTCAGACATAAACCAAATATGGATTCAAAGGAAAATGACCAATTTCTTCAAGAAACCATACTCTTGAAGAAATCAGTCTTGAATCTGACCTAGATATAAATGATAGAGTGTTTTAATGAGCTAGATGCAGATTTGGAATTTCAAATGCAGTTTTTCAAAATTAATTTGGAAAAACTCATAGATGAAAATAAAATGGTTCTCTCCTGAGGAAGAAGAAGAGAAAGAGCAACAACTTTCCAAAAATTCCACACCTAAGAGACGACTACCAAATGAGGAATTGTTTGGCCTTTACACACAAAAATTCCCTAGGTCAGAATCGACACATGGCAGGAGAGAGAGAAGAGAGAATAGGACAAAAAGATTGGTTATCCAGCTGGAAATCCTCCAGAGCAAGGATGACTAGTCATACGAGAAACAGATGACTAGTCATCATTTTATGAAATCAATTTAATGCAATGTGATGCAATGCACAATTTACCTTTGTCAATTTGCTTAGGTCCTCGACCACACAAGCCTCCCGCAGAGCAACTTGTCTTTCTATCATTTATCTTCCTATAATGCACTTTCAATATCTTTAAATGCTTTCCTAGGAGTAGTGGTAAAGTTAAGTTCTTTCATCCATCAATATATCATACGACTTTTCAAGGCGCCGGAGAACCATCCTTGTTACTTTTCCATCCACCCGATATATCAAATAGCCTTTGCAATCTAGCGAGGTGCTGGAGTACCATCCAAATCCACCGACCGTCTTCCACCATCGACCCCAATCAATAGCCTTATAGCTCAGGCCGTGAATCTGTTGGCCGAAAACTATTCCTCTCTCGACCACAATCGTTTTGGGCAAAGTCAGATCCAAATAGGCGCACTCAACCCATCCATTCATCCATTCACATCATGTTCGAATGAACGGTAGACCAAGCTTGCACTCTCCTCACACCCCATCCAACACAAAGTAGGATGACCTATGTTGGTTGGGGTCGATGGCTATTCCTCTCTCGACCACAATCCCTTTGGGCAGCGTCGAGATCCAAGTGATTGCGGAGTTGGCAACCAAGGCTTTGCCCCAAGCCAATCACAAAGCCAGGACTAAAAGATTGTTGTCATACCGAAGAGTACATGGGCGAAGAAGGAGACACGGCTGAAGAAGGAGACACTGATGGCAAAGATCCGTCAAGGCCAAGTGAAATAAACATCAATATGGTCTTGGTCTTAACTTCCGAATTCTTGGCCCCACAAGGACAGAGCGGTAATCTTGACAGTGACATCTTAGAGGAACAGTCTAACATTCGGCCGAGAGTCGAAGGAGGAATTGTTGGCCATTGCTTTCGACAAAGTCATACCTAGGGACAAGCCGAATAAATACCTCCACCTTAAACCATTGTACATTTCAGCTCACATGGAAGGGGTGCCAATTTTCAAAATTCTCATTGACTATGGAGCCACGGTTGATGTTCTTCCCTAGTCCCTAATGAAGAAGCTGAATAAGACCAAGGAAGATATCATCCCGTGTGACGTGGCCATGAGCGGCTTTGTCAGCGATAAGTCCAAAACCATTGGAGAAGTATTGCCTTTGAAAATAACTGTGGCCGATTAGACAAGAGTTACAGCCTTTTATGTTGTGGAGTCGAATGTGGACTACAACATATTGCTTGCCCGAGACGGGCAAAAGGTGTCAATACACCCAGCTGAGGAAAAGCCCTTTGAAACCCACGCTATGCAAGTATGGATTTCAGCAACCAACAAGAACTTCGGCCAAGAAAGTCTTAGAGCTAGGTGCCGAGAACGTTCGAAAGGATTCGGCGCAAGAGGTGATCATCGATCTAACAGGGATTTATTAATGTCGGACACAACAACTAGAGAAGACGGAATATTAGGTCGAGGACTCTTTACGGCCGAACTCGCTGATTAATTTGATCAAATTCCTACATGAGTCAGATGACGGTGATGTGTTAACCATTGACGAAGTGGATCCTGCACCTTGAGATGGAAAACAGCCATCCCGAGGTCTAAGATCCTTTGTTAAAATTCAAGGTAGGAACTAAGGGCGAACCACGACCTCTCTTTGTTAGTAATCTTTTGAACCCGAAGCTCAGTGCCGAAATTATTAGCCTCCTCTGGAATATAAAGAATGTTTTGCTTGGGACTATCGTGAGATGCTTGGATTACCCAGATGTTTAGTAGAACATGAATTGAAAATCAAAGACGAGTTCAAACCTTTCCAACAACCACCATGGGCGATTTTCTGCCGAGGTACAACTGAAAGTCAAAGAAGAAATTTAACGCTTCTCAAAGCCAGCTTTATCCGGTACCACCCGAATACGTTGAGTGGCTGGCCAACATTGTGCCAATGTTGAAAAAGACTGGAGCTCTAAGGGTTTGCACGAATTATAGAAATCTGAATCTTGCAATCCCCAAGGACGAGTACGCTATGCCCATGGCCGACCTGTTAGTGGATGGAGCCGCAGAACATGAGCTCTTATCCTTTACGGACGTCTATGTTGGGTACAATTAGATATTTATTGCCAAAAGCGAAGTTCACAAAATTGAGTTTAGATGCCTCAGAGCTATTGGAACTTATGAATAGGTAGTCATGCCTTTAGGCCTTAAAAACGCTGGTGCTACATATCAGCGGGCCATGAACATCATCTTCCACGACTTAATCGGCCAAACTATTGAGGTTTATATTGACGACGTTATCGTCAAGTCTTCCTCATTGGCTTCTTGGTTCACTAACGTAGGATCGAAGTGAACAAGAACAAGGCCAAGGAAATCATGGTCGCACCCACCGAAAACCAAGAAAGAACTCCAATCTTTCCTTGGAAATGTGACTTTTTAAGACGTTTCATATCCAACTTGGTAGGGAAGATTCGGCCATTATCCCATCCCCTAAGATTGAGGGACGGGGACGAGTTCGTCCTGGGAAAGCAAGCATCAAAAGGCTTTTAATGAAATCAAGCAATATCTCTCCCAGTCGCCAGTTCTTATGCCCCCAAAGAAAGGAAAACCTCTAAGGCTCTACATTTCGGCCCTAGAGAACTTAATCGACTACTTGCTGGCTCAAAATAATATGTCTGAGCGAGAACATGTTGTGCATTATCTCAGCTGCAACCTTAGTATGGCCGAGCTTAACTATTCACGATAGAGAAGTTATGCCTAGCACTCTATTTCCACTAAGCTAAGCTATTACATGACTACTTATTGCGTAATGGCCCTCAATATAGCTGAAGGATTCTTTAGGATCTCTTTTGTTAATGTAACAAGTGCGAAAAATCACGAGTCCAATGAAATGGCCCATATAGCATCAAGCGTAAACATACCTGATGGAGAGTACAACCGGGTGATCAAAATTGAAAAGCGTAACATGTCAACCTTGGCGGCCGAGACATCCGAAATGGCCAAGACGGCCAAAGGAGACTGGCAACATCCCATCGTCAAATATCTCCGTGATCCTTTCTGGGCAATCACGAAAAAGCTATAGGTTTTCGGGCTCGTCTTGATTTCGAGGAGCCCCGAAGGTGTCCCTCCTTCCTCTAATATCATTCTGATGTAGAAGTTATGCCTGGCACTCTATTTCCACTAAGCTAAGCCATTACATGACTACTTATTGCGTAATGGCCCTCAATATGGCTGAAGGATTCTTTAGGATCTCTTTTGTTAATGTGCCAAGCACAAAAAATCATGAGGCCAATGAAATGGCCCATATAGCATCAGGCATAAACATCCCTGATGGAGAATACAATAGGGTGATCAAAATTGAAAAGCGTAACTTGTCAACCTTGGCGGTTCAGACATCCGAAATGGCCAAGACGGCCAAAGGAGACTGTCAATATCCCATTGTCAAATATCTTCGTGATCCTTTCGGGCAATCATGAAAAAGCTATAGGTTTTCAGCTCGTCTTGATTCCAGGGAGCCCCGAAGGTGTCCCTCCTTCCCCTAATATCATTATGATCAGCCCTTTTATTGCCTTAATATGGTTACGGTAAGCCACAATATTGTTATGGTAAGCCATAATACGGCTATCGTGGACAATAGTATTTTTTTAATGAGCCCTAATATGGTTCTGGTGAGCCTTCGTACAGTTCTGGTAAGCTTTAGTACGATTCTACTAAACCTTAGTACAATTCTGGTAAGCCTTAATACGATTCTACTAAACCTTAGTACAGTTCTAGTAAGCTTTAATATGGTTTTGGTTAGTCATAATATGATTCTAGTAAGAAATAATATGGGTCTGGTGAGCCAGAATATGGTTTTGGTGAACCATAATATGGTTCTGGTGTGCGTTAATACATTTTTGGTTAGCCTTTGTATGGTTCTGATAAGCCTTTGTATGGTTCTGGTAAGCCTTAGTACAGTTCTAGTACACCTCATATGGCTTAGATAATTCATAATATAAATTTGATAAGCCATGTTATTGTTCTGATAAGCCATAATATGGTTCTAGTAAGCCCTCATATCATTTTGGTAGACTTTGTTATGGTTCCAGTAAGTCACAAAATGGTTCTAGTGAGCTTTAATATCGTTTTTGGAAGCCTTCATATGGTTCTAATGATCTTTAATAATCTGGTTATGATCCATGTAGAACCCCGTGCATGTCCAACCCCTGGCAGTGTCTGGCACAAGCGACCAAAATACCCATCTTGCCCTAATCCAAAAACTGCTTTAGGGTCTGGCTTCTACCGGAAAACTGATAGAGTCTCCTTAAAAAAGACTCAAAATCCTAGAATTTTACCTGCACAGCAAACTCAAATAATTTCTCAAGCGTTCAACAAATTCAACTTTACAAAATTGATCGTAAGAAACCAATCATAAACTTGTGGCTGCACCAAGGTTAGCTTAGGCTGCCTACGTACCATGCTGAAACTTAAGCAAAAGATATTGATTTCAGAACTATCTTCCACCCATCACATATGTGCATATAAAAATACATATGTATAATAGCTCATTACAAATAAGTAGGAAAGCGAGAAAATTATTAAAATAACATTGTCCACATGAAACCTTAATATCAATATCAACGATTTGAACAGAGCATACTTCAATCAATCTTTCACACGTAAAAACAAACTCATGTCTTAAGAAAGTAGTTGTCAATTTTATAAAATCCTTAAAACTTAGAAAACTCTCAATCCTTGTCTCATAAATCTGAAAAACATGCATAAGTACCAAGACCAACAGGTACGGAGCGAGGATGCGGCTCAGGTTGACCAAGCGTCTCCTGGGACTTGCGAGGAATACGGTATGGGTGACTTTGTGTTTTCGAGACCTGCGAGAATGTGTCACGTTTTGCTAGGATGTGTCACGTTTCGATTGAAGATTTTCATGTTTTGGGTAACGTGCATTTACAGGAGGGACTTCACTGAATTATTGGCAGAAGTCAAACCCTAAGAATCGGTTAGCAGGGCAATTTGGTCATTTATGCCCAACACCCGCCAGGTGTCGGACACGCACAGGGTTCGGCTTAGATTCCAAACTGGAATTTGGGTTGGGTCTTGTCATAATTCCTATTGGTCCACAACCAAAAAGTTAAACCCATCCAAGAAATCTCGTCACGATCCAACGGTCGATTTGGCCCCCGAATCGTGGAGTTTGACCAATTAGACCTACAGGGCCCACAACCTCTGATTTTTCATCCAAACATTCCTATGAGTCCAACAAAGTCTACCTAACAAGTTCTGATAGCTTGGTCTCAATCGAGTGGTTGGATCACTCTGAATCGCACGATCGTACGAATAACCCGGTTACTTAACCCTAGAATCATTGATTCGGAGTATTGGGACTCCGATTCTCGATCAACTAGTTCCTACACGATCCTAGAGGTAAGAGGAACAAAATATTTGAAGTTGAGACCGATTGAACGGTCCGAACCTATCGAACTCGGATATCGAATAATAAGTGCAATATCCTTTCGATTGTCAACAATGAGTGTCTTGAGAGATTTTCCGACGAAATAAAATCTCCAAACCACCAGCCAAAACTGATACCAACAGATTCAAACTAACTAAAGGGTATATTGAACGATCTGTAAAATCTCAAAATCGATCCAAGGTAACAACACAGACAGCTAGACCAAGTGGAGGGGATGAAGATTCATACATGGATCGACAAAACCAGCCTTCGAAATCCAAAGAGACGGCCTCGAAAATCTGCCCAGTTTACAAGTCGATATCGCCGAAGCTATGCTGGTTTTCGATCAAGGAAAATGAGTGGGTCAAGTAAAGGGGGGGGGGGAGAGAGAGAGAGAGAGACGATTCTTTTGGAACAAGAATCGTCGAATTTGAATTGGTCGCAGAATGGTGGCGAAATCGCCTTTTGAAACAGCGGCGTCACATGGAGGAGAGAGAGAGAGAGAAAACAGTCGGGGAGAGAGAGTGTCGTGAAAGAGAGAAGTTAGATATGGTTCTAGTGATCATAATTTACGGTTGTGCCACTGCACTTTTGTAGATCATAACTTCTTCGTTTGAGCTCCGAATTGAACATGCCACTTGTCTATCAACTCATATCATCGAGCTCTGCACAACGATGACACTCAATTCTCCAAATTCCTTCCCGAATAAAAAGTGACTAAAGTGCCCCTACGCTCAAGGGCAAAAATGTAATTTCACAATAAATAATTAATTGAATAGTCATTTTTGGGACAGGGTGTTACAGTTTTAGTAAGCCTTAATATGGTTCTAATGATCCTCAATAATAAGTGGACATGAGAACTATGTAATGAGATCGTATACATCAAGACTTATCATGATCCCTAATCTTAAATATGTTCTTGGTCATATGAGTATCAATTGGGCATTGATATTACGCTATGACCAGTACACGCAGTATCTTCTCCCAAATGACATGGTCTCAAGTCATTGAGTGTGGCGACACCAAGATATGTATGTAGGTGCTTGCAGGAGAACAAGTACACTGAATGCGATCAAATACATGAGTTCTAGAATGGAAGTCTTTACTCACATGTCAAACTAGAACTCATGGATTGCAATGATGCAAACCAATCTTTCGAACCTGAGACATCATAGATGTTTTATGGCTATGTTGTTTGTCTTTGAGATCACTTGGACCTGTTGTGTTGAAGAAGACATGACTTAAAAGTGTTTATCAGAACTCTCAATAAAGTCATGGAGGCAAATGAATGTACGACATGGGATCTCTACTCTTAGTAAAGAGAGTGAATAGTCCGAAGATATGATTGATCAAATCTTTGCGCAAAGTAGAAGATAAGATTTGAAAGAATAGGTCTTCAATTCTTATCAGAAGAATCTTATAAATGAATAATTCACATTAGGGTATTTGACATTACATTCCATTATCTAATAATGTGAATAGGACAATTGTACAAGAGAAGGATTCAATTGCATGACCATTCCAATTTGAATAGGTTCTACCCTACACCCTATTTAGCTTGGATAACCATGACATGCTGCTAGGCTTCAACCATGGTTTGTGGAAGTCCTGAAAGGATCAAACTCAATTGACTTTCACCAATATGAAGAATTAAAAGGTGAGATTTAATTCACAAGTCAACTTATAGAAGTAGAGCCCTCCCATTACCTTGCTAAAAGGAACCTACGGATCGCACACCGAGAAATGAGAGTAGAGAAACAAATGAACAAAAATGAAATTAGGAGTCAAAAGTCAAAGGTCAAAGTCAACATATTTGACCGGAGCAGTTGACCAAGTCAAATTAGTAAGACTATAATAGTGATTTAAGGGTTAAATCATAATTCATAATTAAGAGTAAATTATGAAATTAACTTTGACATAAGTGTTGTATGGCAACACAAATCCAAGGACCCAACTCAAACGCACACTTCTACCCATGGCCGGCCATAAGAGAGTGTAAGTCGACGCCAAGACTGCGGTTTCTGCTCAAATTTCAAGCCTTCTTTGAGGCTTGCTTCTTGTGATTAGGAGGCGAAGAAGGTAGGACAAAGAAGGTATTTATTAAAATACTTTGTTTGATGATGCAAATCTTAACAAAAACAAAAACGTGAAAAATGTACTAGAAATCACACATAAACTAAAAACAAAAGCGAAAACAAAAGTGGAGAATGCTTGGGTTTCCTGCTAAGAAGCGCTTCTTTATAGTCATGAGCTAGACTTTTCGAATGTCTGTGGTGGTGCGGAAGTAGCACTTCCATGTAGTGGTTGGGATGGTTTCCAAGTAGTTGACATGTACAATTGGGTCAAGAAGATCTATGCAGCTGCACTCTTCCAAGTCCCTGGTTTTTTAACAGCCTCAAACACCTTAAACTCAATGGATTCGCCCTGAACTCTCAAATTTAAAGTTCCTTGTTGTACATCAATCAATGTACCAGCAGTAGCAAGGAAGGGCCGGCCTAGCAAGGGTGGGATGTCGTGCTCTTCCTCCATGTCAAGAACAAAGAAATCAGCCGAAACAAAAATTTCTTCACTCTGATCAACACATCTTCAATGATTCCTTTAGGATATGTGACTGATCTATCCGCAAGTTGAAGAGAAACAGGTAGTGCTCTTGAGCTCTCCAATACCTAATCGATGAAAAATAGACAAAGGCATAAGGTTAATGCTTGAGCCTAAATCTAAAAATGCTTTATCAAATTAAACATCACCAATAATACAAGGAATTGTAAAACACTCTGGGTCCTTCAGTTTTGGAGGCAATTTCTTGAGCAACACCACACTGCACTCTTGATCATCATTAGAGGTTCTTTTGGAATCGCCTGGTTTGCCTTGGAAGTATTCCTTTAGTTTCTTCTCTACCTTCATCGGTGTTTCGTCACTTTCTACTTGTTCTGTCTTTTAATTTCGTTGGTAATTAAATCATTCTTTCACAAACCTTTTTTGTGTTTACGTGAGTATGCTATGTGTTTAATTTCTTATTTATATAATTAGATCAGTTAAAGTATTTTGTGAAGTAAATTAGGTTAGACTAGTTGGAAGTTGAACTCAATCCTCATGGGAATGACCTCGTATTTGCCATACTAAATTACGATTGACCTTGTGCACTTGCAAGTATAATTTGTGTTTAGACTAATCTTTATAATCTCCATTTTTCAGGTTCTCTAAAATTCACAACAACATAGGAAGAGAGATACAAATTGAAGATTGAAGTTGCACATATACGACCGCTCATCATCAAACAAGGCTTCATATGCATTTAGGTGAGGTAAGTTAAACTTAGATACTATACATGCATTTCTAGGCAGTTAGCGTCATTTAGAATAAGCTTAAAATGTTTTTAAATTACATTTATGCATTCATAAGTGTTTTGGTATTCAATAATTCATATTTACATTGACTTTAGATCAATTTATGTTCACTACTGCTCAAGCGGTGTATGCGTCTGAATATTCAGTGTTCTACCGCTCGAGCGGAACTCCTGGCACTCGAGCAAGACAATTTTCCGATTCTGGCGCTCGAGCAGCCAGGATTTCAGTTTTCCTGTTTTGTTTTTCACGCGTTGCTTCTTGTAATATTTCTTCTAATTTTATTGGGTCTTTTTACCTCTTCTTAGTCTTAACCTACAATAAGTTTTAGATCATATAAATACCTTGTTTTCGTAAACATAAAATTGGGAACTCACATATTGTGAAATTGGCTTTTTGAATCCAACCCTCGTTAGTAAATTTGTATGAACTCTTGAGTTTTTTCTTCATCATCTTTACTAGAGTTCATTGATGACCATAACATTGTTAGGTTGATTTGATTGTTCCTTGTGAATCTAATCAACCTAGCATCCATATCATATCATTCTCTTCATTGAAGTGTTCGCGCCTTGGTCGTGATTAAAGATTGTGGAGGTTCGTGCCGCTATCATGGTCAAAGATGTGGAATCGATTTAGAGACGTGTCAAAGTAATAGCAAGAGCGTGAATTGGCTGCCGCAGAGAAATAAGTGTTTGAGTAAATTAAGTCCCTTTTGTATTGCTTTTGTCTTAGTGGATTGGTTTCTGCCTGGCAAAGCGGCGCACCAGAGAGAATATGGAACGTATTTTCTGGAAAAAGGGAAGACTTTCCACGCAGGACAAGCACATGTTTTGGAATCTGTTAGTGGAGCTATAGGAAGTCATCATTAAGGATAAAATGACAAAGGTTGTCCCTCTGGACATCTGACCAAAATCCTTGACCTCGGCAATGAACAGTACTCGGCCAAGGATAAGATTCCAACATGTTCACTATCTCCAGATTGTCACCACTCTAGCCACTTGAAATAAACAAATCCAGAGCCAGTTGTCCAAGGGACCTCCTGAGCAGGACCTGACCCAAATTCCACTTTGGATTCTAAGCCGAACCCTATGCGTGTCCGACACCTGGCAAATGTCAGGCACTCTTGACCAAAATGCCCTTTAAGTTTCCCAAAATTCTTCTCTTCAAGTTGGACTCCTGCCGAAAATTCGATAAAGTCTCCCCTGTAATTCGCTCGTTTTCCAAAAAATTTACCTGTATAAAACATGATTTTTATAATCCCAAACGTTTAGCATGCACAATATTACCATTCATGCAACCAAACATCACATCATTTTGGCCTCATGCCTCTATAACCTGAATAAATCGTTTTGTCATCTAAACTTATCTCGACTTTTAGAACATCAAGGGTACGTTAACAAATTTCAAAATAGCTTAGCAGAACAACTTTTCAATCACTTAGTCTCGCAGCTGCACCTAGTAACTCTAGTTTGCCTACGTACCCTTAACAAGGGATCAAGCCACACGTAGTTCTTTCCAACTTTCCCAATTCTCAAAACAGCTCATACTTGCACATACATAGGCTACTCACTGAATTTCCTCTAATTCTTAAATCAATTTATATATTACTTGCTTAAATTATATATATATTGCAAAATAAAATTAAAAATAAAACAAACAAGCTCCGAAGACACTTTTAGCCTTTCCTTCGACTCACATAAGGCTCATTTATAAATGCATATATATATATATATATATATATATATAAATAGATATATAATTAACTTATTACAAATAAATAGGAAAACGAAAAATTTATTAAAATAGCATTAACCTCGTGAAATCTGAATGTCAACATCTCCGATTTAAATCGATTATATTTCCATTTGTTTTCCACATTAAACCGTCAATTCCTTGTGTCTCATAATGTGACGCATTCCTCGCAGGCCTAGGCAACACAAGGTCAACCCGAGCCACAATCCTCGCAGAACTCGAGGGACATGTAGTCAGCCCGAGAATGCACATCCTCGCACCACACGGTTTAGGCGTCCCCAAAACTCGTGGGGCATTTTTGTAAATAACAAAACTGTTTCAAAGGCAACTGGGGGAGGTACTCCCGTGATGGGTTTGAAAACCATTTTCCGAGATTATCAAAAACTGTCCCTTATTCCACAATCCATTTTCAAGCCACTGAGTATATATACATTAAATTTAAACATATAATAAGATATCTAATTAATTTTCTCGTCCACTCCAAACCAATTAATAAGCCGTTCCTAGCTTCACACAATTTCACTTAATATAATATCCTTAGAAAGTAAAAGCGATTACGTTTAAATTCATAAGCAATAAATCGTCCACTAACACACCATCTGATACCTTAATAATAATCCCAATAATAATAATAAATCGATAAATAGATAAACAAATAAATAACTAGATAAGTAAATAAATAATAAATAATCTCAAAAGATTCCATCACTTCTAATAATACATACTCTTCGAATATTAGACGAACATCCAGGAAAAACAAAAGTATTATAATACAATCTCAAAGTCCAACCCTAATCAAAATAGTTCACAAACAGTCAAGTCTCGTTTATACGGTCGTTCTAGCACTTCTCGAAGAGTAAAACTACCTCGTAAGACTCACGGTCATTCAAGGGATCAAACTACTCGAACTTGGTCAACCGGGCCCACGTGGCCAACCACCTCCGATTTCCGATCCGAAAGTTCCTATGGGTTCCACAAGGTTTAGGACACACGTCCTTCAAGTTTGGTCCGAATTCGGACGGTCGAAAATCGCCCGAGATCGCACGATCGGACCGTTAATATTTAACGCGAACTTTAAGTTATTGAATATGAACATCCGGGGCTCCGATTCATGATCCGCGAATTCCTACATGATCCTAGGGATGTCTAGATCAACATAAATTGAAATGGAGTTGATCCAACGGTCCGAACATGTCGAACCCAGATAACGTCTAATATGCGATATCCGATCGACGATCAAACAATAACCAAAATCATATCCGAGCATACCGTCGTGCTCTGGACGACATGAGGGTTATTTTTGGTCCAAGAAGGACACCCAAACAGTGCCCACGCGTCGCCACACCCGCCGGCAGTGAGTGGGTGTCTAGAGAAATTTCGACGATCAAAAAATTCTCGAAACACCCTACAATACATATACCAATACATTCATACCATCAAGGGGAGTATTTTTGTTCTTGGACCAAAGCCAAAACTAACTGGAACTAGCCGAATCACAAGGCCAATGAAATGGGTTTTTGAGTTGGAAAATCACAAGGCCAATGAAATGGCCCATATAGCATCATGCGTAAACATCCCTAATGGAGAATACAACCGGGTGATCAAAATTGAAAAGTGTAACTTGTGAGCCTTGGTGACCGAGACATCCGAAATGCCCAAGACGGCCAAAGGAGACTAGCAATATCCCATCATCAAATATCTCCGTGATCATTTCGGGCAATCACAAAAAAGCTATAGGCTTTCGAGCTCTTCTTGAATCCGAGGAGCCCGAAGGTTATGGTAAGCCTTAGTACAGTTCTAGTATACCTCATATGGCTTAGATAATTCAGAATATAAATTTGATAAGCCATGTTATTGTTCTTGTAAGCCATAATATGGTTCTGGTAAGCCCTTATATCATTTTAGTAGACTTTGTTATGGTTCTAGTAAGTCACAAAATGGTTCTAGTGAGCTTTAATATCGTTTTGGTGAAACTTAATATGGTTTTAATGATCTTTAATAATATGGTTATGGCCCAGTTTGGAATCCATGTCGAACCCTGTGTGTGTCCAACCCCTGGCAGTGTTGAGCACAAATGACCAAAATACCTTTCTTGCCCTAATCCAAAAACTACTTTAGGGTCTGGCTTCTACCTGGAAAGCTGAGAGTCTCCCTTGAAAAAGACTCAAAAACCTAGAATTTTACTTGCACAACAAACTCAAATAATTTGTCAAGCGTTCAACAAATTCTACTTTACGAAACTAATCATAACAAACCAATCATAAACTTGCAGCTGCACCTAGGTTAGCCTAGGTTGCCTATGTACCCTTACTGAGGGGATCAAGCCACACGTTGTTTTGCAGGTTTTCTAAGGAGTTTAATGGGTTCTTATTATCTTAATTCCATCACTAGGGATAGAGTGAGTTGGTAATAAGAATAGTTTTGGTATAACCAGGAATAGAGTATCGAATAAAGGAGGGAAAATCGACTGTCAACATGGAGAATAATTACGATTAACATGCTAAGGGAGTTGGGTATAATTGGCTATGGTGAAATCGGAAGCTCTAGTGCTCTCATAACTTGAATCTTACTACTTTATTTTTCTATGCTTGCTTTTATTCATTGTTTTAGTTAATTACTCAATCAAATCTTATCATTCAATTGTTCAAATAAAGTCTTGGGTTAATCACAATCGGTACTTAGTAAATTAAATCACTCTTCGTGGGAACGACACTTCACTGTATTACTTGTGCGGATTGTGCGCTTCCAATAAATTCACAACAAGTTTTTGGTGCCATTGCTGGGGAGTGTTTTCAATTTTATTAATATCGATATTGTAATAACCCAAACCCTAAATAATATTTAATTATTAATTTATTAAAGGAAAAGACTAAACTACCCTCGGAATATATTATTTGGTTTTAAGTTGACTTTTTGATTGGGAAAGAATTTGGGAATTTCGTTTGTACCGTTGCATAGAGCGCGACAAAACGAGTCCGTAGACACGTAGTGGGCTCAATTCCGAGTCGTATTGAAGGACATACGAGCAAAATACTCAAAAGGGCAAAATCATAATTTAGCCAAAATCAGATTCTTCTTCTCTCTCCTCACTCTCTCACCCCCCCCCCGTCCTTTTTCTTCCCGCAGCCGCCCACCACCGTAAGCCACCGCCACACTACCACCCCAACTGCCGGATCGGCCAAGAAAGGACCGGCATCGACCCCGCAAGCAAGCCCAGCCAATTTTCCTGGGATTCGTTGGATCGCGACGTTCGTTTCAGCGGATTTCCGGCATTCGTACGCCGTCTTCCGGCCACCGATCGTGACGAGCAAGGTATGAATTTTCGACTACTTTTCGTGTTCTAGCTGATGGTTGGGTATAATTTGAGAAATTTTGAGGTTTGAATGGTTGATTTTTGAGTTGAAATTCTGCCAATTTTGTGTCTCCGATTTCAGCCACTCGCATTCACTTTTTGGCCTTAGGCCAAGAACAAAAGTGGTTCCAAATTAGGTGTTTTACCTAGGATAGGAGTTTGGGCCGGCGATTTGGAGATTTTCCGACCGCGGAATTTTCTATACACACCAGGTAGCATGGACCACACTTGGTCCCAGAACGATCCTAGTGTCCTCACGAGCTCATAGGAGTTCGCAGATCTAATTCAGATAACGTTTGAACCCGAACGGATCTCGCATAGTGTGCGATTTCCGGGCTCAATACGTTTGGACTGTTGGATCGTAGTCAAACTGGAGTTTTCAATCTAGGTAATTTCAGGATCATGTAGGACTCGACGGATCGGAAATTCGGAGTCTCGGGTGCTCCCAAAATGCCAACCCTAGGGTTAGGATTACGAAAAATCGTTCGTCCGCCCGATCGTACGATCGTGAGTAATCCGACCGTCCGATTGGAGGCCAAACTTTCAGGACATGTGTCCTAGGCATGTTGGAACCCCTAGGAATGATCGGATCGAAATTTGGAGGTCGTGGACCCCAAGGGGTCTCTAGTTGACTTTTTGGGACTTTATCGCTTTTGAGTCCCTAGTTACTTCTAAGCCATTCCAAGTGAGAGAAAAGATATTGTGGGCTTAGGAATGACCTTTAAAGTGAGGCACGCACTTTTAGGAGCCGGGGGTTAGGGTTGTAATTTAATATTATTTTATTGAGCCTATTTATTAATACAATATTATGATGGTTATTTAGGCACCCGGGCACTAGGTGACTCACAGGAGGGACCTTCAAAGGGTCCAACTAGCTCAGATCACCAGTGAGTGGACTTTTTGTTTTCATAAAGGAATTTATGCAATTTAATTCATTATTTGATCTTCAATAAGTTTGTTTAAATGATCGATAGTTCTATGATTTGATTTATTGCTATTAAATATTTCGATCTATATGCTGCCAGGAGGATATCCTTAAAGGATATAGGAAAAGGAAGATCTAATTAAATATCAGGTTTATTGGCAGCAGAGTTTTAAGTTAAACAGGAAATACGTTTATTCATTAATCTTTTCAGAATTTTTTATAATTCTTTAAGCCACCCTAGGTACCCAAGTATAATATGTTGCCTCAGTTATATGTTGCCTTCGGATTCTATATGTTGCCTTCGGATTCTATTTGTTGCCTTCGGATATGTCAGCATGCATGACTTACGCTCCGCGAGTCCTAGAGGTACCTGGGACCGTGGGAGCGAGGTACGCGGGTCAGGTCGACTAAATGTCCCGTGAAATCCGCGAGGATTGCGGCTCGGGTTACTTTGTGTTTCCCGAGGTCTGCTAGGACGTGTCACTTCGGTGATGCGAGGACATGTCATTCCAGTGGCGTGAGGATGTGTCACTCCGGTGGCACAAGGATGGAATTGACGGAAACTAGTGGAATTGACGGATTATAAGGGTCCGTCTGGTAACGTTTTCGGAGAATGTTTTCTGAGAATATTTTCAGAGAATGAAAACGAGAAAACAAATTTGCATTTTCAAGATTTGAGAATGTGTCTGGTACGCTAACTGGAAAACATTTTCCGAAAACGAAAAAGAGAAAACGTGTCCGGTACGAACATATGAAAATGACAAAAACAGTGAATATGCGTTCGTCAACAGTAAAATTGTGCAATTGTCAAATTAATTATCATTATCCAATACATGCATTAGCTAACTCAAAATGGTCTCATGTCCTCCAAGTATATCATCTTAAATCATAGATCAAATCGCTCAGTCTCACAAATATCTGAAAAATATGCAATATAAAATTTAAAATCATGTTGTTATGAGCACTAAATAAAATCCTGCCACAAATCTGCTGCGATCTTGTCTCTAATGTCACCCATTTGTGCAATATTTGCTGCAGACATATCTATATTCGGTGGTGTTGTATTTTCTGTATCAATGATCATGTCTTCAACTTGAAACTCTTCAAACATCCTATCACGACGAGCTTCTTTTCTTATAAAATTATGTAACACACAACATGCAATAGGAATTCGTCGTTGCCTTCTCTGGAGGATAATTAGGCATCAATTTCAAAATTGGAAAACGAGCTTTCAAAACACCAAAACACCGCTCAATTACATTACGTAATGAGGAATGCCTATAGTTGAACAACTCCATAGGACCTCTTGGTGCTCGTCGAGGTCCTCTATAATCACGCAAATGATATCTCTCACCTCGGTAGGGTGCCAAGAATCCAGGCACGTTTGAATATCCAGCATCCACAACATAATAATACCCTGTAATTTTAATTTATTACTTGCATAACACAAATAATGTACATAATAATACTAATTGTAATCTTATGTTTATATACCTTCATCTGGAAAAGGAAACTCATTTTCTGGCCTCATCACTGCATCTATGAACACCCTAGAGTCATTTGCAGTCCCTTCCCATCCCGTATAAGCAAAAGTGAACATCATGTCAAAAGAGCAAGCGCACATGACATTTTGAGTAATAAGGATCTTCCTACCACGATATGAGGTTTGCTTTTAGCTTGTGCCCAAGCAGCACTATCTTTTCTAGCATCTTGTTGAATGTATCGTTATCAATGTCTCCCATTGTCTCAACAATTTCTATGCATTCTTCAATAGAATACATCTCCTTAGAGGTGCTAGATGCCTCAAGACTCTTTTCCTTTTCCCGCTGTAATTTTTGACTCATTACTTCACTGCAAACATCGAAATAAGATTCCATTTTATCCCATTTCTTTGGACGACGCTAGGTGCAGCAGCAGAGTTGCACATTTTCTTTTTCCTTTACCACTCACAAGTTGAGGGTTGTCACCATCATCATCCAAGTCAACATCGATGTGAACTCCGGTGTTAAGGAAGTTGTTTTCTAACTCTCGTTCATCATCTGAGTTAGGAGGAAGTTGACTAGAGGCATAATGCAACTGCCCGGTTGCAGTAGTAGTGTTGAATATCTCCCCTAAAAGTTGATAGTGCCCTAAGCCTTGCGTGCGAAATTGCTTCGCTTTTGGCTTACTCTACAAACCATGAAAATTATATTATATCAAATGTCACAACCAATTCTTATATGAGGAGTCAGTTAAAACTAATAATACAAAGACTTGCTATATGATATTATTATAATACCTTTAAATAACTTGCCCAAACATCCTCTGAGGCAGTCACTGTGTTTGCAATAGGATCCCACCCAAATCCTGTATGCTCAAGTAAGTCTAGAGAAGTCACGATGCACTTTTCGCAGTCTATTAAACTTAGATTTAAGTTGTGGAATAGTGCATTTTAGTCCACATTGTGCATACAACTCATCACTTATTTCTGCCCAAACTTTCATTTTAAAAGTTGATGTCTGCAAGTCACCCTTCTTCACATGTTCATGCAATATATGTATGAATATTGTCTCCTGTCTTTGAGGCCATGACATTTTTTCTTGACCGTCAACATTCTTGGAGGCCATATCCTTTTAAAGAAACAAAATTATGACAAACTTCAATCATGTAATGCATGTCACCACCTAAACTAGGCCAGATTTTTTCTCAAATGCACTAAGCATTGTTATTTCTCAACAATGAAGTCTATGATGTATTGCAGCAAATCCTGTGATGCATTGCAGAAAATATAATTTATATTGCAGCAAATGCACTACAAGTCTATGATGCAAATAGAAACCTACAGCTTCTACTAGGACAAGTTAATATAAACATATAATATATACAATAATTTAATAGTAGCTCAGGAAAGCTGCACAGAAAACAAAGCATTTTTGGCTCAAACTCAAACTATAAAAGAACATAAAAGCTATCATACATATACTAATCCAAAATGAAATCATTCGGAAGGTCATATCATACACACCTACTTTTTTAACAGATGAGCAAAGATCAGATATTCTCAATAATATTTTAGAGGATTCTTATTATTATTATTATATATATATATATAAAAGAAACCAGGAAGGTGAACATGATATATATATACACGATATCAAACCAGGAAGGTGAACAGGTGAATAGGTAAACAGGTAAAACCCCAAATCTACCCCAAATTCTTCATACCCAAATCTAAACCCCAACTCTAAACATAAGGAAAACCCCAAATCTAAACATAAAGAAAACCAGAGTCTTCATACTACAATCACTTAAAATTAAAGTTAGCATACAAAAAACCCCAAATAACAAAAATAACACCAGTCTTCATACCCAAATCTAAACATAAATAGCAGAAAAATAGTAATTTCGTACCAAATCTTCCAAAAGGCTCGAGCAGCAAGATCTTCCAAGAGAGTGCTCAACGAAATCTTAGAAGAAAAGTTTCAGAATACAAAAAAAACCCAATTTTGAAACGAAACATTTTATACAAATATTTCTTACCAAGATCTTCCAAGAGTGTGTAGGAAGATTGCAAGAGTGAGAAGCAAGGAATTTCTTTTCAGCCTTAGACGAAGGGATGTAGACGAAGACGAAGATGATGGGCGACGTAGATGAAGCGTGTTTCTGTTTTTCTCTGTGTTTTCTTCGTTCTCTAATTTTGAGTTGAGAATGGAGAAAATGTCTTTTTGGCGTTTTCACGTTTTACTCTTTACACGTGAATTCATTCTCCCAATTTATTTTCTGCGTTTTTGTCAAAAATCCACCGAACAGATTTTTTATCCATATTTGGGCTCAGAAAATGAAAACGGGCCCCTAAATATGCTACCGAACAGCCCCTAAGGAATTGACGGAATAATAAATGGGTACACCTATGTGGTATATTAAAGTGATTTCAATGATTTCAAAGACTTAATGTTTGATCAAGTTTATGATTGATTCTATAGATATAAATATGAATGCATTGATTTAAGTACGAATATAAATAAGGAAATGTTATAGTTTCATAATTGTTTTTACAGATGGGTTAGTATGTTCTTATACTATTTTCAGAAACTTTGTTTTTGGTCCACTCACCCTTTTAATGTTTTGCGCCCAGGTAGTAGACGTGCTTATGTTCGCCACCACTGGCCGAGCCCACCTTCCACCACCTTTTGTACCAATGTAGGGATTTGTATAATTATTTTATACTTGTATAATTATTTTATTTGGAATTTGACTAAAAGGGAAATTAGGTCAATTGTGTCCGGCACTTGCTAGGTGTCGGACACGTAAGGGTCCGGCTTGAATTCCAAAGTGGAATTTGGGTCTGGTCCTGTCATATATAGATTGATTCGGACTTTAATTTGAATTTTGTTTTTGTTTTGTTTTTCAGGTACTTCACCTAGTGCATGAGCTTTGGGAGACGTTCGAGAGTCTTACGTTCATACCATTAGATCCAGAGATTGAGCGGACGCTTCACAAACTGAACCGGGGGAAGGACGCAATATTGGAAAAGCCATCACCTATGGCCGAGGAACCAAAACCAGGAAGGGACTATAATGTCCCATCTGTGGTAGCATCACCATCGAGCATTCGTCGTCCAACCATTGATGCCAATAATTTTGAAATAAGACCAGCCATAATTTCAATGATTCAGCAATCCTCCATCTTTTGTGGTTTACCTCAAGAAGACCCTAAGGGCCTGTTTGTTACACCTTCTTAGCTTGGATTGGACTGGACAAATTTTTATCCCTTGTTTGTTTTCATTTGGGTCTAGTTTTAAGTGGGACTATTAATCCTGGCCCCACCAAAAACACCTCCTTAGGTGGTCTTAGCGAGACCCATGTGGAAAGAGAGGAGTAGACGGTCCCGGAGCCTTCGCTAGCGTTCTCTTCCTTATCACACCTCCGCACCCAAGGGCAAGCAACCAGCCACAACCACCGACCACCCAAGCAGCCAAGAGCCAGGAGACCAGCCGAACTCGCCGCAACCACCAAGAGCCAACAGACTCACCCACCACCACATATGCTTTCTCTCTCCTCCAGCCACAACCCAAATATTCACCAGGATCTGCCAAAGCCACTACATCATCGTTCCCAATCAGCCATAACCCAGTCGGAAATTCAAAGAAAAAACACTACACACAAACCCACTGCATCATCGATGTGCCCCTCTTCCTCAACTCCGTTTCTCTACTTCTCTTTGTAAATCCAAAAAGCAAATTGCAAAACAGAAAAAGAAACATAAATGATTTCAAAAATAGAACTAAAAAGTAAAGCGAAAATTAGACATAAGAAGAGGAGAAGAGAGACAATAGAGAAGAATAAGATGAAAGAGAGGGGAGAAAAAAACTGAAGTTTCATTTTTCATTGTGAGGAGGAAGAAGAAGAAAAGTCAACAGAAAAATATTAAAAAAACTTAATTTTCAAAAAAAATATTATAAAATTTTTTAGTCCCAGTCCAATCAAATCTACACCAAACGTAGTACAAATGTTATCCAACTTATGCCAGGACAAGCCAATCCAAAACGGTCCCAGAATTTAGTCTAGTCCATAACAATCCGCCTTACCAAACAACCCCTAATAGCCATATCTTTTATTTCTTGGAAATATATGACGCATTCCAGTGCAATAGGTGACTAGAAGACACTAGAGGACAAAATGGCGCCAGTCGTTGAGCCTAATACGAGGTAACTTCGTCATTATATTTGGACGAAATAATATCTACTTCATTTTCTTTGTATATATATAGACTTGAAAATCTGGTTTTTCATTTTCTTAGCAAAAATGGGGCAAACTGGAAGATGGGTTTTTGACTCTTTGTTGTTGTTCGATGAGCTTTTTGTTAATTGATGTTCTCAGGTTTGGTGGGTGATTTTTTTATGCATGTTTGTAGGTTTTAGGAGGCTGAAAATGGGGGGCTCAAACTCTGTTGACGAGATTCTGGACTTTCTGCGGAAGAATAGGTTTTCAAGAGCTGAGGCAGCTCTTCGCAGTGAGCTCAGTAATCGTCCTGATTTGAATGGTTTCCTTCAGAAGCTTACTCTTGAAGAGAAGGACTTGGGTAATTCGTTGGAAGCAGAAAATGGGGACAAATTGGTGGTGGAAAATCTAGGGTTGGGGTCTAGGAATGGTGGTGAAGTTTCTAAGGAACTTATAGTGAAAGAGAGAGTACGGAACTGGTAGAAATGGGTCTGAAAGCAAATGGAAAAATACTGCTTCTATTGGGGAGCGGAATAAATCTATTGAGGTGGCTGGGACAAATCACAAGAGCTCCGCATTCTCTAAAGGTTTAGAGGACACAGTGCTTGATTTATATTCATGGGAGGTCAATCCTATCAGTGAACCTGCAGAACCTTGTCAAAATGATGGAGATGGTAGTATCAATAACTACCCAGAGCCTCAGATATCCCACCAATCAAGGAATCATACAGCTGAGGTTCCTGATTCGGGTAAAGCCATTGTGAAATATGGAGAAGAGATTATCTTTTCTGGCGAAAAGAAAACTTCTTGGGCTGGAAGTACTAGCAATGCTAATGTGGAATTGAAGTACGACAGAACCCAAACAAGTGAACCTAAGGAACTTGACCAACAACTTAAGACAAGTACCTCATTCTTCGAAGAAAACGTAGCAGATAATCTCTGGTCAAGAATTGAAGAACCATCAAATTCACCTTCAGAGATGTGGAAAGATTGTTCTGCCAAGACGGTATTTCCATTCTCCAAGGTGGACGTGCCAACAAGTTATGATAGTGCTTCTGCTTCTGACAAAAAAGAAGGAAAGAGAAAAGCTGAGTTGACTGATATTAGGGCAACAATAAAGGAGCAGGTTGATGAGGTGGGAAGAGCTTTATACCTAAGCAAGTCACAAGGGAGTTCCGAGCAAAATACCATCAGTAGCTTAGTTTTTCCTATTCTTTATGAGAATCAAAAGGAAGAGTTCCCTAGGCTGCCGCCTGTCAAACTCAAGTCAGAGGACAAACCATTGAATATTAATTGGGAGGAAAAGTTCAAGCGAGATGTACCTGGCTCAAAACTCAGCGCTGCTGATAATTCTCGTCTTGTTGGGTCATATTTGGATGTCCCTATTGGACAAGAAATCAATTCTTCAGGTTAGTTTTGATAAATTTGATAGAGCATTGTATCCTCACCTAATATTTTTAATTTTAAGTAGCAATTGCAGTAGTCAGTTTATTGCCTGGGCTTTCAGGACTTCTACACATTGCAGTCACTTTTATCCTTATAGGCTTCTCAGCTATTTTCCTTAATGGCCTTTTTTACTCAGTATTACAGACACTTTTATCCTTATAGGCCTCTCAGCTATCTCATGTTTCTGTTGCAAATATATCTGTTGCAATCATGCTTGATTTTGTCTGCTCAATTTCAGTAGAGATTCTTTTCAATAGGCCTCAAGTTTTTGGATTTCTGAAGTTCTTCAGGGTCAAACTCCGTTGCCACTTGATATTGGTTATTTTGGTACGTCTAGTCTCTGATTTCTTGTTTTTAAATTATTGTTCAGGTGGAAAAAGGAATGTAGGAGGAGGCAGTTGGCTGTCTGTAACTCAGGGGATTGCAGAGGATACATCTGATCCAGTTTCTGGTTTTGCTACTGTTGGTGACGGATTGAGTGAATCTGTTGACTATCCAAACGAGTATTGGGACTCTGATGAATATGATGATGATGATGATGATGTGGGATACATGAGACAATCTACTGAAGATGAGGCCTGGTTTCTGGCCCATGAAATCGATTACCCAAGTGACAATGAAAAGGGAAAAGGGCATGGGAGTGTTCCGGATACACAGGAAAGAGGTCCAACCAAAGATGAGGATGATGACCAATCTTTTGCTGAGGAGGATTCTCACTTTTCTGGTGAGCGGTACTTTCAAGCGAAAAATGTTGAACCAATTGTAACTTCAGATGATCCTATAGGACTAACAGAGACTAAATTGTATGGGAGGAGTGATGAGAATGATTTAATAGCTCAATATGATGGACAGTTGATGGATGAAGAGGAACTTAATTTGATGCGTGCAGAACCTGTCTGGCAGGGCTTGGTCACTCAGACTAATGAACTCATCATGTTAGGGGATGGGAAAGTTCTGAATGAGTGTGGAAGGCCACATCTAGATGATGTTTGTGTGGATGATGATCAGTTTGGTTCAGTAAGATCAATAGGTGTGGGAATCAATAGTGATGCTGCTGATGTTGGCAGTGAAGTACGGGAAAGTTTGGTTGGAGGCAGTAGTGAAGGGGATCTAGAATACTTTCGAGACCATGATGTAGGAATTGGTGGGTCTCGGAAGCATCGTCATGAATCAGATAAGAAAAACATTGATAGATCTAACAAGGACAAAAAGAAAACTAGTTGAGAATGATACAGGTGCATTGGGACAGAAGAAAAATCATACAGAAGGGTATTTTCATTCCCTTCACCACTTAGAGATGGACAGTTGGTGCAGGCTAGCTCTAGTAAATCTTTATGGTCAAACAACTGCAATGTTGTTGTCACTGATGAAACTGATGACTGTATGGTGGGTTCTGATAACATGCTCGCATCATGGAGGCAGAAAAGTAATGATTCCTCACCTAGAATGAGAGTAGGGACGAAATGCGAATGCTGTTAGATCCACAAACTCTACTCCCTCAACACTCTCTAATTATGCTTATGCCGAGAGAGAGCATGCCAAGCAAGAAGAAGATGATAAAATTGCTGCTGTTAGGAAGAAGATACAGGAGCATCACTTGAGGATGAAGAAGCAGCTGCTATGCAAGAGCGAGTAAGGCAAATAAAGGCTCAAGAGGAAGAGTTGAGACCTTCAACCTCAAGATTGTGCATAGAAAAGACAGGTATGTCTTCACCTATGCACTAATCTCAAATATAAATTAATCGATCATGGTTCTTTACGGGATTGTGCTTGGGCATAGGATGTTTCTGTTTACACCAATAGTAAATTTAAAAAGTTCTGAAAACTATTGAAGCTGTTGTACTGTAGTTTTAGGTTGTTATTTTTGTATAGTAATGCATCTATCTGTAATAATGAAGATTTTGCAGCTATCTATCTATGCCACGGTTTCCCTAAATCCTAAACCCGTGTTCTTTCCTCTCCTCTTCTTTTATCTTTTTATCATTTTAACCAAATAAAAAGAAATCATCCTATCTGTTTGAGATTCTTGATCTGCTAATTGTACAATCAGTTACTTGACTGCCACTAGCCCCTTTTTTGGGGGATAAGAAACGTGAATATTTATAAACAATAAAACAACCCTCTTTTCTTTTGTTGTGTCATGTGGATTATTAATCGATTAGTGTGATCTCTTTTAGATGTAGTTTTCATTTTCAAGTTACAATAATCTTACCATGAACCTAAGCTTTGTGTAATGGTCGCTATTTTGTCGAGGCGTGTAATTATTTGATGGACTTTAATCTCTCAGCTTTTTCTGATAAATGTTGCTGCCTTGAAGCTCTTCTTTGCCATTTATACTGTCGCTGGTTACTTAACTTGCTTCTGGTAGACTATTTGAGCTCATGTTTTTATTGCACATAACTGGCTTTGAAGAGGACAAAAAATTTCATGTTGTGTTGAATTCTGTGATAGCCACGCTATCATGTCACCGAATATCTTGGATCAGCTGCTTTCAGCAAAGCTATACAAGCGCATGATCTGCATACAGGCATGGATGTTTGTGTGAAAATTATAAATAACAACCATGGTTTCTTTTATCAGAGCCTTGATGAGATAAAGCTTCTCAAATACATCAATAAGCATGATCCTGCTGACAAGTACCACATTCTACGTTTGTACGATTACTTCTAGTATCGAGTAAGGGAATGTACAATTTTGATACTTATCTTGTTTGGTTTTGAGCTTTTATAATATTTCGACATAGATTTTTGTTTAATGCGTGCACATTTGCTAGATTTGAATTACTTGTCTTTCATTGTCTTGTGTACCTGTGACCCCCATGCTTTGGGGCAGTGCCTTTCTGCTAGCATGGAGAGCGCAACACTTGAAAGTTTTGTATATGGCTTCTTCTGGTTAGTCATTATACGATTGAGCTTCCTTTTGGGGGATGTTTCGTACAATCATATATTATATTGACAACTTGCTTCTCGTGTTTAGTGTATTGATCTTGTTTATGGAATGATGCATTGCATATTAATCTGAAATGAATGATAACTTGATTTGCATTCGACTTTATTTTGTAGGAACATATGTTGATAGTATGTGAACTTCTCAAAGAAAACTTGTATGAATTTCATAAATTTAATCGGGAGTCAGGAGGGGAGGTCTACTTCACAATGCCAAGACTGCAGGTTTGTTGGGTTCCATTTTCTACTTGACGACCATTAGCTTTTTGCCTTGCTGGCGTGTAAACTTTGCTGAATTTTTTTTTGCAGTCAATTACAATTCAGTGTCTAGAGATGCTTCAGTTTTTGCATGGCCTTGGCCTGATACATTGTGACTTGAAGCCTGAGAATATACTGGTGAAAAGCTACAGTAGGTGAGGTGAAAATCATTGAGTCGACGACGATTCACTTAGATTGAGTGAGAGAGACTACAAGGCGACAAAGAGTCGACGATGATTCACTTAGATTGAGTGAGAGAGAGACGGAGGTGGAGTGCGAGGCGGTGATCTCTTTCAAGAAATGAAATGAATGTGGTGATCTCTTTTACGAAATGAAATGAATACCCTGATCTCTTTCATAGTCATAGGAGGAAATGAAATATCTATGCTATGTTGTTCTTTTTAATTTTGTTTTAAAAGAAAATTGTGAGATGACAATTTTGATTTCATTAGAGAAACCCAGAGGGAAGAGAAAACAAACAGAGCCCGAAAAGCTCAGACAACAAGACACAAGAATTGGGTAGAAGTACCTAGGGTTTTTTCAAAGGGCTTTTTCCAAGCGACTGTTAGTGCAATCATTCTGTTTGTTGATCACAAAATTTGGGATTTTAATGATTATAAATTTAGACCTTGAATATGTACTCGACTCAACCTTTTAAGGAAAAACCTTGAAGTAATACAATATATATATATATATACACACCATATCAAACCATGTAAGAGTAAACATTCCTTGTTCCATAGTTACTATACTAGCTTTCATACCATACCACAAGTCTAATCAATACAATTGAAAAAGAAAAAGAAAAGGAAGAGCAAGAGGCCATCTTAGCTTAAGTAGCTATATAAGTTTCTCAAAATACACATGATTAACATAAGAGAAAAGTTTCAATCAATCTAAACATAATCAAGTTGTACCCTAGAGCTGTTAGTAAGTATTTAACCTTCTCTCCTGATAGAGGATCAACAACAGGCAGGGTTATTGACCACAACTTGCTTCATAAACACATTACCCTTGGTCGCATGAAAAAAAATCCTTTCAATTCAAAGGCCATTGATTTTTCTCTAGAACAAGACCACTAAGGCCATCTCTAGCAGTGGAGGGCTAAACATAGGCCGCCCATAAAATTTAGCCTATCATTTATAATTTTTTAATAAATAATGTTGGGCTATATTTTTACTGTATTCAGCAATGCAGGCATAAATCATAGCCCCCTCAATATTTTATTAGTTTTTAGTATATTCTTTAAATATATTGGATAATTTAATTAAGTACTATTTTAGATCCTATTTAAAATTTTCTTTAAAAGATAAAAATATTTTCGAATAGGATTTTTGACATCCACGAAATAGGATTTTAGAAAAGAAAAATATTTTCGGATATGAAAGGATTGATGTAAAAACAACAACAATCCACCCAAGAAACTAAAACAACAACAACAATACTTTAAGTTAAAAACAACTGGCCCACCTAAGAAATAATAAAATAAGATACAGCCCACCGAAGAAGAAGAAAGTGCCACATTTGGCCTAGCATTTGGCCTTTTTGGCCTGCTGACTGGGCTTGACCAGGTGACATGACACATTTAGCCCACTTGCTGAAGATGAGTTTTGGGTGTAAATGGGCTAAATTTGAGGATTTAGCCCACTGTTGGAGATGACCTAACAAACCCCAACTTAACATGCTTTGATGGGTCTGTTGTCATTTCATACAACAGATAAAGCGCTAAGCATGCCATCCACCACACAGACAAAGAAAGAAAGAAAAGATAATTTCATCTCTGAAACCAAAAAATTCCTATCATTTGTTCACCCGTTTTGATTGTGTTCCTGTGATGGTAGGTTAAAATTCCCCATTAGCTTGAAAACCATTTGTGGTGAACAAGTCAACTTTCTTTGGTGTGCGAGCGTGCCACTGTTAGCACTAAAAACCCTAAAAAACTTATGAAAACTTGCGCCCCAAGTTACTGATTTAAAACAAGTGATTGTGAATTTAAGTGAGGAATATCTCCCAAGTAAGTTCTTTTCTTGCCTCAGACTAATTAGGACTTCACAATTTCTCAGGGAAAACTGGTAGTTCTGGCCAAAATGAATACTTAAAAATAAATCAAATTGTTTTAAGGAAAAATTCATGTTACACGACTTTTAAAACAAAAGGGAACTGCCATGTTTGAAGGGGCAACAGAACATTGGGGTTCGATTTCTACTTAGATTACAGTTTGTGACTAAGGCTGGACTAGATGTATTTGTACTGGAATTGCACGTCAGGACCTTCAATTGATGAGATTCAGCTGGAAATTCGATACCAATGTAGAGATTGGAAAAGCTTTTAATCTATTCTATCCATGGGAAGGCTTGCTGAATGGGCAGAATTGAGATTTCTTCAGTCTGGACGGACTGGAAGTGGCTGGATTGATGATTGCTAGCCTGGAGCTGCACCACAGGACCTGTTCTGCTTGATTATGAATCATCCAAGAGCTATTCTGGCAATTCTGAGAGTTCCATACATCTCTGTAATTTGTTGAGGTTTTCATATTATGAAAAACCGAATTCTGCTCGATTTGGCTTGAGCTGAACCAAATTTGTAACGAGAGAAGTCTCATTTCCTTTGCAAACTGTTTCTTTGAATGGAACTGGAGTCAAAAACTTGAGTTCTGGCTGATTTGTCTTTTGTGAATCAAAGAGTTTGGTTGCTTCCTGAGTCTGAAGATTTTTGAGATCAATTGATCTTTTTTTGAATTTTGTCAGTGTGACATTTTGAGAGTTTTTGTTTTGATGGAGATTTTGGTTGTCCTATTTATGTTCCCATCCTCCTCAATTTATAGGCAATCCCAGAGTGATTTATTCCTTGATATCCGAAAGCCACTTATTGAGATTATTTTATATTATATATATGAGTTCGTGAAATGAACCATCATATGTACCTCCCTGACACTTGGACTGGAAACAATGGTTACTTGGTTACTTTGGAATCTGAGCACCTTTGATCGGGTGTGTTGTAGGCCTTGATGGGCAGTCTATGCGTGTAGGACTTTTCATAGTCACACAAGTATTCTCCTGTGTGGTCTGGTGAGTGCAGTCCCCCGGTTGGATGGCTAGTTCCCTAGCCACATGGTTATTGAGGATTCTTCCATGTGGTCTAGTTAGATAATCCCTGTGTTGGATTGTTTTCCTCCAGTACATGATAGGCACTATCATATGTACCTCCCTTTGGATACTGATACTTGAAAACAGTGGATATGGATACTTGGATACATGGAAATGTATACTTGGATATGTCGGAACTCGAGCACCCTTGGCGGGGTGTTTCGTAGGCCCTTGGCCAAGCAGTCTGCGCACATAGGACTTTGCACAGACGCACGATTATTAAGGATTCTGTTGTGCGGGTTGGTGAGCCTAGTCCCCCAGTTGGATGGCTTGTTCCCTAGCCACATGGTCAATTGAGGATTCGTCCTTGTGGTTTAGTCAAACAAACCCCGCGTTGAATTGGGCCTAACCACTCTGATTTTTATCACCAAATCCTGACTTTAGTTACTTCCCTTCTTCCCTCGTGCATTAAATGCTTTTTTGCGGCTAGTGGGTTTGCTAGTCAGAGGCGTTACTTCATTAAATGAAGCGTGGGACCCTGCTGCCACGTGGTGATTTGACTCTAATATCTTTGGCCGTGTCTCTTTCGTCCTTCGGCCTCTGCCAATGATGCCGCGGTTGAGGCCGAGATGATTATGCCTTCGCAGCTTTTCCTTTGTCTTTGGGAAGGCAAAACACCTGACGAAACGCCACGTCCTAGCTTATGAATAGGTGCTAGGGCCAAGACGGGCAAAAGGTGTCAATACACCCAGCTGAGGAAAAGCCCTTTGAAACCCACGTTGTGCAAGTATGGATTTAAGCAACCAACAAGAACTTCGGCCAAGAAAGTCTTAGAGCTAGGTGCCAAGAACGTTCGAAAGGATTCGGCGCAAGAGGTACTCATCGATCTAACAAGCATTTATTAATGTCGGATACAACAACTAGAGAAGAAGGGGTAGTGGTCGTGGCCGATCTGATGGACCGACTGTTGGAATATTGGGCCGAGGACTCTTTACGGCCGAACTCGCTGATTAATTTGATCAAATTCCTACATGAGTCAGACGACGGTGATGCGTTAACCATTGACGACCTGGATTCTGCACCTGTTGAGATGGAAAACAGCCATCCCGAGGTCTAAGATCCTTTGTTAGAAATCAATGTAGGAACTAAGGGTGAACCACGACCTCTCTTTGTTAGTAATCTTTTGAACCTGAAGCTAAGTGCCGAAATTATTAGCATTCTCTGGAATATAAAGAATGTTTTGCTTGGGACTATTGTGAGATGCTTGGATTACCCAGATGTTTAGTAGAACATGAATTGAAAATCAAAGACGAGTTCAAACCTTTCCAACAGCTTCTCAAACCTTTAAAGAAGAAATTTAACAGCTTCTCAAAGCCAGCTTTATCCGTACCACCAGATACGTTGTGTGGCTGGCCAACATTGTGCCAATGTTGAAAAAGACTGGAGCTCTAAGGGTTTGGACGAATTATAGAAATCTGAATCTTGCAATCCGCAAGGACTAGTATGCTATGCCCATGGCCGACCTGCGAGTGGATGGAGCCGCAGAACATGAGCTCTCATCCTTTACAGACGTCCATGTTGGGTACAATTAGATATTTATTGCCAAAAGGGAAGTTCACAAAATGGCGTTTAGATGTCTAGGAGCTATTGGAACTTATGAATGGGTAGTCATGCCTTTAGGCCTTAAAAACACTGGTGCTACGTATTAGTGGGCCATGAACATCATCTTCCACGACTCAATCGGCCGAACTATTGAGGTTTATATTGACGACGTTGTCTTCAAGTCTTCCTCATTGGCTTCTTGGTTCACTAACGTAGGATTGAAGTGAACAAGAACAAGGCCAAGGCATTCATGGTCGCACCCCCACCGAAAACCAAGAAAGAACTCCAATCTTTCCTTGGAAAGGTGACTTTTTAAGACGTTTCATATCCAACTTGGTAGGCAAAATTCGGACATTATCCCATCTCCTAAGATTGAGGGACAGGGACGAATTCGTATGGGAAAGCAAGCATCAGAAGGCTTTTAATGAAATCAAGCAATATCTCTCCCAGCCGCCAGTTCTTATGCCCCCAAAGAAAGGAAAACCTCTAAGGCTCTACATTTCGGCCCTAGAGAACTTTATCGACTACTTGCTGGCTCAAAATAATATGTCTGAGCAAGAACATGTTGTGCATTATCTCAGCTGCAACCTTAGTATGGCCGAGCTTAACTATTCACTATAGAGAAGTTATGCCTGACACTTTATTTCCACTAAGCTAAGCCATTACGTGACTGCTTATTGCGTAATGGCCCTCAATACGGCTGAAGGATTCTTTAGGATCTCTTTTGAAAAGCGTAACTTGTCAAACCTTGGCAGCCGAGACATCCAAAATGGCCAAGACGGCCAAAGGAGACTGGCAATATCCCATCGTCAAATATCTTCGTGATCCTTTCGGGCAATCACGAAAAAGCTATAGGTTTTCGGGCTCGTCTTGATTCCGAGGGGCCCAAAGGTGTCCCTCCTTCCCCTAATATCATTCTGATCAGCCCTTTTATTGCCTTAATATGGTTACGGTAAGCCACAATATTGTTATGGTAAGCCATAATACGGCTATCGTGGACCATAATATGGTTTTAATGAGCCACAATATTGTTATGATGAGCCCTAATATGGTTCTGGTGAGCCTTAGTACAGTTATGGTAAGCTTTAGTACGATTCTACTAAACCTTAGTACAATTCTAGTAAGCCTTAATATGGTTCTGGTTAGTCATAATATGATTCTAGTAAGACAAAATATGGTTCTGGTGAGCCAGAATATGGTTTTGGTCAACCATAATATGGTTCTGGTGTGCGTTAATACGGTTTTGGTTAGCCTTTGTATGGTTCTGGTAAGCCTTAGTAGAGTTCTAGTACACCTCATATGGTTCTTGTTAGGCCTCACATCATTTTGGTAGACTTTGTTATGGTTCTAGTAAGTCACAAAATGGTTCTAGTGAGCTTTAATGTCGTTTTGGGAGCCTAAATATGGTTCTAATGATCTTTAATAATCTGGTTATGGCCCAGTTTGGAATCCATGTCGAACCCCGTGCGTGTCCAACCCCTGGCAGTGTCTGGCACAAACGACCAAAATACCCATCTTGCCCTAATCCAAAAACTGTTTTAGGGTCTAGCTTCTAACGGAAAACTAAAGAGTCTCCCTGAAAAAGACTCAAAAACCTAGAATTTTACCTGCATAGCAAACTCAAATAATTTCTCAAGCGTTCAACAAATTCAACTTTACAAAACTGATCATAACAAACCAATCATAGACTTGCGGCTGCACAAAGGTTAGCTTAGGCTGCCTACGTACCCTTACCTGAGGGATCAAGCCACACGTAGTTCTTTATACAAGAAACAAAGTTCAACCCATATGTAAGCACATGAATTAAATATTCCTTCACACTTTCATAAAACCAAAAGCTTCAAACTCTAATCAATCTGCTGAAACTTAAGCAAAATATATTGATTTCAGAACTATCTTCCACCCATCACATATGTGCATATACAAATACATATGTATAATAGCTCATTACAGATAAGTAGGAAAACGAGAAAATTATTAAAATAACATTGGCCACGTGAAACCTTAATATCAATATCAACGATTTGAATAGAGCATACTTCAATCAATTTTTCACATGTAAAAACAAACTCATCTCTTAAGAAAGTAGTTGTCAATATTATCATTCACGCAACCAAACATCACATCATTTTGGCCTCAGCCCTCTTTAACCTAAATAAATCGTTTTGTCATCTAAACTTATCTCGACTTTTAGAACATCAAGAGTACGTTAACAAATTTCAAAATAGCTTAGCAAAACAACTTTTCAATCACTTAGTCTCGCAGCTTCACCTAGTAACTTTAGGTTGCCTACGTACCCTTAACAAGGGATCAAGCCACACGTAGTTCTTTCCAACTTTCCCAATTCTCAAAACAGCTCATACTTGCACATACATAGGCTACTCACTGAATTTCCTCTAATTCTTAAATCAATTTATATATTACTTGCTTAAATTATATATATAGCAAAATAAAAATAAAAATAAAACAAACAAGCTCCAAAGACACTTTTAGCATTTCCTTCGAAACTCACATAAGGCTCATTTATAAATGCATATATATATATATATAAATATTTATATAATTAACTTATTACAAATAAATAGGAAAATGAGAAATTTATTTAAATAGCATTAACCTCGTGAAATCTGAATGTCAACATCTCCAATTTAAATAGATTATATTTGCATTTGTTTTCCACATTAAATCGTCAATTCCTTGTGTCTCATAATGTGACACATCCTCGCAGGCCTCGGTAACACAAAGTCGACCCGAGCCGCATTCTTTGCAGGCCTCGGCGACACAAGGTCAACCCGAGTCGCATTCCTCGCAGGCCTCGGCGACACAAGGTCAACCCGAGCCGCAATCCTCCCAGAACTCGAGGGACATGTAGTCAGCTCGAGAATGCACATCCTCGCACCACACAGTTCAGGCGTCCCTGAAACTCGTGGGGCATTTTTGTAAATAACAAAACTGTTTCAAAGGAAACTGGGGAGGTACTCCCATGATGGGTTTGAAAACCATTTTCCGAGATTATAAAAAACTATCCCTTATTCCACAATCCATTTTCAAGCCACTGAGTATATATACATTAAATTTAAACATATAATAAGATATCTAATTAATTTTATCGTCCACTCCAAACCAATTAATAAGCCGTTCCTAGCTTCACACAATTTTACTTAATATAATATCCTTAGAAAGTAAAAGCGATTACGTTTAAATTCATAAGCAATAAAGCATCCACTAACACACCATATGATACCTTAATAATAATCCCAATAATAATAATAAATAGATAAATGGATAAACAAATAAATAACTAGATAAGTAAATAAATAAATAAATAATAAATAATCTCAAAAGATTCCATCAGTTCTAATAATCTCAAAAGATTCCACGGGGCCAACCACCTCCGATTTCCGATCCGAAAGTTCCTATGGGTTCCACAAGGTTTAGGACACACGTCCTTCAAGTTTGGTCCGAATCGGGCGGTCAAATCGCCTGCGATCGCACGATTTTGACTGTTAATATTTAACGCGAACTTTATATTGAAATGGAGTTGATCCAACGGTTCGAACATGAACCCAGATAACGTCTAATATGCGATATCCGATCGATGATCAAACAATAACCAAAATCACATCCGAGCATACAGTGCTCATGCGCCGCCACACCCGCCGGCAGTGCATGGGTGTCTAGAGAAATTTCGACGACCGAAAAATTCTCGAAACACCCTACAGTACATATACCAATACATTCAGACCATCAAGGGGAGTATTTTTGTTCTTGGACCAAAGCCAAAACTACCCGAACTAGCCGAAACCATTGGCATAATATGCGTATATGGAGCAATCTGTACAACTTCAAGATCGAGCTACAATCTGTACCTAATAAATCACGGCCAAGAACTGGCCGATGGAGCTCCTTTTTCTCGGCCCTAGTACTTACTCGTGGAACTAAAACGCGGCGTTTCACCGAGGTACTTGGCCTTCCTGAAGACAGAAGAAAAGTTGCTAAGGCACGATCATCTCGGCCTCGATTATAGGCCGAGGCCGAGGCCGAGCAAAATTACGGCCAAAGGCATTAAAGTCAGATTATCAAGTGGCAGCATGGTCCCACGCTTCATTTAATGAGGTAGTGCCTCTGTTTATTGCAGCAAACCCACTGGCCAAGAATAGGCATTTAGTGCACGAGGGAAGGTGGGAAGTGACTGAAGTCAGGGATTGGCGACAGAAAACGGAGTGATCAGACAGACATTCTCACAAGAATTCTTGCAGCTTGAAGGATTGGGTGACTAACTATCAGAGCAATAAATGCGTCCCCACGGCCAGTTGCACAGAAACCATGATTAGGGCGGCGGCCGAGATTTACTAGGATTTATGGGGTCGCACCACCATGCTTCACGACAAATGTCGATTGGACTACCCATTTGCGCTAATCAGACTCCACTATGCAGGATTTCATCCTCGATTACTCATCCAGGAACTCTTCCTATAAATACAAGGCTCAAGCTACGTTCAAAGGGTTCAAACACCAAACCAAAGCCTCCCACGGAGCAACTTATATTTTCCTGTAATGCACTTTCAATATCTTTACATGCTTTTCTAGGAGTAGTGTTAGTCTGTAAGGAAAATCCATTCATCAATATATCATACGACCCTCGATTTTCAAGGCGCCGGAGCACCATCTCTGTTATTCGCTCATTCACCCCATATATCATACGACCGTCGCTCACTGAGCAGCGCGCCGGAGCACCGCCCTAAAAACCACCATAAACACCACCACTAAACGGCCTTGTAGCTCATGCCGTGAACTTGACGGCCGAGATTAGTTCCTCTCTCGGCCACAATCGTTTGATTAAAAGTCAAGTCCAAATAGGCGCACCATTTCACCACTTCCATCCAAACCACATCTCGACGCACCGCACCCAAAAGCAGGAAGCCGCGTGTCCACGCATATCCCCTCGGCCCGAAACTCCAGTCCGTGAGATTTTCGCGGTAGACAACTGTAGCACGGTACCTGTACAAACTAAAAAAGTTCCAGTTATGTCCCTTTAGTTTCTAGACCTTTCCTCCTTCGTTACAAGTCGGAATTGGGTGTGCCGCATGTTTACGAACTCATATCGTCGAGCTCTAGGCAACGGTATCACCAACACCCCCAAACTCCTTCCCAAACAAAAAGTCAAATTTTAAACCTATTAAAATATTCCTTGGGTAAAATTGTCTTTTACTTGAATAAATTAATAACGAATTAATAATTTAGAATCGGGTTATTACACCTGTCACTAAAAAGATAAGGCAGATGCAGCTCCTCAGATCATGCCTTCACAAGCTTCATCTTCCACTTATAAATACAAGACCCCCAACCACGTTTAAAGGGTCCTCGACCACACAAACCTCCCACAGAGCAACTTGTCTTTTCCTATAATTTATCTTCCTGGAATGCAGTTTCAATATCCTTAAATGTTTTCCTAGGAGTAGTGGTAAAGTTAAGTTCTTCCATCCATCAATATATTACACGACCCTTGATTTTCAAGGCTTCGGAGCACCATCCTTGTTACTTTTCCGTCCACCCCATATATCAAATAGCCTTCGCAATCTAGCGAGGCATTGGAGTACCATCCAAATCCACCGACCGTCTTCCACCATCGACCCCAATCAACGGCCTCATAGCTCAGGTCGTGCACCTGTTGGCCGAGAACTGTTCCTCTCTAGACGACAATCGCTTTGGGCAAATTCAGATCCAAACAGACGCACTCAACCCATCCATTCATCCATCCACATCATCTTTGAATGCACGGTAGACCGTGCTTGCACGCTCCTGCACACCCCATCCAACACAAAGTAGGATGACTTATGTTAGCACATATCCCCTCGGCCCCGGAGCACTAGGCCATAAGATTTTGCACATCCAAGCCCAGTGGGACTCTTTTCTAACCATCTGCGAGCACTATTTGGTGGGGTTTTGTCAAAAGTTTATGGTTGAAACTTGGTGATAGGAATTTAGCAAACTGCAAAATAGAGGTTAAAACGCTATATATACTCGAAATAGAACAAGGCTATTATTAATATAGCAAAGGTAAACACGAGGTCATTCCCACGAATTGGAAAGAAAGTTTTGAAGGATTATTAATTGGTTGAGAAAATCAGGAAGATAGCACTTATGTTCATTCATCCATTATGAGGTAATTCCATATGGAAGATTGGTTACCTTACGTTTATTCTCCTTATGGAATTTAGGCTAGATTAATTCTTACAACATGTAATCTCCCTATAGCATTTAGGAATCGAAGGACAGCATCGTCGACATCTACCGCGAGAAGGATCCCCCTTTCTCATCAGCTAGATTATTGTTCCTGGATAAATTCCACAAAAGACACTCGGCTATTGATCTATATTAGGAACCGAAAGGCTGAAAAAAATCCTCATCACTAAGAGTTCTAACCTGGCAACCAAGGCTTTGCACCAAGCCAATCACAAAGCCAGGGCTAAAGGGTTGCCATTGTACCAGCCTGACCTGAAAAAGTTGGAAGCCAAGGCTCCCCTTCACCAAGGACGACTTGGCATTTTTGCGACAGTACTTTTCGGTGACCCTGGCCGATGTCTTGTTTGGCCAAACATTTGAGGAAAATATTTGAATCAGCATATTAAATAAGTACCTCTCAGTGAAGTCTCAGCCATTAACTTCTCCACGGCCAAAGAAGAGTTCTCTGAAGAACCAATGAAAACTCTAACGGACAGCCTCATCGATCCTTTATCCAAGGATGAGGACAAGGATGCACCAACCAAGGATGAGTCCACGCTAGATTTGTCCGACGACGAATACGAATTTAAGACACTGATGAAAAGCCCTTTGAAACCCACGTTGTGCAAGTACGGATTTAAGACGACCGACAAGAACTTCGGCCAAGAAAGTCTTGGAGCTAGGTGCCGAGAACGTTCGAAAGGATTTGGTGCAAGAGGTGCTCATCGATCTAACAAGCATTTATTAATGTCAGAAACCACAACCAGGGAAGAAGGGCTAGTGGTCGTGGCCGATCTGATGGAATGACTGTTGGAATATTGGGCCGAGGACTCTTTATGGCCGAACTCGCTGATTAATTTGATCAAATTCCTACATGAGTCAGACGACGATGATGTTTTAACCATTGACGACCTGGATCATGCACCTCTGAGATGGAAGACAGCCATCCCGAGGTCTAAGATCCTTTGTTAGAAATCAATGTTGGAACTAAGGGCAAACCACAACCTCTCTTTGTTAGTAATCATTTGAACCTTAAGCTGAGTGCCGAAATTATTAGCCTTCTCTCGCAATATAAAGATTGTTTTGCTTGGGACTATCATGAGATGCTTGGATTACCAAGAGGTTTAGTAGAACATGAATTGAAAATCAAAGACGAGTTCAAACCTTTCCAACAACTACCACGGGCGATTTTCTGCCAAGGTGCAACTAAAAGTCAAAGAAGAAATTTAACAGCTTCTCAAAGTTGGCTTTATCCTTACCACCCGATACGTTGAGTGGCTGGCCAACATTGTGCCAATGTTGAAAAAGACTGGAGCTCTAAAGGTTTGCACGAATTACAGAAATCTGAATCTTGCAACCCCCAAGGACGAGTACCCTATGCCCATGGCCGACTTGTTAATGGATGGCGCCGCAAAACATGAGCTCTTATTCTTTACAGACGTCCATGCTGGGTACAATTAGATCTTTATTGCCGAAAGTGAAGTTCACAAAACGGCGTTTAGATGTCTAGGAGCTATTGGAACTTATGAATGGGTAGTCATGCCTTTAGGCCTTAAAAACGCTGGTGCTACGTATCAATGGGTCGTGAACATCATCTTCAACGACTTGATCGGCCGAACTATTGAGGTCTATACTGACATGCTGTGCAATATCTCAGCTGAACCCTTAATATGGCCGAGCTTAACTATTCCACTAAGCTACGACATTACATGACTACTTATTGCTTAACGGCCCTCCATATGGCTGAAGGATTCTTTAGGATCTCTTTTGTTCATGTGCCAAGCGCGAAAATCACAAGACCAATGAAATGACCCATATAGCATCATGCGTAAACATCCCTAATGGAGAATACAACCGGGTGATCAAAATTGAAAAGCGTAACTTGTGAGCCTTGGTGACCGAGACATCCGAAATGGTCAAGCCGGCCAAAGGAGACTAGCAATATCCCGTCATCAAATATCTCCGTGATCATTTCGGGCAATCACAAAAAAGCTATAGGCTTTCGAGCTTGTCTTGAATTAGGTGTCCCTTCTTCCCCTAATATCATTCTGATGAACCCTCTTATTGTCTTAATATGGTTATGGTAAGCTACAATATGGTTATCGTAACCCATAATATGGCTATGGTGGACCATAATATGGTTATGATGAGCCCTAATACGGTTCTGGTGAGCCTTAGTACAGTTCTGGTAAGTCATAGTACGGTTCTACTAGACCTTAGTATAGTTCTGGTAAGCCTTAATATTATTTTGGTTAGTCATAATATGATTCTAGTAAACCATAATATGGTTCTGGTGAGCCAGAATATGGTTTTGGTCAACCATAATATGGTTCTGGTGTGCGTTAATACGTTTTTGGTTAGCCTTTGTATGGTTCTGGTAAGCCTTAGTACAGTTCTAGTACACCTCATATGGCTTAGATAATTCATAATATGAATTTGATAAGCCATGTTATTATTCTAGTAAGCCATAATATGGTTCTGGTAAGCCCTTATATCATTTTGGTAGACTTTGTTATGTTTCTAGTAAGTCACAAAATGGTTCTAGTGAGCTTTAATATCGTTTTGGTGAAACTTAATATGGTTCTAATGATATTTAATAATTTGGTTATGGCCCAGTTTGGAATCCATGTCGAACCCCGTGTGTGTCCAACCCCTGGCAGTGTTGAGCACAAATGACCAAAATACCATTCTTGCCCTAATCCAACAACTAATTTAGGGTCTGGCTTCTAGTGGAAAACTGAAAATGTCTCCCTTGAAAAAGACTCAAAAACCTAGAATTTTACCTGCACAACAAACTCAAATAATTTGTCAAGCGTTCAACAAATTCTTCCTTACGAAACTAATCATAACAAACCAATCATAAACTTGCAGCTGCACCTAGGTTAGCCTAGGTTGCCTATGTACCCTTACTGAGGGGATCAAGCCACACGTAGTTCTTTATACAAGAAACAAAGTGCAACCCATATGTAAGCACATGAATTAAATATTCCTTCACACTTTCATGAATTAAATATAATAGCTCATTACATATAAGTAGGAAAACGAGAAAATTATTAAAATAACGTTGGCCACGTGAAACATTAATATCAATATCAACGATTTGAATAGAACATACTTCAATCAATCTTTCACACGTAAAAACAAACTCATCTCTTAAGAAAGTAGTTGTCAATTTTATAAAATCCTTAAAACTTAGAAAACTCTCAATCGTTGTCTCATAAATTTGAAAACATGCATAAAAACCTTCACCAATAAGTACCAAGATAAAATCATCAATTTTAGTTTCAAACATCTTAAAACTCAAATACTCTCCACCTAGGCCAATCATAATCCGTCAATTCCAATAATATTTTGTCAATTCAAGTACCATATATGTTACATTTTCGCCGAACTTCGGGGGACACGTAATCAGCCCGAGAACGCATATCCTTGTGGAATCAAGTGATCAGACTGAAATGCATATCCATCAATTCCCCTCACAAGACTTAGGAATATATAATCAACCTGAACGCAAATCCTCGCACCACACAGTTCAAGCATCCCTGAGACTCGTGTGGCATTGTTATAAAAGACTAAAAATAGATAACCAAAAATCCCTTTTTAAAACGAGATCAATCCCAACATTCCTTAATTTGAATTTGACCATGCATAATCTCTCAAAACTATTCTCAAACTACATTCAAATATGTACAACATACGATTGAGAAAACTAGTACTCATAATTCATTGATTTCAAGCCACCAAGCATATATTTAAATACAGATATATAATCAAGCATTTAATTAATTCCTTATTCATGCCAAAACCCGGTTACCCAAGCCATTCCCAACTCCACACAACTAAACATAATATAACACGCTTGGAAGGTAAAAGTGATTGTATAATAAATCATAAGCATTCAATAAAACTCCCATAACACGCTCGGCCACAATCGTTTGACTAGGAGTCGAACTCAAAACAGGCTCACCACTTAACCATTTTATCCAAACCACATCACCATCTCGACGCACGGTAAACCATGCTGGCACGCCCGCGCACAACCGCACCGCATCCAAAAGAAGGACGTCACGTGTTAACGCAAATCCCCTCGGTCCAGAGCACGAGGCCGTGATATTTGCGCAGCCAACACAAGCTAGAGATGGTTCTAGTGATCATAATTTACGGTTGTTCCTCTCTGCACTTTTGTAGATCACAACTTCTTCATTTGAGCTCCGAATTGAACATGCCACTTGTCTACGAACTCATATCATCGAGCTCTATACAACGATGACACTCAATTCCCCAAATTCCTTCCCGAACAAAAAGTGACTAAAGTGCCCCTAAGCCCAAGGGCAAAAATGTAATTTCACAATAAATAATTAATGGAATAGTCATTTTTGGGACGGGGTGTTACAGTTTTAGTAAGCCTTAATATGGTTCTAGTGATCCTTAATAATATGGTTCTAGTAAGCCCTGTTATGGTTTTGGTAGGCCTTAAATCGTTTGTGGTGAGCCCTGATACCTTTTTGGTGATCCTTAATATCGTTTTGGTGACCCTTAATACAGTTATGGTGAGTCTTAATATGGTTTTGATGAGCCGTAGTATGGTTGTATTGAGTCTTAATATGGTGCTGTTTTTGTTAGATATATGGCCTACCAAGTAATTATGTAATAGTTAGTATTGAGGACATCATTTGTAACGACTTATTAAGTTATTTATGGGCAACACCAGTTGTTTTAATTCATGATTATATGTTACTTATGAAATACAAGACAACTATAGTCCTAGGAATATATATGTAAGTGGACATGAGAACTATGTAATGAGATTGTATACATCGAGACTTATCTTGATCCCTAATCCTAAATATGTTCCTGGTCATATGAGTATCAATTGGGCATTGATATTCCGCTGACGACCAATACACGCAGTATCTTCTCCCAAATAACGAGGTCTCAAGTCATTGAGTGTGGCGACACCAAGATATGTATGTAGGTGCTTGCAGGAGAACAAGTACACTGAATGCGATCAAATACATGAGTTTTAGAATGGAAGTCTTTGCAATGGTGCAGACCAATCTTTCAACCTTAGACATCATAGATGTTTTATGTCTATGTTGTTTGTTTTTGAGATCACTGTACCGTTGTGTTGAGGAAGACGTGACTTAAAGGTGTTTATCAGAACTCTCAATAAAGTCATGGAGGCAAATGAATGTACGACATGGGATCTCTACTCTCAGTAAAGGGAGTGAATACTCCAAAGATATGATTGATCAAATCTTTGCGCAAAGTAGAAGATAAGATTTGAAAGAAGAGGTCTTCAATTCTTATCAGAATAATCATACAAATGAATAATTCACATCAGGGTATTTGACATTAGATTCCTTTATCTAATAATGTGAATAGGACTATTGTATAAGAGAAAGATTCAATTGCATGACCATTCCAATTTGAATAGGTTCTGCCCTACACCCTATTTAGCTCTCAATAACCATGGCATGCTGCTAGGCTTCAACCATGGTTTGTGGAAGTCCTGAAAGGATCAAACTCAATTGACTTTCACCAATATGAAGAATTAAATGGTGAGATTTAATTCACAAGTAAACTCATAGAAGTGGAGCCCTCCCACTACCTTGGTAAAAGGAACCTACGGATTGCACACCGAGAAATGAGATTAGAGAAACAAATGAACATAAAAGAAAATAGGAGTCAAAAGTCAAAGGTCAAGTCAAAGTCAACATATTTGACCGGAGCAATTGACCGAGTCAAATAGTTTGACCAAGTCAAATTAGTAAGACTATAATAGTGATTTAAGGGTTAAATCATAATTCATAATTAAGAGTAAAATGGGTGAAGGAGTTAGAATAAGTTGTCGGAAATGCCAATTATGCTATATTCTTTTCTTGCAAAGGCCCACGTTTTGTAGCTGGTGAAATGGGTGGTGGAGATTTTAACGATGATCTCTATTGGGTCTCAAAAAACCCTCAACATTTAAATGTTTTAAATTGAATAAACCTTGGATTGAAGTTCCATCATCAACTCTAAAGGTAGAGAGTACTAGACCCAGTGAGCTTTTGCCTAATTATATAAGAGATGACGTTGGCAAAGCCCAAAGGATCCAATATTGATAGAAGCGATTTGCGAGCAGATGGTTCAAGGGTATTGAGTCTACAGTGGATGAGTGGGTATTCTTGAAATTTTTCCCTTCGAAGGTGTGATGAGGTTCGGGGAACGAGGGAAGTGAAGTTCCCGTCATGTCATGAAGCAACGTGGAAACCCGAGGCGTAGAGGTGGGCCGACCACCCTTATCACTTCAATTGACAGGTACGTAAATTTCGAGGATGAAATTTTTATAAGGGGGTAGGTTGTAACACCCCGACCTTAGTTTAATTATCCATTCAATTATTTAATGAAATTTAAATCTGAATTTACAATTTTGCCTTAGAGTAGGGGTAAATTGGTCACTTTTTAATCCAGAAGGATTTTGGGGCAGTGATCGGTGACATGACGTAGGTCGTCCTGAGATGAGTTCGTAGACACGTAGTGGGCTGGAATCGAAGTTGTAACGAAAAGATACGATCAAATTACACTCAGTGGCATAACCGTAATTTTCTTTAAATTATTATTTTTTTTTTAACCGGAAATTCTTTTCTCTCTCTCGCTCTCTCTTCCCCACCCCGCCCCTCCCTCTCGCAACACACAGACCCGGCCACGACCGCCGCTTAGGGATGTGACCATGAGGAGCCAGTGATCACCCACGACTGAGACCGGTGGGGATGTGACCATGAGGAGCCAGTGATCACTACCAGGGCAGAAGACCAGCCACGACCGCCGCTTAGGGAGGCGCTGGGAGCTCGGATTGGTCATGACTGTTTTCGATTTCTCGTCGTCGTCTGGGCAATTCCGGCTACGGTTTTTGACGAACCAGGTATGGATTTTGATCATCTTCACGTACTCTAGCTGTTTATATGGTTGCATTAGTGTTTCTCTCTAGATAAAGGGTTAGGATATCCATGTGTGTTCAGATTTTCTCTTTCAGACAAACATCATTTGGGGGTGATGATGGTAGCTTTATCATGTAGTGTTCTGATTATAATTGCTGCTAGTTGTGGATATTAATTATGTTTTTAACATGTTGAAAAATTTGGGAAAAGTCCAATTTACCCATATAGTAAGTGGGCTCGAACATAGAGTGACGTTAGAAATTCCACAAGATTCGTCTTCGGGTTCCAGAAAAATTCGGGCCGGGTCCTGCGAGCTAATTAAACTTTAATCTCTTGTATTTAACAATTGTAGCTCAGAACCTCTGGCAAAAGGGAAAATTGCCATTATCTCCTTGTTTTTGGTTCTGATAATTGTCATTATCTAATATTAAAATATGGAAGCACACCGAAGATTGGTGTCAATTCAACTAACACCCTGTTACCATTGGTTCAATATCTTTAATTTAATAATTCTTATTTTACCATCTAAATGGATTTTCTTATTTAATAAATTTTTTTTTAAATATTATCTAATAAAGTTACACTTTGATAACAAATAATAATAATAATACAAATTATACAATTCCTTTATGAGGAGAACCAAAAGGTATTCTATTGTTAGTTTCATCCACAATGTTATCTAATGATCCCAACTATCTAATGTTTAGATCTTTATTCAAGAACTGTCATTGAAACAACTATCCTGACAACTATAACAGCAATGCACCAGTGGTTTCAAGTTTAAATCCCCATGGCATTTTGGTAGTGTGTGTGAGAAATTCCTTTCCCTCTTGTAGTTTAAACTATCATTTGTATTAAAAAATAATACAATGGTGTCAACAGGTTCTGGCCCAATGAAAAAGGGCATTGACTTCGAGTGGTCTCAAGTTTGAAACCCCATGACACCTTACTAGTGTGTATGTGTGCCGAGGCCGAAAAAAGCAATTGAATGTGTTTTTTTTAAAGTTTTCTAAGCCCCTTGTTTTTGTCAAATTTCCAGGCCCATTCTTTATTTTTTTGGGTCAGATTTCTAGGCCCATTCAAGTTTTAGGGTTCCTATATGTTTTTCCAGTTTCTGGAGTTTTGCATATTTTGCAGTTTATCATCATTCAAATACGAAAAACCTAAGAAAATCAGCATCAACCACACATATCCAAATCCATAGAAATCATTATTACAGACCATAGCAATTCGTGAGAGTAATCTCAGTCACAATCTGTATATTTGCAAAGTTAAAAGAAAATCCAAATTAAAACAAGTAAATTTCCATTGCATATAGAAATCAAATTCCATGAGTTTCATACTCCTAAAATCAAATTAGCACATCTGCACAAAGAAAAGAAAAAGTTAACATCAATAATTTATGTAAACTACAAATAAACCAACAAAACTAATAAACAACATAATAAACCAAAAACATAGCCACAATAATAAAGAAACACTAACTAGCATTTGAAATCAATTCTGTCCATAAAAACAAAAATCACAACAAGAGTCGGGACAAAAATTAATTCCGTCCAGCAATTTTGACCAGTGAGCTTTTAGGTAATTCAACCTTTGTAACAATAACTAGCATTCGACCCATCAAAAAATTTGTTATGCTTTTAAGCTCAAAATACAGAAAATTAGGGTTTTGAGATATTACCTCAAAGAGACAAAAATGGAGAGAGGGAGACTGAGAACGACTAAGATAGCGAGATCATCCGCTAACACGTGTATTAATAATCTTTTAAATAATATAATTTTTAACATTTCTGTTCGATCCGGTTTTACCAGTTTAAAGATAATTAAAACCGGTCCAAACCGATTCTAGGGGCAGTTCAGCATTTTTTAATCGGTTCTTTAATTTTTCAATATAAAAACCAAATCAAACCACCTAAAACGGTCCAGTTCAACTGCTTTGGCCGGTTTGGTCGAATTTTCGGAATAATCCTAACACCCATAAAAAAATAGAATACATTTGAAATCCATAAACATTGCAACAATTTGTAACTCTTTTAAAACCCTTTTGTCAATCATACATGTAAAATAAGGGACAAAAGAATAGAAGAGTTCTTCTTTTGTCAGCTAATTACGTACTTTCTCATGTTGCAAATTAAAAAGAAAAAAGTATATGCACCGACCAATGGCCATAAGCCAATGTGCTATTATCTAAAACATATGCTAATAGTCAAAACACTTCTTTGTATTTTGTGACTATTACAATATTTTATGTGGTAATATTTTCTTTGTATTATGTAGATGTTTATTTAATTTTTAATGCGATTTCTCTTTCCTCTAAAGAAAGAAGTTTTAACATGTACTGAAAATTGTTCATAGGAAAAAATTTGAGGAGGGGCAGTGGCCATTCTTGATAGTGAGGGTAGTGGTGACAGTGAAGGTGAAGGCTAAGGTTGTGTCATCAGTTATGGCTTAATTGATCATGTGCAAGAATTGAGAAAAATTTGTTAAAATTCACGACCCAATTCTTTTATAATTCATCTTTTTCAAGGGCCTCGTTCAATGGCGGAGACAAGAGGGTAGCAACTCTTCTGATCAGATTAATTTTATTCGAAGGCAATTGCACTCTGCCTACACATACCCAATTTTTGACGGCTCTAGAGTAAGAACTCTAGAACATGACCTCAAGGGTGCTCTTCGTGAGGAGGAGCTATTCTGGAAACAAAAATCCCGCATACAGTGGTTGAATGCAGGAAAAAGGAATACGAAATTTTTCCAGTCTAAGGTGCTCACCCGTCGGCGCCAAAACCATTTACTGGGTCTCGAGGATGCAATTGGTGTCTGGTATGAGAAGGGACCTGATATTCAAGCTATTGTTGTCTCCTATTTTCAAGAGCTATATACTACCAGTCACCCATCACAGAGAGTGAGAGCTCAAATTTGCTCAAGGCGGTCACCCAGGAGGAGGTTTTCTTCGAAATTGTAAAGAGTATGAGCCCTCAGCTTCTCCGGGGCCTGATGGCTTCACTTGGGCCTTTTACTAGCATCATTGGCCTGGTAGGTGATGACGTCTTTCGGGTAGTTCAGAGCTTCTTCCACTCCGGCAAGTTACCTAGACGGTTGAACCACACCCACATCACCCTTATCCCCAAACCTGGAGAACGAGGCTTGAGAGCTCAAGTTGGTACATCTGATTCTCACAGGCTAGATGGAAAAAATCAGCAGGAAGTTATTCATTGGGATACCAGGTACATGAACCAAAATTCTATTTTGTTGCGTAGTGGAAAGTGTTTGGCTTTTTTGGTTCTACTACTTAAAATTACAGCTATCAGGGTGGTCCATCTATTTATGTTATGCGTTGTAATTTTCTTTAATCAGTGTAACTGCCCTTTAATTCTTCAATGGGCTACCACAATTTTTCACTCAGCCTACATTTCACTGACTTTCCGTTTTCTGTGTATAACTCCATCTTATTCATATGTTTTTCATTTGGAGTTTTTGCACTTTGTAGTTATATACTAATTTTGTTGCTAATATTTGATATTTATATTCTTAGGGGAGTTGCTGCACGTGCATTTCATCTCTCAAGAGGAGTTGAGAAGCCGAGTGGGAGGGTTACGTATGTAGTTGTCCTTGAAGGTTTGTGTAGATTCAGTGTCCAGGAACTTAGCACAAGAGGAACATATTATACCTACGGATATCTCCTCTTGAAATGAAAAAGTCTGGTATGTTGCCAATTTAGTATGTGGATTTGTTTTTGGTAGAAGATATTAGGGTTTATTGGTTGATTTGGTAGTTGTGGTTTGAAACATACTGCATGTTGTTGTTTCTTTGATTTGTTTTTTCTTTTCCGTTGCAGTAAGAAGAAATAGTCTTCATACTTCAAATGCTAAGTGTGTGTTTTATGTACCCGCTAACATTTATACTATGTTGGTTATGTGTGTGGCCCTGGTTCATTAGTTGAATAGAAATCTGCTATTTATGACTAGGCCACGAGAAGAAAACAAATATTATGAGGACAAAATGGAAAATTCAACAGTTAACCAAATTATTAAAAATATTAAATAAAATAAAAGATGATAATTGCACAAAAGCAAGATAACCCACGTTGTGATGTTGGCAGTTGACGCTTTCTTCCACAAAGTTCTGAAAATTAGAACTACCACAATATTCTTCAAGCTTCAAACTCAGGTGTTTATCTTGAAGCCTGATATCATATCCTACTAATCAGGTACATATCTCTCTTTTCTGCTTTCTGTTCAATTTTATTCAAATATTATATTTTCTTTCTGCAGATTATTGATGAAGCAAGCATTTACTTTTGATTTTAGGTGTACGGGTCTCTCTTTAATTTTCAGTTTTTTTTTCAATGGAATCTTTCTTCAACTTAATCATATTTGTTAAATTATTCTTGCATGTTGTTGTGTTGTTTGTTGATTTGCTATCATGCTTGGGATTTTTTATTATGATCTTTTCATCTGTGCATACATGACATAAATGGGATTTTTGGTTTCAGCCGGAGAGTGAGATATCATTTCGAGGGCTCAAAGCGAAGAATCTCATAAGCTTCAAAAATGGTGGCGGTGAAGAAGACCAAGAAGACACATGAGAGCATCAACACTAGGATTGCTCTGGTGATGAGGAGTGGCAAGTACACTATGGGGGTACAAGACAGTCGTAACTCCATGCTAAAATATGATATTTGGTTTTGAATATGTTAGGTTCTTATTTTATTCTTCTCCATAAGGAGGTATATATAAGAGTTTATATGAGTGCTTTACCATGAATTAGATATAGTAAAGGATTAGGAAAGTATCTCCTAATTATACAATGATTTGATAACTATATAAAAATAGGAAAGTAAATCTCTTAATTAATCAAGGAAATAAATCTCCTTGATTAATTAGGAGACTCACTTCAACACTCCTCCTCAAGTTGGTGCATATACGTCACAAATGCCCAACTTGGTAACTGAGTCATGAAATTTGTAGCACTCGAGTCGATAATCCATGCGGATTTTTGAGAGGACGTATGAAAAGTAGAACCTTTGGTGGTGTTGATAGAAGCACAAGTCCGGGTAGCCGGGTCAGCAGGATTGACTTCATGCTTCTGTGAGTCTGCAATAAGGGGGAGAATCGTAGGGATTTTTGACATCACAGCGGAAGTAAAATGTGATCTGAGAATATGAGGGATTGTGATTTGAGGAATTTGATTTGAGGAATTTGATGTATGAATTTGATGTAGGAATTGGATTTGAGAGGTATGTGTATAAGATTTGAGAGGTATGAGAATTTGTTTAGAGGAATTTTGATGTAGGAATTTGATGTAGGAATTGGATTTGAGAGGTATGTGTTTAAGATTTGAGGGTATGAGAATTTGATTTGAGGAATTTGGTGTATTGGGTTAGTTTCTGATTTACTATGATTTGGTTTCTTTGTATTGGGTTAGTTTCTGATTTTTTTCCTATGGATTTGTTTTGTTTTGGGGCAAAATATTGCAGGGAAGTTAATTATAATTTCAAACAACTGCCCTCCTCTGCGAAAGTTTGAAATCGAATACTACGCTATGCTTGCTAAGGTTAGGTGCACCACTACAACGGAAGTAAGTGCTATATTGCCATATTATTTGAGTTTGCATTGTACTGAAAAGTTTAAAATGCTTTAGATGTTACCTGTTTGAGCAAGACTCTAACCCATTTTCTTTTCTGCTTTCTATTAAATTTATTCAAATATTATATTTTCTTTCTACAGGTTATCAATGAAGCAAGCATTAGTTTTGATTTTAGGGTATGTATCTCTCTTTAATTTTGGGGGTTTTTTTCTTCTTTTTGAATGGAATTTTTCTTCGAACTAATCGTATTTGTTATATTATTCTTGCATGTCGTGTTGTTTCTCAAATAAGGGTTCTTCATCTGCTATCATGCTTGGGATTTTTTCTTATGATCTTTTCATCCGTGAATACATGACAGAAATGAGATTTTGATTTTGTAAGGATCAGAGAATTGTGCAGGAGTTTTGGTCATTCATTTCTTTCTAATTTGCAATAGTCATGTTAATTGTATCAAGGTTTCTTCTTTCTATTGTTTATTGTGTGCTATTCATAATTTTATACAAGTTATCGCACATCATTGGTCATGAATCTTTGCAACCTTTGAGTTGGATTTCTCTGATTACATCAAGTGCTTATTCAGAAAATGGCAATTGTCCTTTACACAAAGAATCCGATTGGAAAGAAGCTGGATATCATGACCACGGAGTAAAACTCCGTTTTCATGCCATTTTTTTGGTGTTACACTCCAAAAAACACGGTGCTTCCAGTTTTTGATTGTGTACTGACATTGAGTCAGACAAGTTATGTGCCATTCATAGATGACATTTGGAATGTCGAGTGGTATTTTTGCTTTTCGAGTGTTGTATTAATTTGTTTGACTTTTACATAACATGTTATTTGTGTTAGATTTAACGTGTCAATTTCTGTTACGGCAGCCAAGTCCCGCCGTCAGCAGTCGCCCAATCCGCCGGAATCCGCTCGAAAATAGCCGATTTTGACAGAAACTTCACACAGTTCGATCTTCCTCCTCCAGCCCCCAATTCAGACGAGTGAGGTATGGTTTCTCACCTATTTTTCAAGCCCTAGCTGATGGTTTCTCACCTATTTTTCAAGCCCTAGCTGATGTTTCTCACCTAATTACAACCCTAAGTTTGGCCGGTTTTCAATTTGAAATTCCGGCCACTTCCGCTCATTTTTCGGGGTAGGTCCAAGAACAAGAGTGGCTCCAATCGATGTCCTGAACCTAGGGTAGGAATCTTGGCCGGCGGTTCGGAGATTTTTCGGCCTCCGAAAATTTATCTAGGTACCCAAGCGTTGTCGATTCGTAGGCCATGTGGTGGTCCGGCATTGAATCCTAAAATGATCCTTATGTTGTCACGAGCGTGTAGGTGTGCTCGGATGTCAATTCGAATATGGTTTGAACCTCGAACAGATTATGCATATTATGCGTTATCCAGGTTCCATAGGTTTGAACCGTTGGATCAATCTCAATTTTATATATGTTGATCTAGGCACTCCTAGGATCGTGTAGGTTTTCGCAGATCATGAATCAGAGCTGCGGATGTTCTGATTCAATAATTTAAAGTTTAATTAAACGATAACCGTAAGATTGATACGATCGTGAGCAATTCGAACATTCGAATCGAACCAAACTTACATGACATGATTAATAAAATGTGTGGAACCTATAGGGTCTCTCAAATTGACAATTGAAGGTCGTGGACCCCACGGGGTCCCGGGTTACATCTCTCGAGAAATTATCGCTTATCGAGTCTAGCTCTTTCCAGACCATTCTAACTGTCCGAAATGATTAAGTGGGCATAGGAATGGTCTTAAACCATGTACACGCACTTCTAGGAGCCAGGGGTCAGGGTTTTGGACTAAATCATGTTAGGCAATTTTTATTAATTAAATATTTTAATGGCTTAAATAGGTACTCGCCCAGTGAGTGGACTCTTGTTTTACAAATGATTTTATGAAATTAAAATTATATTATTTGATCTTGAATAAGTATTAATGCCTATTACTTTCCAAGCATAAGTATTTAAAATGCTAATATTTTTCGTTATATATTCTATTATATTTAAATGAGAGTATCTTGGAAAGTAGGAAGGATAATGGCAGTAGGATTCAAGAATGGATAAGAAATAGTTTATAATTGACAAGTAAACATTTTTCTTAAAACCACCATAGGTACCCAAGTTGCCTACATATAATATGTTGCCTTCAGAATATATATATTGTTGCCTTCGGTTATGTCAGCGCGTTTGACAATTGCCCCACGAGTCTTAGGGATATTCGGACCGTGCGGAGCGAAGAATGCAGATCAGGTGGACTAAATATCCCCTGAATCCTGCGAAGATTGCGGCTCGGGTCGACTTTGTGTTACTGAGACCTACCAGGATGTGTCACTACGTGACACAAGGAATTGATAGAAATGGGGGGAAATAAGTATAAGATCATGGAATTGACGGATATATATATATATTAATGGGTACACTTAGGTAGAAAGGATTTATTTCTTTATAATATTTTCTAAAAGTCCCGACGTTTTGATTGAATGCTTGATTAATAATATGTATGTAAATATGCTTGTTTTAGAAATTCTTGTACGAATATATATATATATATAAGAGGAAATAGAATAGAACTTTCTAAATGGTTTTAACAATGGGATTAGTATGTCCGTATTCTATTTTCCAAAACTTTATTTTTGTCCACTCACACTTTTAAATGTTTTGCGCCCCCAGGAGGAGAAGTGAACCAGAGCACCACCACCGGGCATTCGTCATCACTCTTCCTTTTCTTTCCACTACGTAGGATATGATTACGTTTCTGCACTTCTTTTGAAAATAAGTGGATTAGATTTGCTCTAAAAATTGCCCTAGGATTCTATAAGGCCTGAGGCCATATAATTTTGTTATAGGATTGCTTGAATGTAAACTTAAAGCATGCTGAATGTTGGGTTATAAATTGCTTTTCATGCAGGTGTAAATTTTTGGGTAATGTACATTTATAAGGGAGACTCTGCCAAATTTTCGACAGAAGTCAAACTCTAAAGTAACTTAGTTTTCATTAGAAGGGCAATTTGGTCATTTGTGCCCAGAACCTGCCAGGTGTCAGACACGCACAAGGTTCGGCTCAGATTCCAAAGTGGAATTTGGGTCGGGTCCTGTCAACCTTCACCAATAAATACCAAGACAAAATCATCAATTTTAGTTTCAATCATCAATGATTCTTTTAGGATATGTGACTGATCTATCCGCAAGTTGAAGAGAAACGGTAGTGCTCTTGAGCTCTCCAATACCTAATCGCTGAAAAATAGACAAAGGCATAGGGTTAATGCTTGAGCCTAAATCTAAAAATGCTTTATCAAATTAAACATCACCAATAATACAAGGAATTGTAAAACTCCCTGGGTCCTTCAGTTTTGGAGGCAATTTCTTGAGCAACACCGCACTGCACTCTTCAGTTAACATCACTTTTTCATGAGCTATGAATTTCCTCTTGTTTGTACATGCATTCTTCAAAAAATTTGCATAAGAAAGAATTTGTTTGACGACGTCCAGCAATGGAATATTGCCAAAATATCCGTTTGATCTTTCTTTTGTTTATAGACTGGTTGGGCTATTGGAAACGGAAGTGGGGGAACATAAATCCTTTCTTTGACAGGGGAGATCTGATCATCATTAGAGGTTCTTTCGGAATCACATGGTTTGCCTTGGGTAGGTGCTGGAAGTAGTCCTTTAGTTTCTTCTCTACCTTCCTCTTCTTTTCCAGCACTTGTCGTGGCTTCTTCTTATTTATTAAATGGCTTGCCACTTCTTAAAGTTCTAATGGACTTGACGTGCTCCACATTTTGAGGATTAATTTCAGGTTGGCTTGGAAATGTGCCTTGCGCCCTTTCATGCACAATAGTAGCGAGTTGGCCTACTTAAGTTCATAGTATTCTGATTTTGTTGAGAAGTCTGTACAAACTAAGCAATTAAGTCCTCCAACACTAGTTTCTTAGGCTCACTCGAAGGGATGGCTAGAACTAGCTTGTTGTTGCTGGTTGCTCCATGAGAAATTTGGGTGGTTACGCCACCCGGATTATAGGTGTTCAAATATGGATCATTCCGAGGTCGTTGAAACAAATTAACTTGGGGAACTTGATCATAACATTACGTAGTTGATGGACAAAGTTCCATTAGATGAGTTGGGTTAGAACAAATGGCGCAAACTTGCTGTGGGGAGGGTGGAATAACAGCACGCATAAAAGTTTCAAGTTTTTTCTCAAGGCTTGAAATTTGAGAAGCAACCGCAGTGTTGGTGTTGACTTCATGAACTCTTGCCTTCTTTGTCCAATTACAGTAAATACCATACTTAATTTGAGGCTTGCTTCTTGTGATTAGGATTTGTAATTCGTCTAGGGTAAATACCATACTCCTAGGGTTTACATGCTTGTTCGAGGTCTTCACTGATCTTAAAGAGTTTCTTTGTGTTGATATTTGACCTAAATATCATAGGCGAATTGCATGTAGGAATATGCGAGTTAGCCTAAATACCATAGGTAATTCATGAAGAAGGAAAACTAAGCGGCGACATCAAATGGTTAGTTAATAGGTAGGAAAATAAGAGGCCAGATCGGATTACTAGTGGTGAATTCATTGTCCTAGTACTTTTATCAATTTGAATTTCTCATCCGTGGTTTGTCACTTTCTACTTGTTTTGTCTTTTAATTTCGTTGGTAATTAAATCATTCTTTCACAAACCCTTTTTGTGTTTACGTGAGTGTGCTATGTGTTTAATTTTTTGTTTATATAATTAGAGTAGTTAAAGTATTTTGTGAAGTAAATTAGGTTAGACTAGTTGGAAGTTGAACTCAATCCTCATGGGAATGACCTCGTATTTGCCATACTAAATTACGATTGACCTTGTGCACTTGCGAGTATAATTTGTGTTTAGACTAATCTTTATAATCTCTGTTTTTCAGGTTCTCTAAAATTCACAACAACATAGGAAGAGAGATGCAAATAGAAGATTGAAGTTGCACATATACTCATTTCACATATTCTGAAATTAGCTTTTTGCATCCAACCCTCGTGAGTTAATTTGTATGAACTCTTGAGTTTTTTCTTCATCATCTTTACTAGAGTTCATTGATGAGCATAACATTGTTAGGTTGATTAGATTGTTCCTTGTGAATCTATTCAACCTAGAACCGATATCATATCATTCTCTTCATTGAAGTGTTCGTGCCTTGGTGGTGATTGAAGATCGTGGAGGTTTGTGCCACTATCATGATCAACGACGTGGACTCGATTTAGAGAAGTGTTTGAGTCAATTAAGTCTCTTTTGTACTGCTTTTGTCTTAGTGGATTGGTTTCTGCCTGGCAAAGCGACGCACCAGAGAGAATATGGAACGTATTTTCTGGAAAAGGGGAAGACTTTCCACGATAGGACAAGCACATGTTATGGAATCTGTTAGTGGAGCTACAGGAAGTCATCATTAAGGATAAAATGACAAAGGTTGTCCCTTTGGACATCTGACCAAAATCCTTCACCTCGACCGTGAACAGTACTCGGCCAAGGATAAGATTCGAAAATGTTCATTATCTTCAGACTTCACCACTAAAATTGGTACTTAGGTGACGATGGGTAAATTTTCTAGGACATTTGAACAAAACTTGACCAAATATACTTATGATTAGTCAACTATCAGTCATAAACAAACCCAATCAAGAATACACACAGAGCATGCGACAATGTACCTGCAACCCTAGAAGATTACTGGTGACAACCTCGGCATTCAGAAGGACCCGTCAATCTAGGCATCCCTTGTGCTAGCAACAACTATGGTGAAAGTGTGTAAAATCAACATAATCAAATAAACACCAAACAGCAGATAATGATGACTAGTCAACTACAAGAACATAAACCCATAATTCATAAGATGACTAGTCAACCACCAAGAACACAAACCCAGAAAAATTTCAGAGATGCAAATTAGAATTTGTTCACCCAGAAACCCACCATTGGGAAAAATTGGGGGTCATTAACCGACCAGGCAATACACTAAGTAGAAAAATATTCTTACAAAGGAACACAAGCAAGCTCAAGAAAAACCTAAATCTATTTAGGAAGATGAGCTATACCTCCTTTGTGCAATCTTCTTCTCCAACTTAGCAAAGCTTGAAGCTCAGTTCTTCATGGCAATGGCAGCTCCTTCTCCCTCTCATTCATCCCATGGCACTAGCTTGCAAGCTCCAACTCAAACATAAACCAAATATGGATTCAAAGGAAAATGACCAATTTCTTCAAGAAACCATACTCTTGAAGAAATCAGTCTTGAATCTGACCTAGATATAAATGATAGAGTGTTTTAATGAGCTAGATGCAGATTTGAATTTCAAATGCAGTTTTTCAAAATTAATTTGGAAAAACTCATAGATGAAAATAAAATGGTTCTCTCATGAGGAAGAAGAGAAAGAGCAACAACTTTCCAAAACTTCCACACCTAAGAGACGGCTACCAAATGAGGAATTGTTTGGCCTTTACACACAAAAATTTCCTAGGTCAGAATGGACACATGGCAGGAGAGAGAGAAGAGAGAATAGGACAAAAAGATTGGTTATCCAGCTGGAAATCCTACAGAGCAAGGATGACTAGTCATCATTTTATGAAATCAATTTAATGCAATGTGATGCAATGCACAATTTACCTTTGTCAATTTGCTTAGGTCCTTGACCACACAAGTCTCCCGCAGAGCAACTTGTCTTTCTATCATTTATCTTCCTATAATGCACTTTCAATATCTTTAAATGCTTTCCTAGGAGTAGTGGTAAAGTTAAGTTCTTCCATCCATCAATATATCATACGACTTTTCAAGGCGCCGGAGAACCATCCTTGTTACTTTTCCATCCACCTGATATATCAAATAGCCTTTGCAATCTAGCGAGGTGCTGGAGTACCATCCAAATCCACCGACCGTCTTCCACCATTGACCCCAATCAATAGCCTTATAGCTCAGGCCGTGAATCTGTTGGCCAAAAACTATTCCTCTCTCGACCACAATCGTTTTGGGCAAAGTCAGATCCAAACAGGCGCACTCAACCCATCCATTCATCCATCCACATCATGTTCGAATGAACGGTAGACCAAGCTTGCACTCTCCTGCACACCCCATCCAACACAAAGTAGGATGACCTATGTTGGTTGGGGTCGATGGCTATTCCTCTCTCGACCACAATCCCTTTGGGCAATGTCAGATCCAAGTGATTGCGGAGTTGGTAACCAAGGCTTTGCCCCAAGCCAATCACAAAGCCAGGGCTAAAAGATTGCTGTCATACCGAAGAGTACATGGCCGAAGAAGGTGACACGGCTGAAGAAGGAGACACTGATGGCAAAGATCCGTCAAGGCCAAGCGAAATAAACATCAATATGGTCTCGGTCTTAACTTCCGAATTCTTGGCCCCACAAGGACAGAGCGGTAATCTTGACAGTGACATCTTAGAGGAATAGTCTAACATTCGGCCGAGATCGAAGGAGGAATTGTTGGCCATTGCTTTCGACAAAGTCATACCTAGGGACAAGTCGAATAAATACCTCCACCTTAAACCATTGTACAATTCAGCTCACATGGAAGGGGTGCCAATTTTCAAAATTTTCATTGACTGTGAAGCCACGGTTGATGTTCTTCCCTAGTCCCTAATGAAGAAGCTGAATAAGACCAAGGAAGATATCATCCCGTGTGACGTGGCCATGAGCGGCTTTGTCAGCGATAAGTGCAACAAGAACTTCGGCCAAGAAAGTCTTAGAGCTAGGTGCCGAGAACGTTCGAAAGGATTCGGCGCAAGAGGTGCTCATCGATCTAACAAGCATTTATTAATGTCGGACACACCAACTAGAGAAGAAGGGGTAGTGGTCGTGGCCGATCTAATGGACCGACTGTTGGAATATTAGGCCGAGGACTCTTTACGGCCGAACTCGCTGATTAATTTGATCAAATTCCTACATGAGTCAGACAACGGTGATGTGTTAACCATTGACGACCTGGATCCTGCACCTGTTGAGATGGAAAACAGCCATCCTTTGTTAGAATTCAAGGTAGGAACTAAGGGCGAACCACGACCTCTCTTTGTTAGTAATCTTTTGAACCCGAAGCTGAGTGCCAAAATTATTAGCCTCCTCTGCGAATATAAAGAATGTTTTGCTTGGGACTATCGTGAGATGCTTGGATTACCCAGATGTTTAGTAGAACATGAATTGAAAATCAAAGATGAGTTCAAACCTTTCCAACAACCACCATGGGCGATTTTCTGCCGATGTACAACTGAAAGTCAAAGAAGAAATTTAACAGCTTCTCAAAGCCAGCTTTATCCGTACCACCCGATACGTTGAGTGGCTGGCCAACATTGTGCCAATGTTGAAAAAGACTGGAGCTCTAAGGGTTTGCACGAATTATAGAAATCTGAATCTTGCAATCCCCAAGGACGAGTACGCTATGCCCATGGCCGACCTGCCAGTGGATGGAGCCGCAGAACATGAGCTCTTATCCTTTATGGAGGTCTATGTTGGGTACAATTATATATTTATTGCCAAAAGCGAAGTTCACAAAATTGAGTTTAGATGTCTCAGAGCTATTGGAACTTATGAATAGGTAGTCATGCCTTTAGGCCTTAAAAACGCTGGTGCTACGTAATCAGCGGGGCCTGAACATCATCTTCCACGACTTAATCGGCCAAACTATTGAGGTTTATATTGACGACGTTATCGTCAAGTCTTCCTCATTGGCTTCTTGGTTCACTAACGTAGGATCGAAGTGAACAAGAACAAGGCCAAGGCAATCATGGTCGCACCCCCACCGAAAACCAAGAAAGAACTCCAATCTTTCCTTGGAAAGGTGACTTTTTAAGACGTTTCATATCCAACTTGGTAGGCAAGATTCGGCCATTATCCCATCCCCTAAGATTGAGGGAGAGGGACGAGTTCGTCTGGGAAAGCAGGCATCAAAAGGCTTTTAATGAAATCAAGCAATATCTCTCCCAAAGAAAGGAAAACCTCTAAGGCTCTACATTTCAGCCCTAGAGAACTTTATCGACTACTTGTTGGCTCAAAATAATATGTTTGAGCGAGAACATGTTGTGCATTATCTCAGCTGCAACCTTAGTATGGCCGAGCTTAACTATTCACGATAGAGAAGTTATGTCTGACACTCTATTTCCACTAAGCTAAGCCATTACATGACTACTTATTCCGTAATGGCCCTCAATATGGCTGAAGGATTCTTTAGGATCTCTTTTGTTAATGTGCCAAGCGCGAAAATCACGAGTCCAATGAAATGGCCCATATAGCATCAAGCGTAAACATACTTGATGGAGAATACAACCGGGTGATCAAAATTGAAAAGCGTAACTTGTCAACCTTGGCGGCCGAGACATCCGAAATGGCCAAGACGGCCAAAGGAGACTGGCAACATCCCATCGTCAAATATCTCCGTGATCCTTTCGGGCAATCACGAAAAAGCTATAGGTTTTCGGGCTCGTCTTGATTCCGAGGAGCCCGAAGGTGTCCCTCCTTCCTCTAATATCATTCTGATATAGAAGTTATGCCTGGCACTCTATTTCCACTAAGCTAAGCCATTACATGACTACTTATTGCGTAATGGCCCTCAATATGGCTGAAGGATTCTTTAGGATCTCTTTTGTTAATGTGCCAAGCACAAAAAATCATGAGGCCAATGAAATGGCCTATATAGCATCAGGGGTAAACATCCCTCATGGAGAATACAATAGGGTGATCAAAATTGAAAAGCGTAACTTGTCAACCTTGGCGGCCCAGGACATCCGAAATGGCCAAGACAGCCAAAGGAGACCGTCAATATCCCATCGTCAAATATCTTCGTGATCCTTTCGGGCAATCATGAAAAAGCTATAGGTTTTCGAGCTCGTCTTGATTTCTAGGAGGAGCCCGAAGGTGTCCCTCTTTCCCCTAATATCATTATGATCAGCCCTTTTATTGCCTTAATATGGTTACGGTAAGCCACAATATTGTTATGGTAAGCCATAATACGGTTATCGTGGACCATGGTATGATTTTAAGGAGCCCTAATATGGTTCTGGTGAGCCTTAGTACAGTTCTGGTAAGCTTTAGTACGATTCTACTAAACCTTAGTACAATTCTGGTAAGCCTTAATACGATTCTACTAAACCTTAGTACAGTTCTAGTAAGCCTTAATATGGTTCTGGTTAGTCATAATATGATTCTAGTAAGACATAATATGGGTCTGGTGAGCCAGAATATGGTTTTGGTGAACCATAATATGGTTCTGGTGTGCGTTAATACGTTTTTGGTTAGCCTTTGTATGGTTCTGATAAGCCTTTGTATGGTTCTGGTAAGCCTTAGTACAGTTCTAGTACACCTGATATGGCTTAGATAATTCATAATATAAATTTGATAAGCCATGTTATTGTTCTGATAAGCCATAATATGGTTCTAGTAAGCCCTCATATCATTTTGGTAGACTTTGTTATGGTTCTAGTAAGTCACAAAATGGTTCTAGTGAGCTTTAATATCGTTTTTGGGAGCCTTCATATGGTTCTAATGATCTTTAATAATCTGGTTATGGCCCATGTCGAACCCCGTGCTTGTCCAACCCCTGGCAGTGTCTGGCACAAACGACCAAAATACCCATCTTGCCCTAATCCAAAACTGCTTTAGGGTCTGGCTTCTACCGGAAAACTGATAGAGTCTCCTTAAAAAAGACTCAAAATCCTAGAATTTTACCTGCACAGCCAACTCAAATAATTTCTCAAGCATTCAACAAATTCAACTTTACAAAATTGATCGTAACAAACCAATCATAAACTTGTGGCTGCACCAAGGTTAGCTTAGGCTGCCTACGTACCCTGCTGAAACTTAAGCAAAAGATATTGATTTCAGAACTATCTTCCACCCATCACATATGTGCATATACAAATACATATGTATAATAGCTCATTACAAATAAATAGGAAAACGAGAAAATTATTAAAATAACATTGTCCACATGAAACCTTAATATCAATATCAACGATTTGAACAGAGCATACTTCAATCAATCTTTCACATGTAAAAACAAACTCATGTCTTAAGAAAGTAGTTGTCAATTTTATAAAATCTTTAAAACTTAGAAAACTCTCAATCCTTGTCTCATAAATCTGAAAAACATGCATAAAAACCTTCACCAATAAGTACCAAGACCGACAGTGCGGAGCGAGGATGCGGCTAAGGTTGACCAAGCGTCTCCTGGGACTTGAGAGGAATACGGTATGGGTGACTTTGTGTTTCCGAGACCTGCGAGAATGTGTCACGTTTTGCTAGGATGTGTCACGTTTCGATTGAAGATTTTCATGATTTGGGTAACGTGCATTTACAGGAGACTTCACTGAATTATTGGCAGAAGTCAAACCCTAAAGAATCGGTTAGAAGGGCAATTTGATCATTTATGCCCGACACCCGCCAGGTGTCGGACACGCACAAGGTTCGGCTTAGATTCCAAAGTGGAATTTGGGTTGGGTCTTGTCATAATTCCTATTGGTCCACAAGGTTCGGCTTAGATTCCAAAGTGGAATTTGGGTTGGGTCTTGTCATAATTCCTATTGGTCCACAACCTCTGATTTTTTATCCAAACATTCCTATGAGTCCAACAAAGTCTACCTAACAAGTTCTGATAGCTTGGTCTCAATCGAGTGGTTGGATCACTCTGAATTGTTACTTTCGTAATAAACCCAGTTACTTAACCCTAGAATCATTGATTCGGAGTATTGGGACTCCGATTCTTGATCAACTAGTTCCTACATGATCCTAGAGGTAAGAGGAACAAAATATTTGAAGTTGTGACCGATTGAACGGTCTGAACCTATCGAACTCGGATATCGAATAATAAGTGCAATATCCTTTCAATTGTCAACAATGAGTGTCTTAAGAGATTTTCCGAAGACATAAAATCTCCAAACCACCAGCCAAAACTGATGCCAACAGATTCAAACTAACTAAAGGGTATATTGAACGATCTGTAAAATCTCAAAATCGATCAAAGGTACCAACAAAGACAGCTAGACCAAGTGGAGGGGATGAAAATTCATACCTGGATCGACGAAACCAGCCTTCGAAATCCAAAGAGACGGCCTCGAAAATCTGCCCAGTTTACAAGTCGATATCGCCGAAGCTACGCTGGTTTTCGATCAAAGAAAATGAGTGGGTTAAGTAAAGGGGGGAGAGAGAGAGAGAGAGAGATAGAGATAGAGATAGAGAGAGAGAAAACAGTCGGGGAGAGAGAGTGTCGTGAAAGAGAGAAGCTAGATATGGTTCTAGTGATCATAATTTACGGTTGTGCCACTGCACTTTTGTAGATCATAACTTCTTCGTTTGAGCTCCGAATTGAACATGCCACTTGTCTATCAACTCATATCATCGAGCTCTGCACAACGATGACACTCAATTCTCCAAATTCCTTCCTGAATAAAAAGTGACTAAAGTGGCCCTACGCTCAAGGGCAAAAATGTAATTTCACAATAAATAATTAATTGAATAGTCATTTTTGGGACGGGGTGTTACAGTTTTAGTAAGCCTTAATATGGTTCTAATGATCCTCAATAATATGGTTCTGGAAATATATATATATATATATATATATATATAAAGTGGACATGAGAACTATGTAATGAGATCGTATACATCAAGACTTATCATGATCCCTAATCTTAAATATGTTCTTGGTCATATGAGTATCAATTGGGCATTGATATTCCGCTATGACCAGTACACGCAGTATCTTCTCCCAAATGACATGGTCTCAAGTCATTGAGTGTGGCGACACCAAGATATGTATGTAGGTGCTTGCAGGAGAACAAGTACACTGAATGCGATCAAATACATGAGTTCTAGAATGGAAGTCTTTACTCACATGTCAAACTAGAACTCATGGATTGCAATGATGCAAACCAATCTTTCAACCTGAGACATCATAGATGTTTTATGGCTATGTTGTTTATCTTTGAGATCACTGTACTGTTGTGTTGAAGAAGACATGACTTAAAAGTGTTTATCAGAACTCTCAATAAAGTCATGGAGGCAAATGAATGTACGACATGGGATCAACTCTTAGTAAAGAGAGTGAATACTCTGAAGATATGATTGATCAAATCTTTGCGCAAAGTAGAAGATAAGATTTGAAAGAATAGGTCTTCAATTCCTATCAGAAGAATCTTATAAATGAATAATTCACATTAGGGTATTTGACATTAGATTCCATTATCTAATAATGTGAATAGGACTATTATACAAGAGAAGGATTCAATTGCATGACCATTCCAATTTGAATAGGTTCTACCCTACACCCTATTTAGCTTGGATAACCATGACATGCTGCTAGGCTTCAACCATGGTTTGTGGAAGTCCTGAAAGGATCAAACTCAATTGACTTTCACCAATATGAAGAATTAAAAGGTGAGATTTAATTCACAAGTCAACTTATAGAAGTAGAGCCCTCCCATTACCTTGCTAAAAGGAACCTACGGATCGCACACCGAGAAATGAGAGTAGAGAAACAAATGAACAAAAATGAAATTAGGAGTCAAAAGTCAAAGGTCAAAGTCAACATATTTGACCGGAGCAATTGACCAAGTCAAATTAGTAAGACTATAATAGTGATTTAAGGGTTAAATCATAATTCATAATTAAGAGTAAATTATGAAATTAACTTTGACATAAGTGTTGTATGGCAACAAAAATCCAAGGACCCAACTCAAATGCACACTTCTACCCATGGCGGCCATAAGAGAGTGTAAGTCGACACCAGACTGCGGTTTCTGCTCAAATTTCAAGCCTTCTTTGAGGCTTGCTTCTTGTGATTAGGAGGCAAAGAAGGTAGGACAAAGAAGGTATTTATTAAAATACTTTGTTTGATGATGCAAATCTTAACAAAAACAAAAACGTGAAAAATGTACTAGAAATCACACATAAACTAAAAAAAAAAGCGAAAAAAAAAGTGGAGAATGCTTGGGTTGCCTGCTAAGAAGCGATTCTTTATAGTCATTAGCTAGACTTTTCGAATGTCTGTGGTGGTGCGGAAGTAGCACTTCCATGTAGTGGTTATGATGTTTTCCAAGTAGTTGACATGTACAATTGGGTCAAGAAGATCTATGCAGCTGCACTCTTCCAAGTCCCCTGGTTTTTTAACAGCCTCAAACACCTTAAACTCAATGGATTCACCCTGAACTCTCAAAGTTAAAGTTCCTTGTTGTACATCAATCAATGTACCAGCAGTAGCAAGGAAGGGTGGGATGTCGTGCTCTTCCTCCATGTCAAGAACAAAGAAATCAGCCGGAAACAAAAATTTCTTCACTCTAATCAACACATCTTCAATGATTCCTTTAGGATATGTGACTGATCTATCCGCAAGTTGAAGAGAAACAGTAGTGCTCTTGAGCTCTCCAATACCTAATCGATGAAAAATAGACAAAGGCATAAGGTTAATGCTTGAGCCTAAATCTAAAAATGCTTTATCAAATTAAACATCACCAATAATACAAGGAATTGTAAAACACTCTGGGTCCTTCAGTTTTGGAGGCAATTTCTTGAGCAACACCACACTGCACTCTTGATCATCATTAGAGGTTCTTTTGGAATCGCCTGGTTTGCCTTGGAAGTATTCCTTTAGTTTCTTCTCTACCTTCATCTGTGTTTCGTCACTTTCTACTTGTTCTGTCTTTTAATTTCGTTGGTAATTAAATCATTCTTTCACAAACCTTTTTTGTGTTTACGTGAGTATGCTATGTGTTTAATTTCTTATTTATATAATTAGATTAGTTAAAGTATTTTGTGAAGTAAATTAGGTTAGACTAGTTGGAAGTTGAACTCAATCCTCATGGGAATGACCTCGTATTTGCCATACTAAATTACGATCGACCTTGTGCACTTGCAAGTATAATTTGTGTTTAGACTAATCTTTATAATCTCCATTTTTCAGGTTCTCTAAAATTCACAACAACATAGGAAGAGAGATACAGATTGAAGATTGAAGTTGCACATATACGACCGCTCGTCATCAAACAAGGCTTCATATGCATTTAGGTGAGGTAAGTTAAACTTAGATACTATACATGCATTTCTAGGCAGTTAGCGTCATTTAGAATAAGCTTAAAATGTTTTTAAATTACATTTATGCATTCATAAGTGTTTTGGTATTCAATAATTCATATTTACATTGACTTTAGATCAATTTATGTTCACTACTGCTCAAGCGGTGTATGCGTCTGAATATTCAGTGTTCTACCGCTTCGAGCGGACTCCCAGGCACTCAAGCAAGACAATTTTCCGATTCTGCGCTCGAGCAGCCAGGATTTCAATTTTCCTGTTTTGTTTTTCACGCGTTGCTTCTTGTAATATTTCTTCTAATTTTATTGTAATATCTCTTCTTAGTCTTAACCTACAATAAGTTTTAGATCATATAAATTGGGAACTCACATATTTTGAAATTGGCTTTTTGCATCCAACCCTCGTGAGTTAATTTGTATGAACTCTTGAGTTTTTTCTTCATCATCATTACTAGAGTTCATTGATGACCATAGCATTGTTAGGTTGATTTGATTGTTCCTTGTGAATCTAATCAACCTAGCATCCATATCATATCATTCTCTTCATTGAAGTGTTCGTGCCTTGGTCGTGATTAAAGATCGTGGAGGTTCGTGCCGCTATCATGGTCAAAGATGTGGAATCGATTTAGAGACGTGTCAAAGTAAAAGCGGCGCACCAGAGAGAATATGGAACGTATTTTCTGGAAAAAGGGAAGACTTTCCACGACAGGACAAGCACATGTTTTGGAATCTGTTAGTGGAGCTATAGGAAGTCATCATTAAGGATAAAATGACAAAGGCTGTCCCACTGGACATCTGACCAAAATCCTTGACCTTGGCAATGAACAGTACTCGGCCAAGGATAAGATTCCAACATGTTCACTATCTCCAGATTGTCACCACTCTAGCCACTTGAATTAAACAAATCCAGAGCCAGTTGTCCAAGGGACCTCCTGAGCAGGACCTGACCCAAATTCCACTTTGGATTCTAAGCCCTATGCGTGTCCGACACCTGGCAAATGTCAGGCACTCTTGACCAAAATGCCCTTTAAGTTTCCCAAAATTCTTCTCTTCAAATTGGACTCCTGCCGAAAATTCGACAAAGTCTCCCCTGTAATTCGCTCGTTTTCCAAAAATTTTACCTGTATAAAACATGATTTTTATAATCCCAAACGTTTAGCATGCACAATATTACCATTCATGCAACCAAACATCACATCATTTTGGCCTCATGCCTCTATAACCCGAATAAATCGTTTTGTCATCTAAACTTATCTCGACTTTTAGAACATCAAGAGTACGTTAACAAATTTCAAAATAGCTTAGCAGAACAACTTTTCAATCACCTAGTCTCGCAGCTGCACCTAGTAACTCTAGTTTGCCTACGTACCCTTAACAAGGGATTGATCGGTGCATATTTACATATCATTTTGTACCATTTTAACTTATTATTTGGTTATGTTTTTGAGTTAAACTTGTGCTTTTAATAAGTTTGTGTTTGTTTCAGTGTTGCTTGTGACTCACTAATTGCATTTTGGAGACAAATTAGCTCAAAACGGTGTCTGCAGATCAGTCAACTTCACGGATTGGACTGTACTTACTCAAGAAGAACCAGATGATGATCCATATGTCATTGGAAAGATACGGAAGTCTAGTTTCTGTAGAATTTTACGGTTCATGATTCCGAGTCTTCTAGAGAGATTTATACATGTTTTGGCAACTTAAGGTCAAATTCGGCAGCATCTGCGTTACTGGTGCCAAAAATCAAATTTGAAGGCCTTCGCGATTTTTCCTTGAGCTGGGCTGCATATGCTTGGAAAGATAAGACAAAGAGCTTCAAGATCCATATTTTTCCAGATTTTTCAGAATGAAGATACAAGCCCAAAACAAGCCCATAGGCTGGCTGCAATGCATTGTCATGCATGACATATGCATGATGAAGTGTTGTTGATTGTGTGAAAGTTTGGTGAAGCATATTCAATACCTATTGTTGAGTGGAATTTTGCAGCAGCCAAATGAATTAAAAGATGTTGAAGTGGATGATGCAACACTAAGCTTAATGACAAGAAGAATTGTTTTCAAATGCAATAGTGTGTTAAGTGATTTAAGTGTTGTAAGTTAGTGAAGTTAGTATGTTTAGAAAATTCAATTGTATAATTCAGATTTTCACTTCCCCTAGGCCTATAAATAGGGAAGTTCTCTAAGCTTGTAATCACACCCCAAGGGGGGGAGCTCTCAAGCACTTCTCTAGAGCTCCATTCCCTTCTCTCCCTCAAATTCTCTTAGTTTCCTTTTGTAGTTCTCAATTGTTGTAACAAGATCCTTGTAGTACTATAAATCTCAAACGCTTTTCTTTTCTCTTCTTCTAAATTCTCCAAACACTTCTTTATTC